>OX463806.1:16391407-16478907 GCA_949825045.1 Argyresthia goedartella
AGTCCGAGTCCGAGTCCGAGTCCGAGTCCGAGTCCGAGTCCGAGTCCGAGTCCGAGTCCGAGTCCGAGTCCGAGTCCGAGTCCGAGTCCGAGTCCGAGTCCGAGTCCGAGTCCGAGTCCGAGTCCGAGTCCGAGTCCGAGTCCGAGTCCGAGTCCGAGTCCGAGTCCGAGTCCGAGTCCGAGTCCGAGTCCGAGTCCGAGTCCGAGTCCGAGTCCGAGTCCGAGTCCGAGTCCGAGTCCGAGTCCGAGTCCGAGTCCGAGTCCGAGTCCGAGTCCGAGTCCGAGTCCGAGTCCGAGTCCGAGTCCGAGTCCGAGTCCGGGTCCGAGTCAAAGTCCGAGTCCGAGTCCGAGTCCGAGTCAGAGTCAGAGTCCGAGTCCGAGTCAGAGACCAAGTCAGAGTCCGAGTCAGAGTCCGAGTCAGAGTTCGAGTCAGAGTCCAGTCAGAGTCCGAGTCCGAGTCAGAGTCCGAGTCAGAGTCCGAGTCCGAGTCAGAGTCCGAGTCTGAGTCCGAGTCCGAGTCAGAGTCCGAGTCCGAGTCCGAGTCAGAGTCCGAGTCAGAGTCCGAGTCAGAGTTCGAGTTCGAGTGCGAGTCAGAGTCCGAGTCAGAGTCCGAGTCCGAGTCCGAGTCCGAGTCCGAGTCCGAGTCCGAGTCCGAATCCGAGTCCGACTCCGAGTCCGAGTCCGAGTCCGAGTCCGAGTCCGAGTCCGAGTCCGAGTCCGAGTCCGAGTCCGAGTCCGAGTCAGAGTTCGAGTCAGAGTTCGAGTCAGAGTTCGAGTTCGAGTTCGAGTTCGAGTTCGAATCCGAGTCCGAGTCCGAGTCCGAGTCAGAGTCAGAGTCCGAGTCAGAGTCCGAGTCCGAGTCCGAGTCCGAGTCCGAGTCCGAGTCCGAGTCCGAGTCCGAGTCCGAGTCCGAGTCCGAGTCCGAGTCCGAGTCCGAGTCCGAGTCCGAGTCCGAGTCCGAATCAGAGTCAGAGTCCGAGTCAGAGTCAGAGTCCGAGTCCGAGTCAGTGTCAGAGTCAGAGTCCGAGTCAGAGTCAGAGTCAGAGTTCGAGTCAGTGTCAGAGTCAGAGTCAGAGTCAGAGTTCTAACTCTCTAACTCTAGTTAGAGTTAGAGTTAGTGTTAGAGTTAGAGTTAGAGTTAGAGTTAGAGTTAGAATTAGAGTTAGTGTTAGTGTTAGAGTGAGAGTTAGAGTTAGAGTTAGAGTCAGAGACCAAGTCAGAGTCCGAGTCAGAGTCCGAGTCAGAGTTCGAGTCAGAGTCCAGTCAGAGTCCGAGTCCGAGTCAGAGTCCGAGTCAGAGTCCGAGTCCGAGTCAGAGTCCGAGTCTGAGTCCGAGTCCGAGTCAGAGTCCGAGTCCGAGTCAGAGTCCGAGTCCGAGTCCGAGTCAGAGTCCGAGTCAGAGTCCGAGTCAGAGTTCGAGTTCGAGTCCGAGTCAGAGTCCGAGTCAGAGTCCGAGTCCGAGTCCGAGTCCGAGTCCGAGTCCGAGTCCGAGTCCGAATCCGAGTCCGAGTCCGAGTCCGAGTCCGAGTCCGAGTCCGAGTCCGAGTCCGAGTCCGAGTCCGAGTCCGAGTCCGAGTCCGAGTCAGAGTTCGAGTCAGAGTTCGAGTCAGAGTTCGAGTTCGAGTTCGAGTTCGAGTTCGAGTCCGAGTCCGAGTCCGAGTCCGAGTCAGAGTCAGAGTCCGAGTCAGAGTCCGAGTCCGAGTCCGAGTCCGAGTCCGAGTCCGAGTCCGAGTCCGAGTCCGAGTCCGAGTCCGAGTCCGAGTCCGAGTCCGAGTCCGAGTCCGAGTCCGAGTCCGAATCAGAGTCAGAGTCCGAGTCAGAGTCAGAGTCCGAGTCCGAGTCAGTGTCAGAGTCAGAGTCCGAGTCAGAGTCAGAGTCAGAGTCCGAGTCAGTGTCAGAGTCAGAGTCAGAGTCAGAGTTCTAACTCTCTAACTCTAGTTAGAGTTAGAGTTAGTGTTAGAGTTAGAGTTAGAGTTAGAGTTAGAGTTAGAATTAGAGTTAGTGTTAGTGTTAGAGTGAGAGTTAGAGTTAGAGTTAGAGTTAGAGTTAGAGGTAGAGCTAGAGATAGAGTTAGAGTTAGAGTTAGTGTTAGAGTTAGAGTTAGAGTTAGTGTTAGAGTTAGAGTTAGAGTTAGAGTAAGAGTTAGAGTTAGAGTTAGAGTTAGAGTTAGAGTTAGAGTTAGAGTTAGAGTTAGAGTTAGAGTTAGAGTGAGAGTTAGAGTTAGAGTTACAGTTAGAGTCCGAGTCCGAGTCCGAGTCCGAGTCCGAGTCCGAGTCCGAGTCCGAGTCCGAGTCCGAGTCCGAGTCCGAGTCCGAGTCCGAGTCCGAGTCCGAGTCCGAGTCCGAGTCCGAGTCCGAGTCCGAGTCCGAGTCCGAGTCCGAGTCCGAGTCCGAGTCCGAGTCCGAGTCCGAGTCCGAGTCAGAGTCAGAGTCCGAGTCCGAGTCAGAGACCAAGTCAGAGTCCGACTCAGAGTCCGAGTCCGAGTCAGAGTCCGAGTCCGAGTCCGAGTCCGAGTCAGAGTCCGAGTCCGAGTCCGAGTCAGAGTCCGAGTCAGAGTCCGAGTCAGAGTCCGAGTCAGAGTCCGAGTCCGAGACAGAGTCCGAGTCCGAGTCCGAGTCCGAGTCCGAGTCCGAGTCCGAGTCAGAGTCCGAGTCCGAGTCCGAGTCCGAGTCCGAGTCCGAGTCCGAGTCCGAGTCCGAGTCCGAGTCCGAGTCCGAGTCCGAGTCCGAGTCCGAGTCCGAGTCCGAGTCCGAGTCCGAGTCCGAGTCCGAGTCCGAGTCCGAGTCCGAGTCCGAGTCCGAGTCCGAGTCCGAGTCCGCGTCCGAGTCCGAGTCCGAGTCCGAGTCCGAGTCCGAGTCCGAGTCCGAGTCCGAGTCCGAGTCCGAGTCCGAGTCCGAGTCCGAGTCCGAGAGTTCAAGTTAGAGTTAGAGTTAGAGTTAGAGTTAGAGTTAGAGTTAGAGTTAGAGTTAGAGTTAGTATTTGAGTTAGAGTTAGAGTTAGAGTTACAGTTAGAGTTAGAGTTAGAGTTAGAGTTAGAGTTAGAGTTAGAGTTAGAGTTAGAGTAAGAGTTAGAGTTAGAGTTAGAGTTAGAGTTAGAGTTAGAGTTAGAGTTAGAGTTAGAGTTAGAGTTCTAACTCTAGTTAGAGTTAGAGTTAGAGTTAAAGTTAGAGTTAGAGTTCTAACTCTAACTCTAACTTTAACTCTAACTCTGTTAGAGTTCGAGTTCGAGTTCGAGTTCGAGTTCGAGTTCGAGTTCGAGTTCGAGTTCGAGTTCGAGTTCGAGTTCGAGTCCGAGTCCGAGTCAGAGTCCGAGTCAGAGTCAAAGTCCGAGTCAGAGTTCGAGTCAGAGTCCATGTCAGAGTCCGAGTCCGAGTCAGAGTCCGAGTCAGAGTCCGAGTCCGAGACAGAGTCCGAGTCAGAGTCCGTGTCCGAGTCCGAGTCCGAGTCCGAGTCCGAGTCCGAGTCCGAGTCCGAGTCCGAGTCCGAGTCCGAGTCCGAGTCCGAGTCAGAGTCCGAGTCAGAGTCCGAGTCAGAGTCCGAGTCAGAGTCCGAGTCAGAGTTCGAGTCAGAGTCCATGTCAGATTCCGAGTCCGAGTCCGAGTCCGAGTCCGAGTCCGAGTCCGAGTCCGAGTCCGAGTCCGAGTCCGAGTCCGAGTCCGAGTCAGAGTCAGAGTCAGAGTCAGAGTCCGAGTCCGAGTCAGAGTCAGAGTCCGAGTCAGAGTCCGAGTCCGAGTCCGAATCCGAGTCCGAGTCCGAGTCCGAGTCCGAGTCCGAGTCAGAGTCCGAGTCCGAGTCCGAGTCCGAGTTAGAGTTAGAGTTAGAATTAGAGTTAGAGTTAGAGTTAGAGTTAGTGTTAGAGTTAGAGTTAGAGTTAGAGTTAGAGTTAGAGTTAGAGTTAGAGTTAGAGTTAGAGTTAGAGTTAGAGTTAGAGTTAGAGTTAGAGTTAGAGTTAGAGTTAGAGTTAGAGTTAGAGTTAGAGTTAGAGTTAGAGTTAGAGTTAGAGTTAGAGTTAGAGTTAGAGTTAGAGTTAGAGTTAGAGTTAGAGTTAGAGTTAGAGTTAGAGTTAGAGTTAGAGTTAGAGTTAGAGTTAGAGTTAGAGTTAGAGTTAGAGTTAGAGTTAGAGTTAGAGTTAGAGTTAGAGTTAGAGTTAGAGTTAGAGTTAGAGTTAGAGTTAGAGTTAGAGTTAGATTTAGAGTTAGAGTTAGAGTTAGAGTTAGAGTTAGAGTTCGAGTTCGAGTTCGAGTTCGAGTTCGAGTTCGAGTTCGAGTTCGAGTTCGAGTTCGAGTTCGAGTTCGAGTTCGAGTTCGAGTTCGAGTTCGAGTTCGAGTTCGAGATCGAGTTCGAGTTCGAGTTCGAGTTCGAGTTCGAGTTCGAGTTCGAGTTCGAGTTCGAGTTCGAGTTCGAGTTCGAGTTCGAGTTCGAGTTCGAGTTCGAGTTCGAGTTCGAGTTCGAGTTCGAGTTCGAGTTCGAGTTCGAGTTCGAGTTCGAGTTCGAGTTCGAGTTCGAGTTCGAGTTCGAGTTCGAGTTCGAGTTCGAGTTCGAGTCTATAACTAGAGTAAGAACTCTAACTCTAACTCTAACTCTAACTCTAACTCTAACTCTAACTCTAAATATAACTCTAACTCTAACTCTAACTCTAACTCTAACTCTAACTCTAACTCTAACTCTAAATCTAACTCTAACTCTAACTCTAACTCTAACTCTAACTCTAACTCTAACACTAACTCTAACTCTAACTCTAACTCTGACTCTGACTCTGACTCGGACTCTGACTCTGACTCTGACTCTGACTCGGACTCGGACTCGGACTCGGACTAGTACTCGGACTCGGACTCGGACTCGGACTCGGACTCGGACTCGGACTCGGACTCGGACTCGGACTCGGACTCGGACTCGGACTCGGACTCGGACTCGGACTCGGACTCGGACTCGGACTCGGACTCGGACTCGGACTCGGACTCGGACTCGGACTCGGACTCGGACTCGGACTCGGACTCGGACTCAGACTCGGACTCGGACTCGGACTCGGACTCGAACACTCGAACTTGAACATTCGAACTCGAACACTCAAACTCGAACACTCGAACTCGAACACTCGAACTCGAACACTCGAACTCAAACACTCGAACTCGAACACTTGAACACTCGAACACTCGAACTCGAACACTCGAACTCGAACACTCGAACTCGAACACTCGAACTCGAACACTTGAACTCGAACACTCGAACTCGAACACTCGAACTCGAACACTCGAACTCGAACACTCGAACTCGAACACTCTAACTCTAACACTAACTCTAACTCTAACTCGAACTCTAACTCTAACTCTAACTCTTACTCTAACTCTAACTCTAACTCTAACTCTAACTCTAACTCTAACTCTAACTCTAACTCTAACTCTAACTCTAACCTTACTCTAACTCTAACTCTAACTCTAACTCTAACTCTAACTCTAACTCTAACTCTAACTCTAACTCTAACTCTAACTCTAACTCTATCTCTAGCTCTACCTTAACTCTAACTCTAACTCTAACTCTAACTCTCACTCTAACACTAACACTAACTCTAATTCTAACTCTAACTAACTCTAACTCTAACTCTAACACTAACTCTAACTCTAACTCTAACTCTGACTCTGACTCTGACTCTGACACTGACTCGGACTCTGACTCTGACTCGGACTCGGACTCTGACTCGGACTCGGACTCAGACTCGGACTCTGACTCTGACTCTGACACTGACTCGGACTCTGACTCTGACTCGGACTCGGACTCTGACTCGGACTCGGACTCAGACTCGGACTCTGACTCGGACTCGGACTCTGACTCGGACTCTGACTCGGACTCGGACTCTGACATGGACTCTGACTCGAACTCTGACTCGGACTCTGACTCGGACTCTGACTTGGTCTCTGACTCGGACTCGGACTCTGACTCTGACTCGGACTCGGACTCGGACTCGGACTCGGACTCGGACTCGGACTCGGACTCGGACTCGGACTCGGACTCGGACTCGGACTCGGACTCGGACTCGGACTCGGACTCGGACTCGCACTCGGACTCGGACTCGGACTCTAACTCTCTCTAACTCTAACTCTAACTCTTACTCTAACTCTAACTCTAACTCTAACTCTAACTCGGACTCGAACTCTGACTCGAACTCGAACTCGAACTCTGACTCGGACTCTGACTCGGACTCAGACTCGGACTCGGACTCGGACTCGGACTCGGACTCGGACTCGGACTCGAACTCGGACTCGAACTCGAACTCGAACTCTAACTCTAACTCTAACTCGAACTCGGACTCGGACTCGAACTCGAACTCGAACTCGAACTCGAACTCGAACTCGTACTCGAACTCGAACTCGAACTCGGACTCGGACTCGGACTCGGACTCGGACTCGGACTCGGACTCGGACTCGGACTCGGACTCGGACTCGGACTCGGACTCGGACTCGGACTCGGACTCGGACTCGGACTCGGACTCGGACTCGGACTCGGACTCGGACTCGGACTCGGACTCGGACTCGGACTCGGTCTCGGACTCGGACTCGGACTCGGACTCGGACTCGGACTCGGACTCGGACTCGGACTCGGAGTTAGAGTTAGAGTTAGAGTTAGAGTTAGAGTTAGAGTTAGAGTTAGAGTTAGAGTTCGAGTGTTCGAGTTCGAGTGTTCGAGTTCGAGTGTTCGAGTTCGAGTTCGAGTTCGAGTTCGAGTTCGAGTTCGAGTTCGAGTTCGAGTCCGAGTCCGAGTCCGAGTCCGAGTCCGAGTCCGAGTTCGAGTTCGAGTTCGAGTTCGAGTTCGAGTTCGAGTTCGAGTTCGAGTTCGAGTTCGAGTTCAAGTTTCAATTTAAATAGGTTATTAAGATATTTAAATACTCTTCTATTAACACTTGGTATATAGGAAGCTCTATGTAGTTGGAAATACCTAACCGACTTCAGATCCTATCTCAACTAACTACTAGATAACTATCTAGTTCTACTACTAACTATCTAGTACCTTCTCTTCTAAGGAAACCTTCTCTTCTAAGGAAGTATCTTGAGGTCTCCTTCTTTAGACACCTTGTTTTTACTGTCAGAGTCGTGGACTGTTTCCACAATGCTTGACTCTGTTACTGTAAATAGCCTGGTTCTAGAAGCCGAGCGGGTGACGACATATGAAAAGCCTACGTCAAGGGAGTGTGACTCATTGGTGCCATCTCTGGAGTTTGTGTCATAGATCGTGAACCCTACCCCAACCATTGGCTGCGTGATGTATGAAAGAAGAATTGTGTTAGATATTATGCTTGTGTAGAGGTGGTCACTATTAATGTAAATATTTTATCGTTAACTAGATAAAAAAAAAAAAAGAGTTAGAGTTAGAGTTAGAGTTAGAGTTAGAGTTAGAGTTAGAGTTAGAGTTAGATTTAGAGTTAGAGTTAGAGTTAGAGTTAGAGTTAGAGTTAGAGTTAGAGTTAGAGTTAGAGTTAGAGTTAGAGTTAGAGTTAGAGTTAGAGTTAGAGTTAGAGTTAGAGTTAGAGTTAGAGTTAGAGTTAGAGTTAGAGTTAGAGTTAGAGTTAGAGTTAGAGTTAGAGTTAGAGTTAGAGTTAGATCTAGAGTTAGAGTTAGAGTTAGAGTTAGAGTTAGAGTTCGAGTTAGAGTTAGAGTTAGAGTTAGAGTTAGAGTTAGAGTTAGAGTTAGAGTTAGAGTTAGAGTTAGAGTTAGAGTTAGAGTTAGAGTTAGAGTTAGAGTTAGAGTTAGAGTTAGAGTTAGAGTTAGAGTTAGAGTTAGAGTTAGAGTCAGAGTTAGAGTTAGAGTTAGATCTAGAGTTAGAGTTAGAGTTAGAGTTAGAGTTCGAGTTCGAGTGTTCGAGTTCGAGTGTTCGAGTTCGAGTGTTCGAGTTCGGGTGTTCGAGTTCGAGTGTTCGAGTTCGAGTGTTCGAGTACGAATGTTCGAGTTCGAGAGTTCGAGTGTTCGAATTCGAATCCGAGTCCGAGTCCGAGTCCGAGTTCGAGTTCGAGTTCGAGTTCGAGTTCGAGTTCGAGTTCGAGTTCGAGTTCGAGTTCGAGTTCGAGTTCGAGTTCGAGTTCGAGTTCGAGTTCGAGTTCGAGTTCGAGTTCGAGTTCGAGTTCGAGTTCGAGTTCGAGTTCGAGTTCGAGTTTGAGTTCGAGTTCGAGTTCGAGTTCGAGTTCGAGTTCGAGTTCGAGTTCGAGTTCGAGTTCGAGTTCGAGTTCGAGTTCGAGTTCGAGTTCGAGTTCGAGTTCGAGTTCGAGTTCGAGTTCGAGTTCGAGTTCGAGTTCGAGTTCGAGTTCGAGTTAGAGTTCGAGTTCGAGTTCGAGTTAGAGTTAGAGTTAGGGTTAGAGTTCGAGTGTTCGAGTTCGAGTGTTCGAGTTCGAGTGTTCGAGTTCGAGATCGAGTTCGAGTTCGAGTTCGAGTTCGAGTTCGAGTTCGAGTTCGAGTTCGAGTAAGAGTGAGAATTAGGGTTAGAGTTAGAGTTAGAGTCGAGTTAGAGTCGAGTTAGAGTCGAGTTAGAGTTAAAGTTAGAGTTCGAGTTAGAGATAGAGTTCGAGTTAGAGTTCGAGTTCGAGTTCGAGTTCGAGTTCGAGTTCGAGTTCGAGTTCGAGTTCGAGTTCGAGTTCGAGTTCGAGTTCGAGTTCGAGTTCGAGTTCGAGTTCAAGTTTGAGTTTTGCGAGTTCGAGTTCAAGTTTCAATTTAAATAGGTTATTAAGCCATTTAAATACTCTTCTATTAACACTTGGTATATAGGAAGCTCTTTGTAGTTGGAAATACCTAACCGACTACATATCCTATCTCAACTAACTACTAGATAACTATCTAGTTCTACTTCTAACTATCTAGTACCTTCTCTTCTAAGGAAGTATGTTGAGGTCTCCTTCTTTAGACACCTTGTTTTTACTGTCAGAGTCGTGGACTGTTTCCACAATGCTTGACTCTGTTACTGTAAATAGCCTGGTTCTAGAAGCCGAGCGGGTGACGACTTATGAAAAGCCTACGTCAAGGGAGTGTGACTCATTGGTGCCATCTCTGGAGTTTGTGTCACAGATCGTGAACCCTACCCCAACCATTGGCTGCGTGATGTATGAAAGAAGAATTGTGTTAGATATTATACTTGTGTAGAGGTGGTCACTATTAATGTAAATATTTTATCGTTAACTAGATAAAAAAAAAAAAAGAGTTAGAGTTAGAGTTAGAGTTAGAGTTAGAGTTAGAGTTAGATTTAGAGTTAGAGTTAGAGTTAGAGTTAGAGTTAGAGTTAGAGTTAGAGTTAGAGTTAGAGTTAGAGTTAGAGTTAGAGTTAGAGTTAGAGTTAGAGTTAGAGTTAGAGTTAGAGTTAGAGTTAGAGTTAGAGTTAGAGTTAGAGTTAGAGTTAGAGTTAGAGTTAGAGTTAGAGTTAAAGTTAGAGTTAGAGTTAGAGTTAGAGTTAGATCTAGAGTTAGAGTTAGAGTTAGAGTTAGAGTTCGAGTTAGAGTTAGAGTTAGAGTTAGAGTTAGAGTTAGAGTTAGAGTTAGAGTTAGAGTTAGAGTTAGAGTTAGAGTTAGAGTTAGAGTTAGAGTTAGAGTTAGAGTTAGAGTTAGAGTTAGAGTTAGAGTTAGAGTCAGAGTTAGAGTTAGAGTTAGATCTAGAGTTAGAGTTAGAGTTAGAGTTAGAGTTCGAGTTCGAGTGTTCGAGTTCGAGTGTTCGAGTTCGAGTGTTCGAGTTCGGGTGTTCGAGTCCGAGTGTTCGAGTTCGAGTGTTCGAGTACGAATGTTCGAGTTCGAGAGTTCGAGTGTTCGAATTCGAATCCGAGTCCGAGTCCGAGTCCGAGTTCGAGTTCGAGTTCGAGTTCGAGTTCGAGTTCGAGTTCGAGTTCGAGTTCGAGTTCGAGTTCGAGTTCAAGTTCGAGTCCGAGTCCGAGTCCGAGTCCGAGTCCGAGTCCGAGTTCGAGTTCGAGTTCGAGTTCGAGTTCGAGTTCGAGTTCGAGTTCGAGTTCGAGTTCGAGTTCAAGTTTCAATTTAAATAGGTTATTAAGATATTTAAATACTCTTCTATTAACACTTGGTATATAGGAAGCTCTATGTAGTTGGAAATACCTAACCGACTTCAGATCCTATCTCAACTAACTACTAGATAACTATCTAGTTCTACTACTAACTATCTAGTACCTTCTCTTCTAAGGAAGTATCTTGAGGTCTCCTTCTTTAGACACCTTGTTTTTACTGTCAGAGTCGAGTTCGAGTTCGAGTTCGAGTTCGAGTTCGAGTTCGAGTCCGAGTCCGAGTCCGAGTCCGAGTCCGAGTCCGAGTCAGAGTCCGAGTCAGAGTCAGAGTTAGAGTTAGAGTTAGAATTAGAGTTAGAGTTAGAGTTAGAGTTAGTGTTAGAGTTAGAGTTAGAGTTAGAGTTAGAGTTAGAGTTAGAGTTAGAGTTAGAGTTAGAGTTAGAGTTAGAGTTAGAGTTAGAGTTAGAGTTAGAGTTAGAGTTAGAGCTAGAGTAAGAGGTAGAGTTAGAGTTAGAGTTAGAGTTAGAGTTAGAGTTAGAGTTAGAGTTAGAGTAAGAGTTAGAGTTAGAGTTAGAGTTAGAGTTAGAGTTAGAGTTAGAGTTAGAGTTAGAGTTAGAGTTAGAGTTAGAGTTAGAGTTAGAGTTAGAGTTAGGGTTAGAGTTAGAGTTAGAGTTAGAGTTAGAGTTAGAGTTAGAGTTAGAGTTAGAGTTAGAGATTTAGAGTTAGAGTTAGAGTTAGAGTTAGAGTTAGAGTTAGAGTTAGAGTTCGAGTGTTCGAGTTCGAGTGTTCGAGTTCGAGTGTTCGAGTTCGAGTTCGAGTTCGAGTTCGAGTTCGAGTTCGAGTTCGAGTTCGAGTTCGAGTTCGAGTAAGAGTTAGAGTTAGAGTTAGAGTTAGAGTTAGAGTCGAGTTAGAGTCGAGTTAGAGTCGAGTTAGAGTTCGAGTTAGAGTTAGAGTTCGAGTTAGAGTTCGAGTTCGAGTTCGAGTTCGAGTTCGAGTTCGAGTTCGAGTTCGAGTTCGAGTTCGAGTTCGAGTTCGAGTTCGAGTTCGAGTTCGAGTTCGAGTTCTAGTTCGAGTTCGAGTTTAGTTCGAGTTCGAGTGAGTTCGAGTTCGAGTCCGAGTCCGAGTCCGAGTCCGAGTCCGAGTCCGAGTCCGTGTCCGAGTCCGAGTCCGAGTCCGAGTCCGAGTCCGAGTCCGAGTCCGAGTCCGAGTCCGAGTCCGAGTCCGAGTCCGAGTCCGAGTCCGAGTCCGAGTCCGAGTCCGAGTCCGAGTCCGAGTCCGAGTCCGATTCCGAGTCCGAGTCCGAGTCCGAGTCCGAGTCCGAGTCCGAGTCCGAGTCCGAGTCCGAGTCCGAGTCCGAGTCCGAGTCCGAGTCCGAGTCCGAGTCCGAGTCCGAGTCCGAGTCCGAGTCCGAGTCCGAGTCCGAGTCCGAGTCCGAGTCCGAGTACAAGTCCGAGTCCGAGTCCGAGTCCGAGTCCGAGTCCGAGTCCGAGTCCGAGTCCGAGTCCGAGTCCGAGTCCGAGTCCGAGTCCGAGTCCGAGTCCGAGTCCGAGTCCGAGTCCGAGTCCGAGTCCGAGTCCGAGTCCGAGTCCGAGTCCGAGTCCGAGTCCGAGTCCGAGTCCGAGTCCGAGTCCGAGTCCGAGTCCGAGTCCGAGTCCGAGTCCGAGTCCAAGTCCGAGTCCGAATCCGAGTCCGAGTCCGAGTCCGAGTCCGAGTCCGAGTCCGAGTCCGAGTCCGAGTCCGAGTCCGAGTCCGAGTCCGAGTCCGAGTCCGAGTCCGAGTCCGAGTCCGAGTCCGAGTCCGAGTCCGAGTTCGAGTTCGAGTTCGAGTCCGAGTCAGAGTCAGAGTCAGAGTTAGAGTTAGAGTTAGAGTTAGAGTTAGAGTTAAAGTTCGAGTTCGAGTTCGAGTTCGAGTTCGAGTTCGAGTTCGAGTTCGAGTTCGAGTTTGAGTTCGAGTTCTAGTTCGAGTTCGAGTTCGAGTTCGAGTTCGAGTTCGAGTTCGAGTGTTCGAGTTCGAGTTCGAGTCCGAGTCCGAGTCCGAGTCCGAGTCCGAGTCCGAGTCCGAGTCCAAATTCGAGTCCGAGTCCGTGTCCGAGTCCGAGTCCGAGTCCGAGTCCGAGTCCGAGTCCGAGCCGAGTCCGAGTCCGAGTCCGAGTCCGAGTCCGAGTCCGAGTCCGAGTCCGAGTCCGAGTCCGAGTCCGAGTCCGAGTCCGAGTCCGAGTCCGAGTCCGAGTCCGAGTCCGAGTCCGAGTCCGAGTCCGAGTCCGAGTCCGAGTCCGAGTCCGAGTCCGAGTCCGAGTCCGAGTCCGAGTCCGAGTCCGAGTCCGAGTCCGAGTCCGAGTCCGAGTCCGAGTCCGAGTCCGAGTCCGAGTCCGAGTCCGAGTCCGAGTCCGAGTCCGAGTCCGAGTCCGAGTCCGAGTCCGAGTCCGAGTCCGAGTTCGAGTTCGAGTTCGAGTCCGAGTCAGAGTCAGAGTCAGAGTTAGAGTTAGAGTTAGAGTTAGAGTTAGAGTTAGAGTAAGAGTTAGAGTTAGAGTTAGAGTTAGAGTTAGAGTTAGAGTTAGAGTAAGAGTTAGAGTTAGAGTTAGAGTTAGAGTTAGAGTTAGAGTTAGAGTTAGAGTTAGAGTTAGAGTTAGAGTTAGAGTTAGAGTTAGAGTTAGAGTTAGAGTTAGAGTTAGAGTTAGAGTTAGAGTTAGAGTTACAGTTAAAGTTAGAGTTAGAGTTAGAGTTAGAGTTAGAGTTAGATAACTCTAACGAGTAAGAGTTAGAGTTAGTAGAGTTCGAGTGTTCGAGTTCGAGTGTTCGAGTTCGAGTGTTCGAGTTCGAGTGTTCGAGTTCGAGTTCGAGTTCGAGTTCGAGTTCGAGTTCGAGTTTGAGTTCGAGTCCGAGTCCGAGTCCGAGTCCGAGTCCGAGTCCGAGTTCGAGTTCGAGTTCGAGTTCGAGTTCGAGTTCGAGTTCGAGTTTAAGTTTCAATTTAAATAGGTTATTAAGATATTTAAATACTCTTCTATTAACACTTGGTATATAGGAAGCTCTTTGTAGTTGGAAATACCTAACCGACTACAGATCCTATCTCAACTAACTACTAGATAACTATCTAGTTCTACTTCTAACTATCTAGTACCTTCTCTTCTAAGGAAGTATCTTGAGGTCTCCTTCTTTAGACACCTTGTTTTTACTGTCAGAGTCGTGGACTGTTTCCACAATGCTTGACTCTGTTACTGTAAATAGCCTGGTTCTAGAAGCCGAGCGGTTGACGACTTATGAAAAGCCTACGTCAAGGGAGTGTGACTCATTGGTGCCATCTCTGGAGTTTGTGTCATAGATCGTGAACCCTACCCCAACCATTGGCTGCGTGATGTATGAAAGAAGAATTGTGTTAGATATTATGCTTGTGTAGAGGTGGTCACTATTAATGTAAATATTTTATCGTTAACTAGATTAAAAAAAAATACATGAGAAATTTTTTTTTTTTTCTCAGGGTTTTTGGGGAACTGTAGGGTTTTTCCTATCCTAGGCCTGCTTTGGTTGGAAGAACCAAATGAACTGAAGGATTTTCCCTACAATATGCTTGCTTTGACAGATTTTCACTATCTCATATAAATAAAACGGAAAGACTCACATCTCAGGAATTCTTTATTCACGCACAAAAAATATGTTAACTAAGTTAGAGTTAGAGTTCGAGTTCGAGTTCGAGTTCGAGTTCGAGTTCGAGTTTGAGTTCGAGTTCTAGTTCGAGTTCGAGTTCGAGTTCGAGTTCGAGTTCGAGTTCGAGTGTTCGAGTTCGAGTTCGAGTCCGAGTCCGAGTCCGAGTCCGAGTCCGAGTCCGAGTCCGAGTCCAAATCCGAGTCCGAGTCCGTGTCCGAGTCCGAGTCCGAGTCCGAGTCCGAGTCCGAGTCCGAGCCGAGTCCGAGTCCGAGTCCGAGTCCGAGTCCGAGTCCGAGTCCGAGTCCGAGTCCGAGTCCGAGTCCGAGTCCGAGTCCGAGTCCAAGTCCGAGTCCGAATCCGAGTCCGAGTCCGAGTCCGAGTCCGAGTCCGAGTCCGAGTCCGAGTCCGAGTCCGAGTCCGAGTCCGAGTCCGAGTCCGAGTCCGAGTCCGAGTCCGAGTCCGAGTCCGAGTCCGAGTCCGAGTCCGAGTCCGAGTCCGAGTCCGAGTCCGAGTCCGAGTCCGAGTCCGAGTCCGAGTCCGAGTCCGAGTCCGAGTCCGAGTCCGAGTCCGAGTCCGAGTCCGAGTCCGAGTCCGAGTCCGAGTCCGAGTTAGAGTTAGAGTTAGAGTTAGAGTTAGAGTTAGAGTTAGAGTTAGAGTTAGAGTTAGAGTTAGAGTTAGAGTTAGAGTTAGAGTTAGAGTTCTAACTCTAGTTAGAGTTAGAGTTAGAGTTAAAGTTAGAGTTAGAGTTCTAACTCTAACTCTAACTTTAACTCTAACTCTGTTAGAGTTCGAGTTCGAGTTCGAGTTCGAGTTCGAGTTCGAGTTCGAGTTCGAGTTCGAGTTCGAGTTCGAGTTCGAGTTCGAGTTCGAGTTCGAGTTCGAGTCCGAGTCAGAGTCCGAGTCAGAGTCCGAGTCAGAGTCAAAGTCCGAGTCAGAGTTCGAGTCAGAGTCCATGTCAGAGTCCGAGTCCGAGTCAGAGTCCGAGTCAGAGTCCGAGTCCGAGACAGAGTCCGAGTCAGAGTCCGAGTCCGAGTCCGAGTCCGAGTCCGAGTCCGAGTCCGAGTCCGAGTCAGAGTCCGAGTCAGAGTCCGAGTCAGAGTCCGAGTCAGAGTCCGAGTCAGAGTTCGAGTCAGAGTCCATGTCAGATTCCGAGTCCGAGTCAGAGTTCGAGTTCGAGTCCGAGTCAGAGTCCGAGTCAAAATCCGAGTCCGAGTCCGAGTCCGAGTCCGAGTCCGAGTCCGAGTCCGAGTCCGAGTCCGAGTCCGAGTCCGAGTCCGAGTCCCAGTCCGAGTCCGAGTCAGAGTCAGAGTCAGAGTCCGAGTCCGAGTCAGAGTCTGAGTCCGAGTCAGAGTCCGAGTCCGAGTCCGAATCCGAGTCCGAGTCCGAGTCCGAGTCCGAGTCCGAGTCCGAGTCAGAGTTCGAGTCCGAGTCCGAGTCCGAGTCCGAGTCCGAGTTAGAGTTAGAGTTAGAATTAGAGTTAGAGTTAGAGTTAGAGTTAGTGTTAGAGTTAGAGTTAGAGTTAGAGTTAGAGTTAGAGTAAGAGTTAGAGTTAGAGTTAGAGTTAGAGTTAGAGTTAGAGTTAGAGTTAGAGTTAGAGTAAGAGTTAGAGTTAGAGTTAGAGTTAGAGTTACAGTTAGAGTTAGAGTTAGAGTTAGAGTTAGAGTTAGAGTTAGAGTTAGAGTAAGAGTTAGAGTTAGAGTTAGAGTTAGAGTTAAAGTTAGAGTTAGAGTTAGAGTTAGAGTTAGAATAAGAGTTCGAGTTAGAGTTAGAGTTAGAGTTAGAGTTAGAATTAGAGTTAGAGTTAGAGTTAGAGTTAGAGTTAGAGTTAGAGTTAGAGTTAGAGTTAGAGTTAGAGTTAGAGTTCTAACTCTAGTTAGAGTTAGAGTTAGAGTTAAAGTTAGAGTTAGAGTTAGAGTTAGAGTTAGAGTTAGAGTTCGAGTTCGAGTTCGAGTTCGAGTTCGAGTTCGAGTTCGAGTTCGAGTTCTAGTTCGAGTTCGAGTTCGAGTTCGAGTTCCAGTTCTAGTGTTCGAGTTCGAGTCCGAGTCCGAGTCCGAGTCAGAGTCAGAGTCAGAGTTTGAGTTAGAGTTAGCTCTAACTCTAACTCTGACTCTGACTCTGACTCGGACTCGAACTCGAACTCGAACTCGGACTCGGACTCGGACTCGGACTCGGACTCGGACTCGGACTCGGACTCGGACTCGGACTCGGACTCGGACTCGGACTCGGACTCGGACTCGGACTCGGACTCGGACTCGGACTCGGACTCGGACTCGGACTCGGACTCGGACTCGGACTCGGACTCGGACTCGGACTCGGACTCGGACTCGGACTCGGACTCGGACTCGGACTCGGAGTTAGAGTTAGAGTTAGAGTTCGAGTGTTCGAGTTCGAGTGTTCGAGTTCGAGTGTTCGAGTTCGAGTTCGAGTTCGAGTTCGAGTTCGAGTTCGAGTTCGAGTTCGAGTTCGAGTTTGAGTCCGAGTCCGAGTCCGAGTCCGAGTCCGAGTCCGAGTTCGAGTTCGAGTTCGAGTTCGAGTTCGAGTTCGAGTTCGAGTTCGAGTTCGAGTTCAAGTTTCAATTTAAATAGGTTATTAAGATATTTAAATACTCTTCTATTAACACTTGGTATATAGGAAGCTCTTTGTAGTTGGAAATACCTAACCGACTACAGATCCTATCTCAACTAACTACTAGATAACTATCTAGTTCTACTACTAACTATCTAGTACCTTCTCTTCTAAGGAAGTATCTTGAGGTCTCCTTCTTTAGACACCTTGTTTTTACTGTCAGAGTCGTGGACTGTTTCCACAATGCTTGACTCTGTTACTGTAAATAGCCTGGTTCTAGAAGCCGAGCGGGGGACGACATATGAAAAGCCTACGTCAAGGGAGTGTGACTCATTGGTGCCATCTCTTGAGTTTGTGTCATAGATCGTGAACCCTACCCCAACCATTGGCTGCGTGATGTATGAAAGAAGAATTGTGTTAGATATTATGCTTGTGTAGAGGTGGTCACTATTAATGTAAATATTTTATCGTTAACTAGATAAAAAAAAAAAAGAGTTAGAGTTAGAGTTAGAGTTAGAGTTAGAGTTAGAGTTAGAGTTAGAGTTAGAGTTAGAGTTAGAGTTAGAGTTAGAGTTAGAGTTAGAGTTAGAGTTAGAGTTAGAGTTAGAGTTAGAGTTAGAGTTAGAGTTAGAGTTAGAGTTAGAGTTAGAGTTAGAGTTAGAGTTAGAGTTAGAGTTAGAGTTAGAGTTAGAGTTAGAGTTAGAGTTAGAGTTAGAGTTAGAGTTAGAGTTAGATCTAGAGTTAGAGTTAGAGTTAGAGTTAGAGTTCGAGTTAGAGTTAGAGTTAGAGTTAGAGTTAGAGTTAGAGTTAGAGTTAGAGTTAGAGTTAGAGTTAGAGTTAGAGTTAGAGTTAGAGTTAGAGTTAGAGTTAGAGTAAGAGTTAGAGTTAGAGTTAGAGTTAGAGTTAGAGTTAGAGTTAGAGTCAGAGTTAGAGTTAGAGTTAGATCTAGAGTTAGAGTTAGAGTTAGAGTTAGAGTTCGAGTTCGAGTGTTCGAGTTCGAGTGTTCGAGTTCGAGTGTTCGAGTTCGGGTGTTCGAGTTCGAGTGTTCGAGTTCGAGTGTTCGAGTACGAATGTTCGAGTTCGAGTGTTCGAATTCGAATCCGAGTCCGAGTCCGAGTCCGAGTTCGAGTTCGAGTTCGAGTTCGAGTTCGAGTTCGAGTTCGAGTTCGAGTTCGAGTTCGACTTCGAGTTCGAGGTCGAGTTCGAACTCGAAAGTTCGAGTTCGAGTTCGAGTTCGAGTTCGAGTTCGAGTTCGAGTTCGAGTTCGAGTTCGAGTTCGAGTTCGAGTTCGAGTTCGAGTTAGAGTTAGAGTTAGAGTTAGAGTTCGAGTGTTCGAGTTCGAGTGTTCGAGTTCGAGTGTTCGAGTTCGAGTTCGAGTTCGAGTTCGAGTTCGAGTTCGAGTTAGAGTTCGAGTTCGAGTTCGAGTTCGAGTAAGAGTTAGAGTTAGGGTTAGAGTTAGAGTTAGAGTCGAGTTAGAGTCGAGTTAGAGTCGAGTTAGAGTTAAAGTTAGAGTTCGAGTTAGAGATAGAGTTCGAGTTAGAGTTCGAGTTCGAGTTCGAGTTCGAGTTCGAGTTCGAGTTCGAGTTCGAGTTCGAGTTCGAGTTCGAGTTCGAGTTCGAGTTCAAGTTTGAGTTTTGCGAGTTCGAGTTCAAGTTTCAATTTAAATAGGTTATTAAGCCATTTAAATACTCTTCTATTAACACTTGGTATATAGGAAGCTCTTTGTAGTTGGAAATACCTAACCGACTACATATCCTATCTCAACTAACTACTAGATAACTATCTAGTTCTACTTCTAACTATCTAGTTCCTTCTCTTCTAAGGAAGTATGTTGAGGTCTCCTTCTTTAGACATCTTGTTTTTACTGTCAGAGTCGTGGACTGTTTCCACAATGCTTGACTCTGTTACTGTAAATAGCCTGGTTCTAGAAGCCGAGCGGGTGACGACTTATGAAAAGCCTACGTCAAGGGAGTGTGACTCATTGGTGCCATCTCTGGAGTTTGTGTCACAGATCGTGAACCCTACCCCAACCATTGGCTGCGTGATGTATGAAAGAAGAATTGTGTTAGATATTATACTTGTGTAGAGGTGGTCACTATTAATGTAAATATTTTATCGTTAACTAGATTAAAAAAAATACATGAGAAAATATATATTTTTTTCTCAGGGTTTTTGGGGAACTGTAGGGTTTTTCCTATCCTAGGCCTGCTTTGGTTGGAAGAACCAAATGAACTGAAGGATTTTCCCTACAATATGCTTGCTTTGACAGTTTTTCACTATCTCATATAAATAAAACGTAAAGACTCACATCTCAGGAATTATTTATTCACGCACAAAAATTATGGTAACTAAATACTCTTAATGCTGATAGAACTTTCACTTTAGAACAAAACTCACATCGACGTACTCGTATACCGTGCAGAATTAATTACTGCAAATTGTGGCAGATACCACAACCTCTCGATACCCTGCTTGCAACCTCGGCGTTCTCCCGCTGAGGCAGCTGATTGACTTGCTCCTTGTAGAGAAGTCTGAGCTTCAAGTCACTGATAACTTCTCGACACCCTGAAGTCGGTGTAGCGCTGCTTTGAGATTCTTGGGACAGGATTATTATATCTTCAGGGTAATCCTGTCTCAGCGATTTCGCCGCGATCTGTTGTAGTGTTTTACTTCGGTGATCACGACTCTCCAAGCGCAGCTAAACTTGCGACTCAAAAACGGCGCTGGGATTGTGCGATTGCGCTAAGGTTTTTCTTGGTTTTAGAAGGTTTGGGACTTATTTATTTATTTATTTTTTATGTACTTTGTTTTTAGATGACATTGACTTCTATTGTCAAAATTTAAACTTGTATTTCATACAGACCATATAGGTCAAAACCTCTGTAAAGAACTATATTTTATTGGCCACTGGGAGTGTACTTCATTTAATTATTTCGAATTAGCGAGTTTTTTAAAAGACGAACTTTGGAACGAAAAGGAGGTTTCCTTATGAATCGCTTGAAAACTAAGGGGAGTTCGTCTTCAGCTCTCAAACAGAGCAAAGGAAAAAAGGCCAATTCCCGGGCCCAGCTGGCCCGGGAATTCTCAAGAAGCTGATGACCGGAAGCCCAACCCTAGCTGTAGCGGAAGCCTTTTCTCTTCGCCTACCGTACCTTGATACCGTACCCGAGACCTCTGCCCGGGGTACCGCTGATCTACTTGCGGCCCGGAGTTCCCGCTACTCTCCTGCAGTCCTCAACTCCGGCCGCCTACTTATGGTCCTGAGGTTCCACTAACGATCCTCGGACCCGGAGTTCCTGCTGCCCTCCTGAGTTCTTCATCTACGGCCACCTACTTACGTTCCTGAGGTTCCACGGACATCTGCTCGAGCCTAGAATTCCTACGACGCTACAATACTACTGAAAGACATCTAATCCGTCCGCTTACCTTAGTCTCCCAGAGCCATTTCAGTTAGGTTAGGTGTAAATACTGTTAGGTTATTTTAGGTAGGTTGTAACTATAAGTTTAGCCTAGATAAGATTTGTAAAATAAAGAACCCACAACCTGACTCTTTTGTTTCTACTCTCCTTTTTTATTATTACTCTCTAAATTAACTGTTCGCGCTATAGAGGTCAACCTTCCTGATCTCAGTAACGTGACAGTTTTGGCGCATTACTGGTCTTTATATTACAGAATCTTTCCTCTAAATTTTAAAACTCACTCTAACTAGTGACAAATCCTATTTTTGGCCAAACTCTTTCGGACTAGATTTAGTTTCTTCTAAATAGGTAGGCTAGGTTAAGATTGCTCTCGTCCATATACGATAAAGTTCAAGTTGCTCTGCATGTAGACACTAAGAATGCAGCCCGTTATGACTTGAGTCCGAGTCAGAGTTCGAGTTCGAGTCCGAGTCAGAGTCCGAGTCAGAGTACGAGTCCGAGTCCGAGTCCGAGTCCGAGTCCGAGTCAGAGTCAGAGTCCGAGTCAGAGTCAGAGTCCGAGTCCGAGTCAGAGTCCAAGTCAGAGTCCGAGTCCGAGTCAGAGTCCGAGTCAGAGTCCGAGTCCGAATCCGAGTCCGAGTCCGAGTCCGAGTCCGAGTCCGAGTCTGAGTCCGAGTCAGAATTCGAGTCAGAGTTCGAGTCAGAGTTCGAGTCAGAGTTCGAGTTCGAGTTCGAGTTCGAGTTCGCAGAGTCAGAGTCCGAGTCCGAGTCCAAGACCGAGTCAGAGTCCGAGTCCGAGTCCGAGTCCGAGTCCGAGTCCGAGTCCGAGTCCGAGTCCGAGTCCGAGTCCAAGTCCGAGTCCGAGTCCGAGTCCGAGTCCGAGTCCGAGTCCGAGTCCGAGTCCGAGTCCGAATCAGAGTCAGAGTCCGAGTCAGAGTCAGAGTCCGAGTCCGAGTCAGTGTCAGAGTCAGAGTCAGAGACAGAGTTAGAGTTAGAGTACTAACTCTAACACTAACACTAGTTAGTGTTAGAGTTAGAGTTAGAGTTAGAGTTAGAGTTAGAGTTAGAGTTCTAACTCTAGTTAGAGTTAGAGTTAGAGTTAAAGTTAGAGTTAGAGTTAGAGTTAGAGTTAGAGTTAGAGTTAGAGTTAGAGTTCGAGTTCGAGTTCGAGTTCGAGTTCGAGTTCGAGTTCGAGTTCGAGTTCGAGTTCGAGTTCGAGTTCGAGTTCGAGTTCGAGTTCGAGTCCGAGTCAGAGTCCGAGTCAGAGTCCGAGTCAGAGTCCGAGTCAGAGTCCGAGTCCGAGTCAGAGTTCGAGTCAGAGTCCATGTCAGAGTCCGAGTCCGAGTCAGAGTCCGAGTCAGAGTCCGAGTCCGAGACAGAGTCCGAGTCAGAGTCCGAGTCCGAGTCCGAGTCCGAGTCCGAGTCCGAGTCCGAGTCCGAGTCCGAGTCAGAGTCCGAGTCCGAGTCCGAGTCCGAGTCAGAGTCCGAGTCAGAGTCCGAGTCAGAGTCCGAGTCAGAGTCCGAGTCAGAGTCCGAGTCAGAGTCAGAGTCCGAGTCAGAGTCCGAGTCCGAGTCAGAGTCCGAGTCAGAGTTCGAGTTCGAGTCCGAGTCAGAGTCCGAGTCAGAGTCCGAGTCAGAGTCAGAGTTAGAGTTAGAGTTAGAGTTCGAGTGTTCGAGTTCGAGTGTTCGAGTTCGAGTGTTCGAGTTCGAGTTCGAGTTCGAGTTCGAGTTCGAGTAAGAGTTAGAGTTAGAGTTAGAGTTAGAGTTAGAGTCGAGTTAGAGTCGAGTTAGAGTCGAGTTAGAGTTCGAGTTAGAGTTAGAGTTCGAGTTAGAGTTCGAGTTCGAGTTCGAGTTCGAGTTCGAGTTCGAGTTCGAGTTCGAGTTCGAGTTCGAGTTCGAGTTCGAGTTCGAGTTCGAGTTCGAGTTCGAGTTCGAGTTCTAGTTCGAGTTCGAGTTCGAGTTCGAGTTCGAGTGTTCGAGTTCGAGTTCGAGTCCGAGTCCGAGTCCGAGTCCGAATCCGAGTCCGAGTCCGTGTCCGAGTCCGAGTCCGAGTCCGAGTCCGAGTCCGAGTCCGAGTCCGAGTCCGAGTCCGAGTCCGAGTCCGAGTCCGAGTCCGAGTCCGAGTCCGAGTCCGAGTCCGAGTCCGAGTCCGAGTCCGAGTCCGAGTCCGAGTCCGAGTCCGAGTCCGAGTCCGAGTCCGAGTCCGAGTCCGAGTCCGAGTCCGAGTCCGAGTCCGAGTCCGAGTCCGAGTCCGAGTCCGAGTCCGAGTCCGAATCCGAGTCCGAGTCCGAGTCCGAGTCCGAGTCCGAGTCCGAGTCCGAGTCCGAGTCCGAGTCCGAGTCCGAGTCCGAGTCCGAGTCCGAGTCCGAGTCCGAGTCCGAGTCCGAGTCCGAGTCCGAGTCCGAGTTCGAGTTCGAGTTCGAGTCCGAGTCAGAGTCAGAGTCAGAGTTAGAGTTAGAGTTAGAGTTAGAGT
The DNA here is from genome assembly GCA_949825045.1 of Argyresthia goedartella. Taxonomy (NCBI): domain Eukaryota; kingdom Metazoa; phylum Arthropoda; class Insecta; order Lepidoptera; family Argyresthiidae; genus Argyresthia; species Argyresthia goedartella. The sequence goes on from OX463806.1 coordinate 16,413,481, forward strand.
TAGAGTTCGAGTTCGAGTTCGAGTTCGAGTTCGAGTTAGAGTTAGAGTTAGAGTAAGAGTCGAGTTAGAGTCGAGTTAGAGTCGAGTTAGAGTTCGAGTTAGAGTTCGATTTCGAGTTAGAGTTCGATTTCGAGTTCGAGTTCGAGTTCGAGTCCGAGTCCGAGTCCGAGTTCGAGTTCGAGTTCGAGTCCGAGTCAGAGTCAGAGTCAGAGTCAGAGTTAGAGTTAGAGTTAGAGTTAGAGTTAGAGTAAGAGTTAGAGTTAGAGTTAGAGTTAGAGTTAGAGTTAGAGTTAGAGTAAGAGTTAGAGTTAGAGTTAGAGTTAGAGTTAGAGTTAGAGTTAGAGTTAGAGTTAGAGTTAGAGTTAGAGTTAGAGTTAGAGTTAGAGTTAGAGTTAGAGTTAGAGTTAGAGTTAGAGTTAGAGTTAGAGTTAGAGTTAGAGTTAAAGTTAGAGTTAGAGTTAGAGTTAGAGTTAGAGTTAGATAACTCTAACGAGTAAGAGTTAGAGTTAGTAGAGTTCGAGTGTTCGAGTTCGAGTGTTCGAGTTCGAGTGTTCGAGTTCGAGTTCGAGTTCGAGTTCGAGTTCGAGTTTGAGTTCGAGTCCGAGTCCGAGTCCGAGTCCGAGTCCGAGTCCGAGTTCGAGTTCGAGTTCGAGTTCGAGTTCGAGTTCGAGTTCGAGTTCAAGTTTCAATTTAAATAGGTTATTAAGATATTTAAATACTCTTCTATTAACACTTGGTATATAGGAAGCTCTTTGTAGTTGGAAATACCTAACCGACTACAGATCCTATCTCAACTAACTACTAGATAACTATCTAGTTCTACTTCTAACTATCTAGTACCTTCTCTTCTAAGGAAGTATCTTGAGGTCTCCTTCTTTAGACACCTTGTTTTTACTGTCAGAGTCGTGGACTGTTTCCACAATGCTTGACTCTGTTACTGTAAATAGCCTGGTTCTAGAAGCCGAGCGGGTGACGACTTATGAAAAGCCTACGTCAAGGGAGTGTGACTCATTGGTGCCATCTCTGGAGTTTGTGTCATAGATCGTGAACCCTACCCCAACCATTGGCTGCGTGATGTATGAAAGAAGAATTGTGTTAGATATTATGCTTGTGTAGAGGTGGTCACTATTAATGTAAATATTTTATCGTTAACTAGATAAAAAAAAAATACATGAGAAAATATATTTTTTTTTCTCAGGGTTTTTGGGGAACTGTAGGGTTTTTCCTATCCTAGGCCTGCTTTGGTTGGAAGAACCAAATGAACTGAAGGATTTTCCCTACAATATGCTTGCTTTGACAGATTTTCACTATCTCATATAAATAAAACGGAAAGACTCACATCTCCGGAATTCTTTATTCACGCACAAAAAATATGTTAACTAAGTTAGAGTTAGAGTTAGAGTTAGAGTTAGAGTTAGAGATAGAGTTAGAGTTAGAGTTAGAGTTAGAGTTAGAGTTAGAGTTAGAGTAAGAGTGTTCGAGTTCGAGTGTTCGAGTTCGAGTGTTCGAGTTCGAGTGTTCGAGTTCGAGTGTTCGAGTTCGAGTGTTCGAGTTCGAGTTCGAGTCCGAGTCAGAGTTCGAGTCAGAGATCTAGTCAGAGTTCGAGTCAGAGTTCGAGTCCGAATCAGAGTCAGAGTCCGAGTCAGAGTCAGAGTCCGAGTCCGAGTCAGTGTCAGAGTTAGAGTTAGAGTTAGAGTTAGTGTTAGAGTTAGAGTTAGAGTTAGAGTTAGTGTTAGAGTTAGAGTTAGAGTTAGAGTTAGAGTTAGAGTTAGAGATAGAGTTAGAGTTAGAGTTAGAGTTAGAGTTAGAGTTACAGTTAGAGTCCGAGTCCGAGTCCAAATCCGAGTCCGAGTTCGAGTTAGAGTTAGAGTTAGAGTTAGAGTTAGAGTTAGAGTTAGAGTTAGAGTTAGAGTTAGAGTTAGAGTTAGAGTTAGAGTTAGAGTTAGAGTTAGAGTTAGAGTTAGAGTAAGAGTTAGAGTTAGAGTTAAAGTTCGAGTTAGAGTTAGAGTTAGAGTTAGAGTTAAAGTTAGAGTTCGAGTGTTCGAGTTCGAGTGTTCAAGTTCGAGTGTCGAGTGTTAAATAGGTTATTAAGATATTTAAATACTCTTCTATTAACACTTGGTATAAAGGAAGCTCTTTGTAGTTGGAAATACCTAACCGACTACAGATCCTATCTCAACTAACTACTAGATAACTATCTAGTTCTACTTCTAACTATCTAGTACCTTCTCTTCTAAGGAAGTTTCTTGAGGTCTCCTTCTTTAGACTCCTTGTTTTTACTGTCAGAGTCGTGGACTGTTTCCTCAATGCCTGACTCTGTTACTGTAAATAGCCTGGTTTTAGAAGCCGAGCGGGTGACGACTTATGAAAAGCCTACGTCAAGGGAGTGTGACTCAATGGTGCCATCTCTGGAGTTTGTGTCATAGATCGTGAACCCTACCCCAACCATTGGCTGCGTGATGTATGAAAGAAGAATTGTGTTAGATATTATGCTTGTGTAGAGGTGGTCACTATTAATGTAAATATTTTATCGTTAACTAGATAAAAAAAAGTTCGAGTTAGAGTTCGAGTTAGAGTTAGAGTTAGAGTTAGAGTTAGAGTTAGAGTTAGAGTTAGAGTTAGAGTTAGAGTTAGAGTTAGAGTTAGAGTTAGAGTTAGAGTTAGAGTTAGAGTTAGAGTTAGAGTTAGAGTAAGAGTTAGAGTTAGAGTTAGAGTTAGAGTTAGAGTTAGAGTTAGAGTTAGAGTTAGAGTTAGAGTTAGAGTTAGAGTTAGAGTTAGAGTTAGAGTTAGAGTTAGAGTTAGAGTTAGAGTTAGAGTTAGAGTTAGAGTTAGAGTTAGAGTTAGAGTTAGAGTTAGAGTTAGAGTTAGAGTTAGAGTTAGAGTTAGAGTTAGAGTTAGAGTTAGAGTTCGAGTTCGAGTTCGAGTTCGAGTTCGAGTTCGAGTTCGAGTTCGAGTAAGAGTTAGAGTTAGAGTTAGAGTTAGAGTTAGAGTTAGAGTTAGAGTAAGAGTAAGAGTTAGAGTTAGAGTAAGAGTTAAAGTTAGAGTTAGAGTTCGAGTCAGAGTTCGAGTCAGAGTTCGAGTCAGAGTTCGAGTCAGAGTTCGAGTTCGAGTTCGAGTTCGAGTTCGAGTTCGAGTTCGAGTTCGAGTTCGAGTTCAAGTTCAAGTTTCAATTTAAATAGGTTATTAAGATATTTAAATACTCTTCTATTAACACTTGGTATATAGGAAGCTCTTTGTAGTTGGAAATACCTAACCGACTACAGATCCTATCTCAACAAACTACTAGATAACTATCTAGTTCTACTTCTAACTATCTAGTACCTTCTCTTCTAAGGAAGTATCTTGAGGTCTCCTTCTTTAGACACCTTGTTTTTACTGTCAGAGTCGTGGACTGTTTCCACAATGCTTGACTCTGCTACTGTAAATAGCCTGGTTCTAGAAGCCGAGCGGGTGACGACATATGAAAAGCCGACGTCAAGGGAGTGTGACTCATTGGTGCCATCTCTGGAGTTTGTGTCATAGATCGTGAACCCTACCCCAACCATTGGCTGCGTGATGTATGAAAGAAGAATTGTGTTAGATATTATGCTTGTGTAGAGGTGGTCACTATTAATGTAAATATTTTATCGTTAACTAGATAAAAAAAAAAAAAGAGTTAGAGTTAGAGTTAGAGTTAGAGTTAGAGTTAGAGTTCGAGTTAGAGTTAGAGTTAGAGTTAGAGTTAGAGTTAGAGTTAGAGTTAGAGTTAGAGTTAGAGTTAGAGTTAGAGTTAGAGTTAGAGTTAGAGTTAGAGTTAGAGTTAGAGTTAGAGTTAGAGTTAGAGTTAGAGTTAGAGTTAGAGTTAGAGTTAGAGTTAGAGTTAGAGTCAGAGTTAGAGTTAGAGTTAGATCTAGAGTTAGAGTTAGAGTTAGAGTTAGAGTTCGAGTTCGAGTGTTCGAGTTCGAGTGTTCGAGTTCGAGTGTTCGAGTTCGGGTGTTCGAGTTCGAGTGTCGAGTTCGAGTGTTCGAGTACGAATGTTCGAATTCGAGTGTTTGAATTCGAATCCGAGTCCGAGTCCGAGTCCGAGTTCGAGTTCGAGTTCGAGTTCGAGTTCGAGTTCGAGTTCGAGTTCGAGTTCGAGTTCGAGTTCGAGTTCGAGTTCGAGTTCGAGTTCGAGTTCGAGTTCGGGTTCGAGTTCGAGTTTGAGTTCGAGTTCGAGTTCGAGTTTGAGTTCGAGTTCGAGTTCGAGTTCGAGTTCGAGTTCGAGTTCGAGTTCGAGTTCGAGTTCGAGTTCGAGTTCGAGTTCGAGTTCGAGTTCGAGTTCGAGTTCGAGTTCGAGTTCGAGTTCGAGTTCGAGTTTGAGTTCGAGTTAGAGTTAGAGTTCGAGTGTTCGAGTTCGAGTGTTCGAGTTCGAGTGTTCGAGTTCGAGTTCGAGTTCGAGTTCGAGTTCGAGTTCGAGTTCGAGTTCGAGTTCGAGTAAGAGTTAGAGTTAGAGTTAGAGTTAGAGTTAGAGTCGAGTTAGAGTCGAGTTAGAGTCGAGTTAGAGTCGAGTTAGAGTTAAAGTTAGAGTTCGAGTTAGAGTTAAAGTTCGAGTTAGAGTTCGAGTTCGAGTTCGAGTTCGAGTTTGAGTTCGAGTTCGAGTTCGAGTTTGAGTTCGAGTTCGAGTTCGAGTTCGAGTTCGAGTTCGAGTTCGAGTTCGAGTTCGAGTTCGAGTTCAAGTTTGAGTTTTGCGAGTTCGAGTTCAAGTTTCAATTTAAATAGGTTATTAAGCCATTTAAATACTCTTCTATTAACACTTGGTATATAGGAAGCTCTTTGTAGTTGGAAATACCTAACCGACTACATATCCTATCTCAACTAACTACTAGATAACTATCTAGTTCTACTTCTAACTATCTAGTACCTTCTCTTCTAAGGAAGTATGTTGAGGTCTCCTTCTTTAGACACCTTGTTTTTACTGTCAGAGTCGTGGACTGTTTCCACAATGCTTGACTCTGTTACTGTAAATAGCCTGGTTCTAGAAGCCGAGCGGGTGACGACTTATGAAAAGCCTACGTCAAGGGAGTGTGACTCATTGGTGCCATCTCTGGAGTTTGTGTCACAGATCGTGAACCCTACCCCAACCATTGGCTGCGTGATGTATGAAAGAAGAATTGTGTTAGATATTATACTTGTGTAGAGGTGGTCACTATTAATGTAAATATTTTATCGTTAACTAGATTAAAAAAAATACATGAGAAAATATATATATTTTTCTCAGGGTTTTTGGGGAACTGTAGGGTTTTTCCTATCCTAGGCCTGCTTTGGTTGGAAGAACCAAATGAACTGAAGGATTTTCCCTACAATATGCTTGCTTTGACAGTTTTTCACTATCTTATTATTATTATTTATTCACGCACAAAAATTATGGTAACTAAATACTCTTAATGCTGATAGAACTTTCACTTTAGAACAAAACTCACATCGACGTACTCGTATACCGTGCAGAATTAATTACTGCAAATTGTGGCAGATACCACAACCTCTCGATACCCTGCTTGCAACCTCGGCGTTCTCCCGCTGAGGCAGCTGATTGACTTGCTCCTTGTAGAGAAGTCTGAGCTTCAAGTCACTGATAACTTCTCGACACCCTGAAGTCGGTGTAGCGCTGCTTTGAGATTCTTGGGACAGGATTATTATATCTTCAGGGTAATCCTGTCTCAGCGATTTCGCCGCGATCTGTTGTAGTGTTTTACTTCGGTGATCACGACTCTCCAAGCGCAGCTAAACTTGCGACTCAAAAACGGCGCTGGGATTGTGCGATTGCGCTAAGGTTTTTCTTGGTTTTAGAAGGTTTGGGACTTATTTATTTATTTATTTTTTATGTACTTTGTTTTTAGATGACATTGAGTTCTATTGTCTAAATTTAAACTTGTATTTCATACAGACCATGTAGGTCAAAACCTCTGTAAAGAACTATATTTTATTGGCCACTGGGAGTGTACTTCATTTAATTATTTCGAATTAGCGAGTTTTTTAAAAGACGAACTTTGGAACGAAAAGGAGGTTTCCTTATGAATCGCTTGAAAACTAAGGGGAGTTCGTCTTCAGCTCTCAAACAGAGCAAAGGAAAAAAGGCCAATTCCCGGGCCCAGCTGGCCCGGGAATTCTCAAGAAGCTGATGACCGGAAGCCCAACCCTAGCTGTAGCGGAAGCCTTTTCTCTTCGCCTACCGTACCTTGATACCGTACCCGAGACCTCTGCCCGGGGTACCGCTGATCTACTTGCGGCCCGGAGTTCCCGCTACTCTCCTGCGGTCCTCAACTCCGGCCGCCTACTTATGGTCCTGAGGTTCCACTAACGATCCTCGGACCCGGAGTTCCTGCTGCCCTCCTGAGTTCTTCATCTACGGCCACCTACTTACGTTCCTGAGGTTCCACGGACATCTGCTCGAGCCTAGAATTCGTACGACGCTACAATACTACTGAAAGACATCTAATCCGTCCGCTTACCTTAGTCTCCCAGAGCCATTTCAGTTAGGTTAGGTGTAAATACTGTTAGGTTATTTTAGGTAGGTTGTAACTATAAGTTTAGCCTAGATAAGATTTGTAAAATAAAGAACCCACAACCTGACTCTTTTGTTTCTACTCTCCTTTTTTATTATTACTCTCTAAATTAACTGTCCGCGCTATAGAGGTCAACCTTCCTGATCTCAGTAACGTGACAGTTTTGGCGCATTACTGGTCTTTATATTACAGAATCTTTCCTCTAAATTTTAAAACTCACTCTAACTAGTGACTAAATCCTATTTTTGGCCAAACTCTTTCGGACTAGATTTAGTTTCTTCTAAATAGGTAGGCTAGGTTAAGATTGCTCTCGTCCATATACGATAAAGTTCAAGTTGCTCTGCATGTAGCTAACACTAAGAATGCAGCCCGTTATGACTTGAGTCCGAGTCAGAGTTCGAGTTCGAGTCCGAGTCAGAGTCCGAGTCAGAGTACGAGTCCGAGTCCGAGTCCGAGTCCGAGTCAGAGTCAGAGTCCGAGTCAGAGTCAGAGTCCGAGTCCGAGTCAGAGTCCAAGTCAGAGTCCGAGTCCGAGTCCGAGTCAGAGTCCGAGTCAGAGTCCGAGTCAGAGTCCGAGTCCGAGTCCGAATCCGAGTCCGAGTCCGAGTCCGAGTCCGAGTCCGAGTCCGAGTCCGAGTCCGAGTCCGAGTCCGAGTCCGAGTCAGAGTTCGAGTCAGAGTTCGAGTCAGAGTTCGAGTTCGAGTTCGTGTTCGAGTTCGCAGAGTCAGAGTCCGAGTCCGAGTCCAAGACCGAGTCAGAGTCCGAGTCCGAGTCCGAGTCCGAGTCCGAGTCCGAGTCCGAGTCCGAGTCCGAGTCCGAGTCCGAGTCCGAGTCCAAGTCCGAGTCCGAGTCCGAGTCCGAGTCCGAGTCCGAGTCCGAGTCCGAGTCCGAGTCCGAATCAGAGTCAGAGTCCGAGTCAGAGTCAGAGTCCGAGTCCGAGTCAGTGTCAGAGTCAGAGTCAGAGACAGAGTTAGAGTTAGAGTTAGAGTTAGTGTTAGTGTTAGAGTTAGAGTTAGAGTTAGAGTTAGAGTTAGAGTTCTAACTCTAGTTAGAGTTAGAGTTAGAGTTAAAGTTAGAGTTAGAGTTAGAGTTAGAGTTAGAGTTAGAGTTAGAGTTAGAGTTAGAGTTAGAGTTAGAGTCCGAGTCAGAGTTCGAGTCAGAGTCCATGTCAGAGTCCGAGTCCGAGTCAGAGTCCGAGTCAGAGTCCGAGTCCGAGTCCGAGTCCGAGTCAGAGTCCGAGTCAGAGTCCGAGTCCGAGTCTGAGTCCGAGTCCGAGTCAGAGTCCGAGTCCGAATCAGAGTCAAAGTCAGAGTCCGAGTCAGAGTCCGAGTCAGAGTCCGAGTCAGAGTCCGAGTCAGAGTTCGAGTTCGAGTCCGAGTCAGAGTCCGAGTCAGAGTCCGAGTCAGAGTCACAGTTAGAGTTAGAGTTAGAATTAGAGTTAGAGTTAGAGTTAGAGTTAGTGTTAGAGTTAGAGTTAGAGTTAGAGTTAGAGTTAGAGTTAGAGTTAGAGTTAGAGTTAGAGTTAGAGTTAGAGTTAGAGTTAGAGTTAGAGTTAGAGTTAGAGTTAGAGTTAGAGTCCGAGTCCGAGTCCGAGTCCGAGTCCGAGTCCGAGTCCGAGTCCGAGTCCGAGTCCGAGTCCGAGTCCGAGTCCGAGTCCGAGTCCGAGTCCGAGTCCGAGTCCGAGTCCGAGTCCGAGTCCGAGTCCGAGTCCGAGTCCGAGTCCGAGTCCGAGTCCGAGTCCGAGTCCGAGTCCGAGTCCGAGTCCGAGTCCGAGTCCGAGTCCGAGTCCGAGTCCGAGTCCGAGTCCGAGTCCGAGTCCGAGTCCGAGTCCGAGTCCGAGTCCGAGTCCGAGTCCGAGTCCGAGTCCGAGTCCGAGTCCGAGTCCGAGTCCGAGTCCGAGTCCGAGTCCGAGTCCGAGTCCGAGTCCGAGTCCGAGTCCGAGTCCGAGTCCGAGTCCGAGTTCGAGTTCGAGTCAGAGTCAGAGTCAGAGTTAGAGTTAGAGTTAGAGTTAGAGTTAGAGTTCGAGTGTTCGAGTTCGAGTGTTCGAGTTCGAGTCTTCGAGTTCGAGTTCGAGTTCGAGTTCGAGTTCGAGTTCGAGTTCGAGTTCGAGTTCGAGTTCGAGTTCGAGTAAGAGTTAGAGTTAGAGTTAGAGTTAGAGTTAGAGTCGAGTTAGAGTCGAGTTAGAGTCGAGTTAGAGTTCGAGTTAGAGTTAGAGTTCGAGTTAGAGTTCGAGTTCGAGTTCGAGTTCGAGTTCGAGTTCGAGTTCGAGTTCGAGTTCGAGTTCGAGTTCGAGTTCGAGTTCGAGTTCGAGTTCGAGTTCTAGTTCGAGTTCGAGTTCGAGTTCGAGTTCGAGTGTTCGAGTTCGAGTTCGAGTCCGAGTCCGAGTCCGAGTCCAAGTCCGAGTCCGAGTCCGTGTCCGAGTCCGAGTCCGAGTCCGAGTCCGAGTCCGAGTCTGAGTCCGAGTCCGAGTCCGAGTCCGAGTCCGAGTCCGAGTCCGAGTCCGAGTCCGAGTCCGAGTCCGAGTCCGAGTCCGAGTCCGAGTCCGAGTCCGAGTCCGAGTCCGAGTCCGAGTCCGAGTCCGAGTCCGAGTCCGAGTCCGAGTCCGAGTCCGAGTCCGAATCCGAGTCCGAGTCCGAGTCCGAGTCCGAGTCCGAGTCCGAGTCCGAGTCCGAGTCCGAGTCCGAGTCCGAGTCCGAGTCCGAGTCCGAGTCCGAGTCCGAGTCCGAGTCCGAGTCCGAGTCCGAGTTCGAGTTCGAGTTCGAGTCCGAGTCAGAGTCAGAGTCAGAGTCAGAGTTAGAGTTAGAGTTAGAGTTAGAGTTAGAGTAAGAGTTAGAGTTAGAGTTAGAGTTAGAGTTAGAGTTAGAGTTAGAGTAAGAGTTAGAGTTAGAGTTAGAGTTAGAGTTAGAGTTAGAGTTAGAGTTAGAGTTAGAGTTAGAGTTAGAGTTAGAGTTAGAGTTAGAGTTAGAGTTAGAGTTAGAGTTAGAGTTAGAGTTAGAGTTAGAGTTAGAGTTAGAGTTAGAGTTAGAGTTAGAGTTAGAGTTAAAGTTAGAGTTAGAGTTAGAGTTAGAGTTAGAGTTAGATAACTCTAACGAGTAAGAGTTAGAGTTAGTAGAGTTCGAGTGTTCGAGTTCGAGTGTTCGAGTTCGAGTGTTCGAGTTCGAGTTCGAGTTCGAGTTCGAGTTCGAGTTCGAGTTTGAGTTCGAGTCCGAGTCCGAGTCCGAGTCCGAGTCCGAGTCCGAGTTCGAGTTCGAGTTCGAGTTCGAGTTCGAGTTCGAGTTCGAGTTCAAGTTTCAATTTAAATAGGTTATTAAGATATTTAAATACTCTTCTATTAACACTTGGTATATAGGAAGCTCTTTGTAGTTGGAAATACCTAACCGACTACAGATCCTATCTCAACTAACTACTAGATAACTATCTAGTTCTACTTCTAACTATCTAGTACCTTCTCTTCTAAGGAAGTATCTTGAGGTCTCCTTCTTTAGACACCTTGTTTTTATTGTCAGAGTCGTGGACTGTTTCCACAATGCTTGACTCTGTTACTGTAAATAGCCTGGTTCTAGAAGCCGAGCGGGTGACGACTTATGAAAAGCCTACGTCAAGGGAGTGTGACTCATTGGTGCCATCTCTGGAGTTTGTGTCATAGATCGTGAACCCTACCCCAACCATTGGCTGCGTGATGTATGAAAGAAGAATTGTGTAAGATATTATGCTTGTGTAGAGGTGGTCACTATTAATGTAAATATTTTATCGTTAACTAGATAAAAAAAAAATACATGAGAAAATATATTTTTTTTTCTCAGGGTTTTTGGGGAACTGTAGGGTTTTTCCTATCCTAGGCCTGCTTTGGTTGGAAGAACCAAATGAACTGAAGGATTTTCCCTACAATATGCTTGCTTTGACAGATTTTCACTATCTCATATAAATAAAACGGAAAGACTCACATCTCCGGAATTCTTTATTCACGCACAAAAAATATGTTAACTAAGTTAGAGTCAGAGTCAGAGTCCGAGTCCGAGTCAGTGTCAGAGTTAGAGTTAGAGTTAGAGTTAGTGTTAGAGTTAGAGTTAGAGTTAGAGTTAGTGTTAGAGTTAGAGTTAGAGTTAGAGTTAGAGTTAGAGTTAGAGATTGAGTTAGAGTTAGAGTTAGAGTTAGAGTTAGAGTTAGAGTTACAGTTAGAGTCCGAGTCCGAGTCCAAATCCGAGTCCGAGTTCGAGTTAGAGTTAGAGTTAGAGTTAGAGTTAGAGTTAGAGTTAGAGTTAGAGTTAGAGTTAGAGTTAGAGTTAGAGTTAGAGTTAGAGTTAGAGTTAGAGTTAGAGTTAGAGTAAGAGTTAGAGTTAGAGTTAAAGTTCGAGTTAGAGTTAGAGTTAGAGTTAGAGTTAAAGTTAGAGTTCGAGTGTTCGAGTTCGAGTGTTCAAGTTCGAGTGTCGAGTGTTAAATAGGTTATTAAGATATTTAAATACTCTTCTATTAACACTTGGTATATAGGAAGCTCTTTGTAGTTGGAAATACCTAACCGACTACAGATCCTATCTCAACTAACTACTAGATAACTATCTAGTTCTACTTCTAACTATCTAGTACCTTCTCTTCTAAGGAAGGTTCTTGAGGTCTCCTTCTTTAGACTTTTTACTGTCAGAGTCGTGGACTGTTTCCACAATGCCTGACTCTGTTACTGTAAATAGCCTGGTTTTAGAAGCCGAGCGGGTGACGACTTATGAAAAGCCTACGTCAAGGGAGTGTGACTCAATGGTGCCATCTCTGGAGTTTGTGTCATAGATCGTGAACCCTACCCCAACCATTGGCTGCGTGATGTATGAAAGAAGAATTGTGTTAGATATTATGCTTGTGTAGAGGTGGTCACTATTAATGTAAATATTTTATCGTTAACTAGATAAAAAAAAAGTTCGAGTTAGAGTTCGAGTTAGAGTTAGAGTTAGAGTAAGAGTTAGAGTTAGAGTTAGAGTAAGAGTTAGAGTTAGAGTTAGAGTTAGAGTTAGAGTTAGAGTTAGAGTTAGAGTTAGAGTTAGAGTTAGAGTAAGAGTTAGAGTTAGAGTTAGAGTTAGAGTTAGAGTTAGAGTTAGAGTTAGAGTTAGAGTTAGAGTTAGAGTTAGAGTTAGAGTTAGAGTTAGAGTTAGAGTTAGAGTTAGAGTTAGAGTTAGAGTTAGAGTTAGAGTTAGAGTTCGAGTTCGAGTTCGAGTTCGAGTTCGAGTTCGAGTTCGAGTTCGAGTAAGAGTTAGAGTTAGAGTTAGAGTTAGAGTTAGAGTTAGAGTTAGAGTTAGAGTAAGAGTAAGAGTTAGAGTTAGAGTAAGAGTTAAAGTTAGAGTTAGAGTTCGAGTCAGAGTTCGAGTCAGAGTTCGAGTCAGAGTTCGAGTCAGAGTTCGAGTTCGAGTTCGAGTTCGAGTTCGAGTTCGAGTTCGAGTTCGAGTTCGAGTTCGAGTTCGAGTTCGAGTTCAAGTTCAAGTTTCAATTTAAATAGGTTATTAAGATATTTAAATACTCTTCTATTAACACTTGGTATATAGGAAGCTCTTTGTAGTTGGAAATACCTAACCGACTACAGATCCTATCTCAACTAACTACTAGATAACTATCTAGTTCTACTTCTAACTATCTAGTACCTTCTCTTCTAAGGAAGTATCTTGAGGTCTCCTTCTTTAGACACCTTGTTTTTACTGTCAGAGTCGTGGACTGTTTCCACAATGCTTGACTCTGTTACTGTAAATAGCCTGGTTCTAGAAGCCGAGCGGGTGACGACATATGAAAAGCCTACGTCAAGGGAGTGTGACTCATTGGTGCCATCTCTGGAGTTTGTGTCATAGATCGTGAACCCTACCCCAACCATTGGCTGCGTGATGTATGAAAGAAGAATTGTGTTAGATATTATGCTTGTGTAGAGGTGGTCACTATTAATGTAAATATTTTATCGTTAACTAGATAAAAAAAAAAAAAGAGTTAGAGTTAGAGTTAGAGTTAGAGTTAGAGTTAGAGTTCGAGTTAGAGTTAGAGTTAGAGTTAGAGTTAGAGTTAGAGTTAGAGTTAGAGTTAGAGTTAGAGTTAGAGTTAGAGTTAGAGTTAGAGTTAGAGTTAGAGTTAGAGTTAGAGTTAGAGTTAGAGTTAGAGTTAGAGTCAGAGTTAGAGTTAGAGTTAGATCTAGAGTTAGAGTTAGAGTTAGAGTTAGAGTTCGAGTTCGAGTGTTCGAGTTCGAGTGTTCGAGTTCGAGTGTTCGAGTTCGGGTGTTCGAGTTCGAGTGTTCGAGTTCGAGTGTTCGAGTACGAATGTTCGAATTCGAGTGTTTGAATTCGAATCCGAGTCCGAGTCCGAGTCCGAGTTCGAGTTCGAGTTCGAGTTCGAGTTCGAGTTCGAGTTCGAGTTCGAGTTCGAGTTCGAGTTCGAGTTCGAGTTCGAGTTCGAGTTCGGGTTCGAGTTCGAGTTCGAGTTCGAGTTCGAGTTCGAGTTTGAGTTCGAGTTCGAGTTCGAGTTCGAGTTCGAGTTCGAGTTCGAGTTCGAGTCCGAGTTCGAGTTCGAGTTCGAGTTCGAGTTCGAGTTCGAGTTCGAGTTCGAGTTCGAGTTCGAGTTCGAGTTCGAGTTCGAGTTCGAGTTCGAGTTAGAGTTAGAGTTCGAGTGTTCGAGTTCGAGTGTTCGAGTTCGAGTGTTCGAGTTCGAGTTCGAGTTCGAGTTCGAGTTCGAGTTCGAGTTCGAGTTCGAGTTCGAGTAAGAGTTAGAGTTAGAGTTAGAGTTAGAGTTAGAGTCGAGTTAGAGTCGAGTTAGAGTCGAGTTAGAGTCGAGTTAGAGTTAAAGTTAGAGTTCGAGTTAGAGTTAAAGTTCGAGTTAGAGTTCGAGTTCGAGTTCGAGTTCGAGTTTGAGTTCGAGTTCGAGTTCGAGTTCGAGTTCGAGTTCGAGTTCGAGTTCGAGTTCGAGTTCGAGTTCGAGTTCGAGTTCGAGTTCGAGTTCAAGTTTGAGTTTTGCGAGTTCGAGTTCAAGTTTCAATTTAAATAGGTTATTAAGCCATTTAAATACTCTTCTATTAACACTTGGTATATAGGAAGCTCTTTGTAATTGGAAATACCTAACCGACTACATATCCTATCTCAACTAACTACTAGATAACTATCTAGTTCTACTTCTAACTATCTAGTACCTTCTCTTCTAAGGAAGTATGTTGAGGTCTCCTTCTTTAGACACCTTGTTTTTACTGTCAGAGTCGTGGACTGTTTCCACAATGCTTGACTCTGTTACTGTAAATAGCCTGGTTCTAGAAGCCGAGCGGGTGACGACTTATGAAAAGCCTACGTCAAGGGAGTGTGACTCATTGGTGCCATCTCTGGAGTTTGTGTCACAGATCGTGAACCCTACCCCAACCATTGGCTGCGTGATGTATGAAAGAAGAATTGTGTTAGATATTATACTTGTGTAGAGGTGGTCACTATTAATGTAAATATTTTATCGTTAACTAGATAAAAAAAAAGTTCGAGTTAGAGTTCGAGTTAGAGTTAGAGTTAGAGTTAGAGTTAGAGTTAGAGTTAGAGTTAGAGTTAGAGTTAGAGTTAGAGTTAGAGTTAGAGTTAGAGTTAGAGTTAGAGTTAGAGTTAGAGTTAGAGTTAGAGTTAGAGTTAGAGTTAGAGTTAGAGTTAGAGTTAGAGTTAGAGTTAGAGTTAGAGTTAGAGTTAGAGTAAGAGTTAGAGTTAGAGTTAGAGTAAGAGTTAGAGTTAGAGTTAGAGTTAGAGTTAGAGTTAGAGTTAGAGTTAGAGTTAGAGTTAGAGTTAGAGTTAGAGTTAGAGTTAGAGTTAGAGTTCGAGTTCGAGTTCGAGTTCGAGTTCGAGTTCGAGTTCTAGTAAGAGTTAGAGTTAGAGTTAGAGTTAGAGTTAGAGTTAGAGTTAGAGTTAGAGTAAGAGTAAGAGTTAGAGTTAGAGTAAGAGTTAAAGTTAGAATTAGAGTTCGAGTCAGAGTTCGAGTCAGAGTTCGAGTCAGAGTTCGAGTCAGAGTTCGAGTTCGAGTTCGAGTTCGAGTTCGAGTTCGAGTTCGAGTTCGAGTTCGAGTTCGAGTTCGAGTTCGAGTTCGAGTTCGAGTTCGAGTTCGCGTTCGAGTTCAAGTTCAAGTTTCAATTTAAATAGGTTATTAAGATATTTAAATACTCTTCTATTAACACTTGGTATATAGGAAGCTCTTTGTAGTTGGAAATACCTAACCGACTACAGATCCTATCTCAACTAACTACTAGATAACTATCTAGTTCTACTTCTAACTATCTAGTACCTTCTCTTCTAAGGAAGTATCTTGAGGTCTCCTTCTTTAGACACCTTGTTTTTACTGTCAGAGTCGTGGACTGTTTCCACAATGCTTGACTCTGTTACTGTAAATAGCCTGGTTCTAGAAGCCGAGCGGGTGACGACTTATGAAAAGCCTACGTCAAGGGAGTGTGACTCATTGGTGCCATCTCTGGAGTTTGTGTCACAGATCGTGAACCCTACCCCAACCATTGGCTGCGTGATGTATGAAAGAAGAATTGTGTTAGATATTATACTTGTGTAGAGGTGGTCACTATTAATGTAAATATTTTATCGTTAACTAGATTAAAAAAATACATGAGAAAATATATATTTTTTTCTCAGGGTTTTTGGGGAACTGTAGGGTTTTTCCTATCCTAGGCCTGCTTTGGTTGGAAGAACCAAATGAACTGAAGGATTTTCCCTACAATATGCTTGCTTTGACAGTTTTTCACTATCTCATATAAATAAAACGTAAAGACTCACATCTCAGGAATTATTTATTCACGCACAAAAATTATGGTAACTAAATACTCTTAATGCTGATAGAACTTTCACTTTAGAACAAAACTCACATCGACGTACTCGTATACCGTGCAGAATTAATTACTGCAAATTGTGGCAGATACCACAACCTCTCGATACCCTGCTTGCAACCTCGGCGTTCTCCCGCTGAGGCAGCTGATTGACTTGCTCCTTGTAGAGAAGTCTGAGCTTCAAGTCACTGATAACTTCTCGACACCCTGAAGTCGGTGTAGCGCTGCTTTGAGATTCTTGGGACAGGATTATTATATCTTCAGGGTAATCCTGTCTCAGCGATTTCGCCGCGATCTGTTGTAGTGTTTTACTTCGGTGATCACGACTCTCCAAGCGCAGCTAAACTTCCGTTCCGAGTTCGAGTTCGAGTTCGAGTTCGAGTCCGAGTCCGAGTCCGAGTCCGAGTCCGAGTCCGAGTTCGAGTTCGAGTTCGAGTTCGAGTTCGAGTTCGAGTTCAAGTTTCAATTTAAATAGGTTATTAAGATATTTAAATACTCTTCTATTAACACTTGGTATATAGGAAGCTCTTTGTAGTTGGAAATACCTAACCGACTACAGATCCTATCTCAACTAACTACTAGATAACTATCTAGTTCTACTTCTAACTATCTAGTACCTTCTCTTCTAAGGAAGTATCTTGAGGTCTCCTTCTTTAGACACCTTGTTTTTACTGTCAGAGTCGTGGACTGTTTCCACAATGCTTGACTCTGTTACTGTAAATAGCCTGGTTCTAGAAGCCGAGCGGGTGACGACTTATGAAAAGCCTACGTCAAGGGAGTGTGACTCATTGGTGCCATCTCTGGAGTTTGTGTCATAGATCGTGAACCCTACCCCAACCATTGGCTGCGTGATGTATGAAAGAAGAATTGTGTTAGATATTATGCTTGTGTAGAGGTGGTCACTATTAATGTAAATATTTTATCGTTAACTAGATTAAAAAAAAATACATGAGAAAATATATTTTTTTTTCTCAGGGTTTTTGGGGAACTGTAGGGTTTTTCCTATCCTAGGCCTGCTTTGGTTGGAAGAACCAAATGAACTGAAGGATTTTCCCTACAATATGCTTGCTTTGACAGATTTTCACTATCTCATATAAATAAAACGTGAAGACTCACATCTCAGGAATTCTTTATTCACGCACAAAAAATATGTTAACTACGTTGGAGTTAGAGTTAGAGTTAGAGTTAGAGATAGAGTTAGAGTTAGAGTTAGAGTTAGAGTTAGAGTTAGAGTTAGAGTTCGAGTTCGAGTTGGAGTTCGAGTTCGAGTTCGAGTTCGAGTTCGAGTTCTAGTTCGAGTTCGAGTTCGAGTTCGAGTTCGAGTGTTCGAGTTCGAGTTCGAGTCCGAGTCCGAATCCGAGTCCGAGTCCGAGTCCGAGTCCGAGTCCGAGTCCGAGTCCGAGTCCGAGTCCGAGTCCGTGTCCGAGTCCGAGTCCGAGTCCGAGTCCGAGTCCGAGTCCGAGTCCGAGTCCGAGTCCGAGTCCGAGTCCGAGTCCGAGTCCGAGTCCGAGTCCGAGTCCGAGTCCGAGTCCGAGTCCGAGTCCGAGTCTGAGTCCGAGTCCGAGTCCGAGTCCGAGTCCGAGTCCGAGTCCGAGTCCGAGTCCAAGTCCGAGTCCGAATCCGAGTCCGAGTCCGAGTCCGAGTCCGAGTCCGAGTCCGAGTCCGAGTCCGAGTCCGAGTCCGAGTCCGAGTCCGAGTCCGAGTCCGAGTCCGAGTCCGAGTCCGAGTCCGAGTCCGAGTCCGAGTCCGAGTCCGAGTCCGAGTCCGAGTCCGAGTCAGAGTCAGAGTTAGAGTTAGAGTTAGAGTTAGAGTTAGAGTAAGAGTTAGAGTTAGAGATAGAGTTAGAGTTAGAGTTAGAGTTAGAGTTAGAGTTAGAGTTAGAGTTCGAGTTCGAGTTGGAGTTCGAGTTCGAGTTCGAGTTCGAGTTCGAGTTCGAGTTCGAGTGTTCGAGTTCGAGTTCGAGTCCGACTCCGAATCCGAGTCCGAGTCCGAGTCCGAGTCCGAGTCCGAGTCCGAGTCCGAGTCCGAGTCCGTGTCCGAGTCCGAGTCCGAGTCCGAGTCCGAGTCCGAGTCCGAGTCCGAGTCCGAGTCCGAGTCCGAGTCCGAGTCCGAGTCCGAGTCCGAGTCCGAGTCCGAGTCCGAGTCCGAGTCCGAGTCCGAGTCTGAGTCCGAGTCCGAGTCCGAGTCCGAGTCCGAGTCCGAGTCCGAGTCCGAGTCCAAGTCCGAGTCCGAATCCGAGTTCGCAGAGTCAGAGTCCGAGTCCGAGTCCAAGACCGAGTCAGAGTCCGAGTCCGAGTCCGAGTCCGAGTCCGAGTCAGAGTCCGAGTCAGAGTCCGAGTCCGAGACAGAGTCCGAGTCAGAGTCCGAGTCCGAGTCCGAGTCCGAGTCCGAGTCCGAGTCCGAGTCCGAGTCCGAGTCCGAGTCCGAGTCCGATTCCGAGTCAGAGTCCGAGTCCAAATCCGAGTCCGAGTCAGAGTCCGAGTCAGAGTCCGAGTCAGAGTCCGAGTCAGAGTCCGAGTCAGAGTCCGAGTCAGAGTTCGAGTCAGAGTCCATGTCAGATTCCGAGTCCGAGTCAGAGTCCGAGTCAGAGTCCGAGTCCGAGTCAGAGTCCGAGTCAGAGTCCGAGTCAGAGTCCGAGTCCGAGTCCGAGTCCGAGTCCGAGTCCGAGTCCGAGTCCGAGTCCGAGTCCGAGTCCGAGTCCGAGTCCGAGTCCGAGTCCGAGTCCGAGTCCGAGTCCGAGTCCGAGTTCGAGTTCGAGTTCGAGTCCGAGTCAGAGTCAGAGTTAGAGTTAGAGTTAGAGTTAGAGTTAGAGTTCGAGTGTTCGAGTTCGAGTGTTCGAGTTCGAGTGTTCGAGTTCGAGTTCGAGTTCGAGTTCGAGTTCGAGTTCGAGTTCGAGTTCGAGTTCGAGTTCGAGTTCGAGTTCGAGTTCGAGTTCGAGTTCGAGTTCGAGTTCGAGTTCGAGTTCAAGTTCAAGTTTCAATTTAAATAGGTTATTAAGATATTTAAATACTCTTCTATTAACACTTGGTATATAGGAAGCTCTTTGTAGTTGGAAATACCTAACCGACTACAGATCCTATCTCAACTAACTACTAGATAACTATCTAGTTCTACTTCTAACTATCTAGTACCTTCTCTTCTAAGGAAGTATCTTGAGGTCTCCTTCTTTAGACACCTTGTTGTGGAATTATATGAAAAATAGCATTGTGGAAACAGTCCACGACTCTGACAGTCAAAATACTGTCAGAGTCGTGGACTGTTTCCACAATGCTTGACTCTGTTACTGTAAATAGCCTGGTTCTAGAAGCCGAGCGGGTGACGACATATGAAAATTCTACGTCAAGGGAGTGTGACTCATTGGTGCCATCTCTGGAGTTTGTGTCATAGATCGTGAACCCTACCCCAACCATTGGCTGCGTGATGTATGAAAGAAGAATTGTGTTAGATATTATGCTTGTGTAGAGGTGGTCACTATTAATGTAAATATTTTATCGTTAACTAGATAAAAAAAAAAAAGAGTTAGAGTTAGAGTTAGAGTTAGAGTTAGAGTTAGAGTTAGAGTTAGAGTTAGAGTTAGAGTTAGAGTTAGAGTTAGAGTTAGAGTTAGAGTTAGAGTTAGAGTTAGAGTTAGAGTTAGAGTTAGAGTTAGAGTTAGAGTTAGAGTTAGAGTTAGAGTTAGAGTTAGAGTTAGAGTTAGAGTTAGAGTTAGAGTTAGAGTTAGAGTTAGAGTTAGAGTTAGAGTTAGAGTTAGAGTTAGAGTTAGAGTTAGAGTAAGAGTTAGATGTAGAGTTAGAGTTAGAGTTAGAGTTAGAGTTCGAGTTCGAGTGTTCGAGTTCGAGTGTTCGAGTTCGAGTGTTCGAGTTCGGGTGTTCGAGTTCGAGTGTTCGAGTTCGAGTGTTCGAGTACGAATGTTCGAGTTCGATTGTTCGAATTCGAATCCGAGTCCGAGTCCGAGTCCGAGTTCGAGTTCGTGTTCGAGTTCGAGTTCGAGTGTTCGAGTTCGAGTTCGAGTTCGAGTTCGAGGTCGAGTTCGAGTTCGAGTTCGAGTTCGAGTTCGAGTAAGAGTTAGAGTTAGGGTTAGAGTTAGAGTTAGAGTCGAGTTAGAGTCGAGTTAGAGTCGAGTTAGAGTCGAGTAAGAGTTAAAGTTAGAGTTCGAGTTAGAGTTAGAGTTCGAGTTAGAGTTCGAGTTCGAGTTCGAGTTCGAGTTCGAGTTCGAGTTCGAGTTCGAGTTCGAGTTCGAGTTCGAGTTCGAGTTCGAGTTCGAGTTCGAGTTCGAGTTCGAGTTCAAGTTTGAGTTTTGCGAGTTCGAGTTCAAGTTTCAATTTAAATAGGTTATTAAGCCATTTAAATACTCTTCTATTAACACTTGGTATATAGGAAGCTCTTTGTAGTTGGAAATACCTAACCGACTACATATCCTATCTCAACTAACTACTAGATAACTATCTAGTTCTACTTCTAACTATCTAGTACCTTCTCTTCTAAGGAAGTATGTTGAGGTCTCCTTCTTTAGACACCTTGTTTTTACTGTCAGAGTCGTGGACTGTTTCCACAATGCTTGACTCTGTTACTGTAAATAGCCTGGTTCTAGAAGCCGAGCGGGTGACGACTTATGAAAAGCCTACGTCAAGGGAGTGTGACTCATTGGTGCCATCTCTGGAGTTTGTGTCACAGATCGTGAACCCTACCCCAACCATTGGCTGCGTGATGTATGAAAGAAGAATTGTGTTAGATATTATACTTGTGTAGAGGTGGTCACTATTAATGTAAATATTTTATCGTTAACTATATTAAAAAAAATACATGAGAAAATATATATTTTTTTCTCAGGGTTTTTGGGGAACTGTAGGGTTTTTCCTATCCTAGGCCTGCTTTGGTTGGAAGAACCAAATGAACTGAAGGATTTTCCCTACAATATGCTTGCTTTGACAGTTTTTCACTATCTCATATAAATAAAACGTAAAGACTCACATCTCAGGAATTATTTATTCACGCACAAAAATTATGGTAACTAAATACTCTTAATGCTGATAGAACTTTCACTTTAGAACAAAACTCACATCGACGTACTCGTATACCGTGCAGAATTAATTACTGCAAATTGTGGCAGATACCACAACCTCTCGATACCCTGCTTGCAACCTCGGCGTTCTCCCGCTGAGGCAGCTGATTGATTTGCTCCTTGTAGAGAAGTCTGAGCTTCAAGTCACTGATAACTTCTCGACACCCTGAAGTCGGTGTAGCGCTGCTTTGAGATTCTTGGGACAGGATTATTATATCTTCAGGGTAATCCTGTCTCAGCGATTTCGCCGCGATCTGTTGTAGTGTTTTACTTCGGTGATCACGACTCTCCAAGCGCAGCTAAACTTGCGACTCAAAAACGGCGCTGGGATTGTGCGATTGCGCTAAGGTTTTTCTTGGTTTTAGAAGGTTTGGGACTTATTTATTTATTTATTTTTTATGTACTTTGTTTTTAGATGACATTGACTTCTATTGTCAAAATTTAAACTTGTATTTCATACAGACCATGTAGGTCAAAACCTCTGTAAAGAACTATATTTTATTGGCCACTGGGAGTGTACTTCATTTAATTATTTCGAATTAGCGAGTTTTTTAAAAGACGAACTTTGGAACGAAAAGGAGGTTTCCTTATGAATCGCTTGAAAACTAAGGGGAGTTCGTCTTCAGCTCTCAAACAGAGCAAAGGAAAAAAGGCCAATTCCCGGGCCCAGCTGGCCCGGGAATTCTCAAGAAGCTGATGACCGGAAGCCCAACCCTAGCTGTAGCGGAAGCCTTTTCTCTTCGCCTACCGTACCTTGATACCGTACCCGAGACCTCTGCCCGGGGTACCGCTGATCTACTTGCGGCCCGGAGTTCTGCGGTCCTCAACTCCGGCCGCCTACTTATGGTCCTGAGGTTCCACTAACGATCCTCGGACCCGGAGTTCCTGCTGCCCTCCTGAGTTCTTCATCTACGGCCACCTACTTACGTTCCTGAGGTTCCACGGACATCTGCTCGAGCCTAGAATTCGTACGACGCTACAATACTACTGAAAGACATCTAATCCGTCCGCTTACCTTAGTCTCCCAGAGCCATTTCAGTTAGGTTAGGTGTAAATACTGTTAGGTTATTTTAGGTAGGTTGTAACTATAAGTTTAGCCTAGATAAGATTTGTAAAATAAAGAACCCACAACCTGACTCTTTTGTTTCTACTCTCCTTTTTTATTATTACTCTCTAAATTAACTGTCCGCGCTATAGAGGTCAACCTTCCTGATCTCAGTAACGTGACAGTTTTGGCGCATTACTGGTCTTTATATTACAGAATCTTTCCTCTAAATTTTAAAACTCACTCTAACTAGTGACTAAATCCTATTTTTGGCCAAACTCTTTCGGACTAGATTTAGTTTCTTCTAAATACCTATTTAGAAGAAACTAAATCTAAAACTAGCCTACCTAGGTTAAGATTGCTCTCGTCCATATACGATAAAGTTCAAGTTGCTCTGCATGTAGCTAACACTAAGAATGCAGCCCGTTATGACTTGAGTCCGAGTCAGAGTTCGAGTTCGAGTCCGAGTCAGAGTCCGAGTCAGAGTACGAGTCCGAGTCCGAGTAAGAGTCCGAGTCAGAGTCAGAGTCCGAGTCAGAGTCAGAGTCCGAGTCCGAGTCAGAGTCCAAGTCAGAGTCCGAGTCCGAGTCAGAGTCCGAGTCAGAGTCCGAGTCCGAATCCGAGTCCGAGTCCGAGTCCGAGTCCGAGTCCGAGTCCGAGTCCGAGTCCGAGTCAGAGTTCGAGTCAGAGTTCGAGTCAGAGTTCGAGTCAGAGTTCGAGTTCGAGTTCGAGTTCGAGTTCGCAGAGTCAGAGTCCGAGTCCGAGTCCAAGACCGAGTCAGAGTCCGAGTCCGAGTCCGAGTCCGAGTCCGAGTCCGAGTCCGAGTCCGAGTCCGAGTCCGAGTCCGAGTCCGAGTCCGAGTCCGAGTCCGAGTCCGAGTCCAAGTCCGAGTCCGAGTCCGAGTCCGAGTCCGAGTCCGAGTCCGAGTCCGAGTCCGAGTCCGAGTCCGAGTCCGAGTCCGAATCAGAGTCAGAGTCCGAGTCAGAGTCAGAGTCCGAGTCCGAGTCAGTGTCAGAGTCAGAGTCAGAGACAGAGTTAGAGTTAGAGTTAGAGTTAGTGTTAGTGTTAGAGTTAGAGTTAGAGTTAGAATTAGAGTTAGAGTTAGAGTTCTAACTCTAGTTAGAGTTAGAGTTAGAGTTAGAGTTAGAGTTAGAGTTAGAGTTAGAGTTAGAGTTAGAGTTCGAGTTCGAGTTCGAGTTCGAGTTCGAGTTCGAGTTCGAGTTCGAGTTCGAGTTCGAGTTCGAGTTCGAGTTCGAGTTCGAGTTCGAGTCCGAGTCAGAGTCCGAGTCAGAGTCCGAGTCAGAGTCCGAGTCAGAGTCCGAGTCCGAGTCAGAGTTCGAGTCAGAGTCCATATCAGAGTCCGAGTCCGAGTCAGAGTCCGAGTCAGAGTCCGAGTCCGAGACAGAGTCCGAGTCAGAGTCCGAGTCCGAGTCAGAGTCCGAGTCAGAGTCCGAGTCAGAGTCCGAGTCAGAGTCCGAGTCAGAGTCAGAGTCAGAGTTCGAGTCAGTATCCATGTCAGAGTCCGAGTCCGAGTCAGAGTCCGAGTCAGAGTCCGAGTCCGACTCCGAGTCAGAGTCCGAGTCAGAGTCCGAGTCCGAGTCTGAGTCCGAGTCCGAGTCAGAGTCCGAGTCCGAGTCAGAGTCAAAGTCAGAGTCCGAGTCAGAGTCCGAGTCAGAGTCCGAGTCAGAGTCCGAGTCAGAGTTCGAGTTCGAGTCCGAGTCAGAGTCCGAGTCAGAGTCCGAGTCAGAGTCAGAGTTAGAGTTAGAGTTAGAATTAGAGTTAGAGTTAGAGTTAGAGTTAGTGTTAGAGTTAGAGTTAGAGTTAGAGTCAGAGTTAGAGTTAGAGTTAGAGTTAGAGTTAGAGTTAGAGTTAGAGTTAGAGTTAGAGTTAGAGTTAGAGTTAGAGTTAGAGTTAGAGTTAGAGCTAGAGGTAGAGTTAGAGTTAGAGTTAGAGTTAGAGTTAGAGTTAGAGTTAGAGTTAGAGTAAGAGTTAGAGTTAGAGTTAGAGTTAGAGTTAGAGTTAGAATTAGAGTTAGAGTTAGAGTTAGAGTTAGAGTTAGAGTTAGAGTTAGAGTTAGAGTTAGAGTTAGAGTTAGAGTTACAGTTAGAGTTAGAGTTAGAGAGTTAGAGTTAGAGTTAGAATTAGAGTTAGAGTTAGAGAGTTAGAGTTAGAGTTAGAGTTAGAGTTAGAGTTCTAACTCTAGTTAGAGTTAGAGTTAGAGTTAAAGTTAGAGTTAGAGTTAGAGTTAGAGTTAGAGTTAGAGTTCGAGTTCGAGTTCGAGTTCGAGTTCTAGTTCGAGTTCGAGTTCGAGTTCAAGTTCGAGTTCGAGTGTTCGAGTTCGAGTCCGAGTCCGAGTCCGAGTCCGAGTCCGAGTCCGAGTCCGAGTCCGAGTCCGAGTCCGAGTCCGAGTCCGAGTCCGAGTCCGAGTCCGAGTCCGAGTCCGAGTCCGAGTCCGAGTCCGAGTCCGAGTCCGAGTCCGAGTCCGAGTCCGAGTCCGAGTCCGAGTCCGAGTCCGAGTCCGAGTCCGAGTCCGAGTCCGAGTCCGAGTCCGAGTCCGAGTCCGAGTCCGAGTCCGAGTCCGAGTCCGAGTCCGAGTCCGAGTCCGAGTCCGAGTCCGAGTCCGAGTCCGAGTCCGAGTCCGAGTCCGAGTCCGAGTCCGAGTCCGAGTCCGAGTCCGAGTCCGAGTCCGAGTCCGAGTCCGAGTCCGAGTCCGAGTCCGAGTCCGAGTCCGAGTTCGAGTTCGAGTTCGAGTCCGAGTCAGAGTCAGAGTTAGAGTTAGAGTTAGAGTTAGAGTTAGAGTTCGAGTGTTCGAGTTCGAGTGTTCGAGTTCGAGTGTTCGAGTTCGAGTTCGAGTTCGAGTTCGAGTTCGAGTTCGAGTTCGAGTTCGAGTTCGAGTTCGAGTTCGAGTTCGAGTTCGAGTTCGAGTTCGAGTTCGAGTTCGAGTTCGAGTTCGAGTTCAAGTTCAAGTTTCAATTTAAATAGGTTATTAAGATATTTAAATACTCTTCTATTAACACTTGGTATATAGGAAGCTCTTTGTAGTTGGAAATACCTAACCGACTACAGATCCTATCTCAACTAACTACTAGATAACTATCTAGTTCTACTTCTAACTATCTAGTACCTTCTCTTCTAAGGAAGTATCTTGAGGTCTCCTTCTTTAGACACCTTGTTTTTACTGTCAGAGTCGTGGACTGTTTCCACAATGCTTGACTCTGTTACTGTAAATAGCCTGGTTCTAGAAGCCGAGCGGGTGACGACATATGAAAAGCCTACGTCAAGGGAGTGTGACTCATTGGTGCCATCTCTGGAGTTTGTGTCATAGATCGTGAACCCTACCCCAACCATTGGCTGCGTGATGTATGAAAGAAGAATTGTGTTAGATATTATGCTTGTGTAGAGGTGGTCACTATTAATGTAAATATTTTATCGTTAACTAGATAAAAAAAAAAAAGAGTTAGAGTTAGAGTTAGAGTTAGAGTTAGAGTTAGAGTTAGAGTTAGAGTTAGAGTTAGAGTTAGAGTTAGAGTTAGAGTTAGAGTTAGAGTTAGAGTTAGAGTTAGAGTTAGAGTTAGAGTTAGAGTTAGAGTTAGAGTTAGAGTTAGAGTTAGAGTTAGAGTTAGAGTTAGAGTTAGAGTTAGAGTTAGAGTTAGAGTTAGAGTTAGAGTTAGAGTTAGAGTTAGAGTTAGAGTTAGAGTTAGAGTAAGAGTTAGATGTAGAGTTAGAGTTAGAGTTAGAGTTAGAGTTCGAGTTCGAGTGTTCGAGTTCGAGTGTTCGAGTTCGAGTGTTCGAGTTCGGGTGTTCGAGTTCGAGTGTTCGAGTTCGAGTGTTCGAGTACGAATGTTCGAGTTCGAGTGTTCGAATTCGAATCCGAGTCCGAGTCCGAGTCCGAGTTCGAGTTCGTGTTCGAGTTCGAGTTCGAGTGTTCGAGTTCGAGTTCGAGTTCGAGTTCGAGTTCGAGTTCGAGTTCGAGTTCGAGTTCGAGTAAGAGTTAGAGTTAGGGTTAGAGTTAGAGTTAGAGTCGAGTTAGAGTCGAGTTAGAGTCGAGTTAGAGTCGAGTAAGAGTTAAAGTTAGAGTTCGAGTTAGAGTTAGAGTTCGAGTTAGAGTTCGAGTTCGAGTTCGAGTTCGAGTTCGAGTTCGAGTTCGAGTTCGAGTTCGAGTTCGAGTTCGAGTTCGAGTTCGAGTTCGAGTTCGAGTTCGAGTTCGAGTTCAAGTTTGAGTTTTGCGAGTTCGAGTTCAAGTTTCAATTTAAATAGGTTATTAAGCCATTTAAATACTCTTCTATTAACACTTGGTATATAGGAAGCTCTTTGTAGTTGGAAATACCTAACCGACTACATATCCTATCTCAACTAACTACTAGATAACTATCTAGTTCTACTTCTAACTATCTAGTACCTTCTCTTCTAAGGAAGTATGTTGAGGTCTCCTTCTTTAGACACCTTGTTTTTACTGTCAGAGTCGTGGACTGTTTCCACAATGCTTGACTCTGTTACTGTAAATAGCCTGGTTCTAGAAGCCGAGCGGGTGACGACTTATGAAAAGCCTACGTCAAGGGAGTGTGACTCATTGGTGCCATCTCTGGAGTTTGTGTCACAGATCGTGAACCCTACCCCAACCATTGGCTGCGTGATGTATGAAAGAAGAATTGTGTTAGATATTATACTTGTGTAGAGGTGGTCACTATTAATGTAAATATTTTATCGTTAACTAGATTAAAAAAAATACATGAGAAAATATATATTTTTTTCTCAGGGTTTTTGGGGAACTGTAGGGTTTTTCCTATCCTAGGCCTGCTTTGGTTGGAAGAACCAAATGAACTGAAGGATTTTCCCTACAATATGCTTGCTTTGACAGTTTTTCACTATCTCATATAAATAAAACGTAAAGACTCACATCTCAGGAATTATTTATTCACGCACAAAAATTATGGTAACTAAATACTCTTAATGCTGATAGAACTTTCACTTTAGAACAAAACTCACATCGACGTACTCGTATACCGTGCAGAATTAATTACTGCAAATTGTGGCAGATACCACAACCTCTCGATACCCTGCTTGCAACCTCGGCGTTCTCCCGCTGAGGCAGCTGATTGACTTGCTCCTTGTAGAGAAGTCTGAGCTTCAAGTCACTGATAACTTCTCGACACCCTGAAGTCGGTGTAGCGCTGCTTTGAGATTCTTGGGACAGGATTATTATATCTTCAGGGTAATCCTGTCTCAGCGATTTCGCCGCGATCTGTTGTAGTGTTTTACTTCGGTGATCACGACTCTCCAAGCGCAGCTAAACTTGCGACTCAAAAACGGCGCTGGGATTGTGCGATTGCGCTAAGGTTTTTCTTGGTTTTAGAAGGTTTGGGACTTATTTATTTATTTATTTTTTATGTACTTTGTTTTTAGATGACATTGACTTCTATTGTCAAAATTTAAACTTGTATTTCATACAGACCATGTAGGTCAAAACCTCTGTAAAGAACTATATTTTATTGGCCACTGGGAGTGTACTTCATTTAATTATTTCGAATTAGCGAGTTTTTTAAAAGACGAACTTTGGAACGAAAAGGAGGTTTCCTTATGAATCGCTTGAAAACTAAGGGGAGTTCGTCTTCAGCTCTCAAACAGAGCAAAGGAAAAAAGGCCAATTCCCGGGCCCAGCTGGCCCGGGAATTCTCAAGAAGCTGATGACCGGAAGCCCAACCCTAGCTGTAGCGGAAGCCTTTTCTCTTCGCCTACCGTACCTTGATACCGTACCCGAGACCTCTGCCCGGGGTACCGCTGATCTACTTGCGGCCCGGAGTTCCCGCTACTCTCCTGCGGTCCTCAACTCCGGCCGCCTACTTATGGTCCTGAGGTTCCACTAACGATCCTCGGACCCGGAGTTCCTGCTGCCCTCCTGAGTTCTTCATCTACGGCCACCTACTTACGTTCCTGAGGTTCCACGGACATCTGCTCGAGCCTAGAATTCGTACGACGCTACAATACTACTGAAAGACATCTAATCCGTCCGCTTACCTTAGTCTCCCAGAGCCATTTCAGTTAGGTTAGGTGTAAATACTGTTAGGTTATTTTAGGTAGGTTGTAACTATAAGTTTAGCCTAGATAAGATTTGTAAAATAAAGAACCCACAACCTGACTCTTTTGTTTCTACTCTCCTTTTTTATTATTACTCTCTAAATTAACTGTCCGCGCTATAGAGGTCAACCTTCCTGATCTCAGTAACGTGATAGTTTTGGCGCATTACTGGTCTTTATATTACAGAATCTTTCCTCTAAATTTTAAAACTCACTCTAACTAGTGACTAAATCCTATTTTTGGCCAAACTCTTTCGGACTAGATTTAGTTTCTTCTAAATACCTATTTAGAAGAAACTAAATCTAAAACTAGCCTACCTAGGTTAAGATTGCTCTCGTCCATATACGATGAAGTTCAAGTTGCTCTGCATGTAGCTAACACTAAGAATGCAGCCCGTTATGACTTGAGTCCGAGTCAGAGTTCGAGTTCGAGTCCGAGTCAGAGTCCGAGTCAGAGTACGAGTCCGAGTCCGAGTAAGAGTCCGAGTCAGAGTCAGAGTCCGAGTCAGAGTCAGAGTCCGAGTCCGAGTCAGAGTCCAAGTCCAAGTCAGAGTCCGAGTCCGAGTCAGAGTCCGAGTCAGAGTCCGAGTCCGAATCCGAGTCCGAGTCCGAGTCCGAGTCCGAGTCCGAGTCCGAGTCCGAGTCAGAGTTCGAGTCAGAGTTCGAGTCAGAGTTCGAGTCAGAGTTCGAGTTCGAGTTCGAGTTCGAGTTCGCAGAGTCAGAGTCCGAGTCCGAGTCCAAGACCGAGTCAGAGTCCGAGTCCGAGTCCGAGTCCGAGTCCGAGTCCGAGTCCGAGTCCGAGTCCGAGTCCGAGTCCGAGTCCGAGTCCGAGTCCGAGTCCGAGTCCAAGTCCGAGTCCGAGTCCGAGTCCGAGTCCGAGTCCGAGTCCGAGTCCGAGTCCGAGTCCGAATCAGAGTCAGAGTCCGAGTCAGAGTCAGAGTCCGAGTCCGAGTCAGTGTCAGAGTCAGAGTCAGAGACAGAGTTAGAGTTAGAGTTAGAGTTAGTGTTAGTGTTAGAGTTAGAGTTAGAGTTAGAATTAGAGTTAGAGTTAGAGTTCTAACTCTAGTTAGAGTTAGAGTTAGAGTTAGAGTTAGAGTTAGAGTTAGAGTTAGAGTTAGAGTTAGAGTTCGAGTTCGAGTTCGAGTTCGAGTTCGAGTTCGAGTTCGAGTTCGAGTTCGAGTTCGAGTTCGAGTTCGAGTTCGAGTTCGAGTTCGAGTCCGAGTCAGAGTCCGAGTCAGAGTCCGAGTCAGAGTCCGAGTCAGAGTCCGAGTCCGAGTCAGAGTTCGAGTCAGAGTCCATGTCAGAGTCCGAGTCCGAGTCAGAGTCCGAGTCAGAGTCCGAGTCCGAGACAGAGTCCGAGTCAGAGTCCGAGTCCGAGTCCGAGTCCGAGTCCGAGTCCGAGTCCGAGTCCGAGTCCGAGTCCGAGTCCGAGTCCGAGTCCGAGTCAGAGTCCGAGTCCGAGTCCGAGTCCGAGTCAGAGTCCGAGTCAGAGTCCGAGTCAGAGTCCGAGTCAGAGTCCGAGTCAGAGTCAGAGTCAGAGTTCGAGTCAGTATCCATGTCAGAGTCCGAGTCCGAGTCAGAGTCCGAGTCAGAGTCCGAGTCCGACTCCGAGTCAGAGTCCGAGTCAGAGTCCGAGTCCGAGTCTGAGTCCGAGTCCGAGTCAGAGTCCGAGTCCGAGTCAGAGTCAAAGTCAGAGTCCGAGTCAGAGTCCGAGTCAGAGTCCGAGTCAGAGTTCGAGTTCGAGTCCGAGTCAGAGTCCGAGTCAGAGTCCGAGTCAGAGTCAGAGTTAGAGTTAGAGTTAGAATTAGAGTTAGAGTTAGAGTTAGAGTTAGTGTTAGAGTTAGAGTTAGAGTTAGAGTTAGAGTTAGAGTTAGAGTTAGAGTTAGAGTTAGAGTTAGAGTTAGAGTTAGAGTTAGAGTTAGAGTTAGAGTTAGAGTTAGAGTTAGAGTTAGAGTTAGAGCTAGAGTAAGAGGTAGAGTTAGAGTTAGAGTTAGAGTTAGAGTTAGAGTTAGAGTTAGAGTTAGAGTAAGAGTTAGAGTTAGAGTTAGAGTTAGAGTTAGAGTTAGAATTAGAGTTAGAGTTAGAGTTAGAGTTAGAGTTAGAGTTAGAGTTAGAGTTAGAGTTAAAGTTAGAGTTAGAGTTAGAGTTAGAGTTAGAGAGTTAGAGTTAGAGTTAGAATTAGAGTTAGAGTTAGAGAGTTAGAGTTAGAGTTAGAGTTAGAGTTAGAGTTCTAACTCTAGTTAGAGTTAGAGTTAGAGTTAAAGTTAGAGTTAGAGTTAGAGTTAGAGTTAGAGTTAGAGTTCGAGTTCGAGTTCGAGTTCGAGTTCTAGTTCGAGTTCGAGTTCGAGTTCGAGTTCGAGTTCGAGTGTTCGAGTTCGAGTCCGAGTCCGAGTCCGAGTCCGAGTCCGAGTCCGAGTCCGAGTCCGAGTCCGAGTCCGAGTCCGAGTCCGAGTCCGAGTCCGAGTCCGAGTCCGAGTCCGAGTCCGAGTCCGAGTCCGAGTCCGAGTCCGAGTCCGAGTCCGAGTCCGAGTCCGAGTCCGAGTCCGAGTCCGAGTCCGAGTCCGAGTCCGAGTCCGAGTCCGAGTCCGAGTCCGAGTCCGAGTCCGAGTCCGAGTCCGAGTCCGAGTCCGAGTCCGAGTCCGAGTCCGAGTCCGAGTCCGAGTCCGAGTCCGAGTCCGAGTCCGAGTCCGAGTCCGAGTCCGAGTCCGAGTCCGAGTCCGAGTCCGAGTCCGAGTCCGAGTCCGAGTCCGAGTCCGAGTTCGAGTTCGAGTTCGAGTCCGAGTCAGAGTCAGAGTTAGAGTTAGAGTTAGAGTTAGAGTTAGAGTTCGAGTGTTCGAGTTCGAGTGTTCGAGTTCGAGTGTTCGAGTTCGAGTTCGAGTTCGAGTTCGAGTTCGAGTTCGAGTTCGAGTTCGAGTTCGAGTAAGAGTTAGAGTTAGAGTTAGAGTTAGAGTTAGAGTCGAGTTAGAGTCGAGTAAGAGTCGAGTTAGAGTTAAAGTTAGAGTTCGAGTTAGAGTTAGAGTTCGAGTTAGAGTTCGAGTTCGAGTTCGAGTTCGAGTTCGAGTTCGAGTTCGAGTTCGAGTTCGAGTTCGAGTTCGAGTTCGAGTTCGAGTTCGAGTTCGAGTTCGAGTTCGAGTTCGAGTTCGAGTTCAAGTTTGAGTTTTGCGAGTTCGAGTTCAAGTTTCAATTTAAATAGGTTATTAAGCCATTTAAATACTCTTCTATTAACACTTGGTATATAGGAAGCTCTTTGTAGTTGGAAATACCTAACCGACTACATATCCTATCTCAACTAACTACTAGATAACTATCTAGTTCTACTTCTAACTATCTAGTACCTTCTCTTCTAAGGAAGTATGTTGAGGTCTCCTTCTTTAGACACCTTGTTTTTACTGTCAGAGTCGTGGACTGTTTCCACAATGCTTGACTCTGTTACTGTAAATAGCCTGGTTCTAGAAGCCGAGCGGGTGACGACTTATGAAAAGCCTACGTCAAGGGAGTGTGACTCATTGGTGCCATCTCTGGAGTTTGTGTCACAGATCGTGAACCCTACCCCAACCATTGGCTGCGTGATGTATGAAAGAAGAACTGTGTTAGATATTATACTTGTGTAGAGGTGGTCACTATTAATGTAAATATTTTATCGTTAACTAGATTAAAAAAAATACATGAGAAAATATATATATTTTTCTCAGAGTTTTTGGGTAACTGTAGGGTTTTTCCTATCCTAGGCCTGCTTTGGTTGGAAGAACCAAATGAACTGAAGGATTTTCCCTACAATATGCTTGCTTTGACAGTTTTTCACTATCTCATATAAATAAAACGTAAAGACTCACATCTCAGGAATTATTTATTCACGCACAAAAATTATGGTAACTAAATACTCTTAATGCTGATAGAACTTTCACTTTAGAACAAAACTCACATCGACGTACTCGTATACCGTGCAGAATTAATTACTGCAAATTGTGGCAGATACCACAACCACTCGATACCCTGCTTGCAACCTCGGCGTACTCCCGCTGAGGCAGCTGATTGACTTGCTCCTTGTAGAGAAGTCTGAGCTTCAAGTCACTGATAACTTCTCGACACC
Organism: Argyresthia goedartella; assembly: GCA_949825045.1. Classification (NCBI taxonomy): domain Eukaryota; kingdom Metazoa; phylum Arthropoda; class Insecta; order Lepidoptera; family Argyresthiidae; genus Argyresthia; species Argyresthia goedartella. Next base: position 16,445,078 of record OX463806.1, read on the forward strand.
CTGAAGTCGGTGTAGCGCTGCTTTGAGATTCTTGGGACAGGATTATTATATCTTCAGGGTAATCCTGTCTCAGCGATTTCGCCGCGATCTGTTGTAGTGTTTTACTTCGGTGATCACGACTCTCCAAGCGCAGCTAAACTTGCGACTCAAAAACGGCGCTGGGATTGTGCGATTGCGCTAAGGTTTTTCTTGGTTTTAGAAGGTTTGGGACTTATTTATTTATTTATTTTTTATGTACTTTGTTTTTAGATGACATTGAGTTCTATTGTCAAAATTTAAACTTGTATTTCATACAGACCATGTAGGTCAAAACCTCTGTAAAGAACTATATTTTATTGGCCACTGGGAGTGTACTTCATTTAATTATTTCGAATTAGCGAGTTTTTTAAAAGACGAACTTTGGAACGAAAAGGAGGTTTCCTTATGAATCGCTTGAAAACTAAGGGGAGTTCGTCTTCAGCTCTCAAACAGAGCAAAGGAAAAAAGGCCAATTCCCGGGCCCAGCTGGCCCGGGAATTCTCAAGAAGCTGATGACCGGAAGCCCAACCCTAGCTGTAGCGGAAGCCTTTTCTCTTCGCCTACCGTACCTTGATACCGTACCCGAGACCTCTGCCCGGGGTACCGCTGATCTACTTGCGGCCCGGAGTTCCCGCTACTCTCCTGCGGTCCTCAACTCCGGCCGCCTACTTATGGTCCTGAGGTTCCACTAACGATCCTCGGACCCGGAGTTCCTGCTGCCCTCCTTAGTTCTTCATCTACGGCCACCTACTTACGTTCCTGAGGTTCCACGGACATCTGCTCGAGCCTAGAATTCCTACGACGCTACAATACTACTGAAAGACATCTAATCCGTCCGCTTACCTTAGTCTCCCAGAGCCATTTCAGTTAGGTTAGGTGTAAATACTGTTAGGTTATTTTAGGTAGGTTGTAACTATAAGTTTAGCCTAGATAAGATTTGTAAAATAAAGAACCCACAACCTGACTCTTTTGTTTCTACTCTCCTTTTTTATTATTACTCTCTAAATTAACTGTCCGCGCTATAGAGTTAGAGTTAGAATAAGAGTTAGAGTTAGAGTTAGAGTTAGAGTTTGAGTTAGAATTAGAGTTAGTGTTAGTGTTAGAGTGAGAGTTAGAGTTAGAGTTAGAGTTAGAGTTAGAGGTAGAGCTAGAGTAAGAGTTAGAGTTAGAGTTAGAGTTAGAGTTAGAGTTAGAGTTAGAGTTAGAGTTAGAGTAAGAGTTAGAGTTAGAGTTAGAGTTAGAGTTAGAGTTAAGAGTTAGAGTTAGAGTTAGAGTTAGAATAAGAGTTAGAGTTAGAGTTAGAGTTAGAGTTAGAGTTAGAGTTAGAGTTACAGTTAGAGTTAGAGTTAGAGTTAGAGTTAGAGTTAGAGTTAGAGTTAGAGTTAGAGTAAGAGTTAGAGTTAGAGTTAGAGTTAGAGTTAGAGTTAAGAGTTAGAGTTAGAGTTAGAGTTAGAATAAGAGTTAGAGTTAGAGTTAGAGTTAGAGTTAGAGTTAGAATAAGAGTTAGAGTTAGAGTTAGAGTAAGAGTTAGAGTTAGAGTTAGAGTAAGAGTTAGAGTTCTAACTCTAGTTAGAGTTAGAGTTAGAGTTAAAGTTAGAGTTAGAGTTAGAGTTAGAGTTAGCGTTCGAGTTCGAGTTCGAGTTCGAGTTTGAGTCGAGTTCGAGTTCGAGTTCTAGTTCGAGTTCGAGTTCGAGTTCGAGTTCGAGTTCTAGTGTTCGAGTTCGAGTTCGAGTCCGAGTCCGAGTCCGAGTCCGAGTCCGAGTCCGAGTCCGAGTCCGTGTCCGAGTCCGAATCCGAGTCCGAGTCCGAGTCCGAGTCCGAGTCCGAGTCCGAGTCCGAGTCCGAGTCCGAGTCCGAGTCCGAGTCCGAGTCCGAGTCCGAGTCCGAGTCCGAGTCCGAGTCCGAGTCCGAGTCCGAGTCCGAGTCCGAGTCCGAGTCCGAGTCCGAGTCCGAGTCCGAGTCCGAGTCCGAGTCCGAGTCCGAGTCCGAGTCCGAGTCCGAGTCCGAGTCCGAGTCCGAGTCCGAGTCCGAGTCCGAGTCCGAGTCCGAGTCCGAGTCCGAGTCCGAGTCCGAGTCCGAGTCCGAGTCCGAGTCCGAGTCCGAGTCCGAGTCCGAGTCCGAGTCCGAGTCCGAGTCCGAGTCCGAGTCCGAGTCCGAGTCCGAGTCCGAGTCCGAGTCCGAGTCCGAGTCCGAGTTCGAGTTCGAGTTCGAGTCCGAGTCAGAGTCAGAGTTAGAGTTAGAGTTAGAGTTAGAGTTAGAGTAAGAGTAAGAGTTAGAGTTAGAGTTAGAGTTAGAGTTAGAGTTAGAGTTAGAGTAAGAGTTAGAGTTAGAGTTAGAGTTAGAGTTAGAGTTAGAGTTAGAGTAAGAGTTAGAGTTAGAGTTAGAGTTAGAGTTAGAGTTAGAGTTAGAGTTAGAGTTAAAGTTAGAGTTAGAGTTAGAGTTAGAGTTAGAGTTAGATAACTCTAACGAGTTAGAGTTAGAGTTAGAGTTAGAGTTCGAGTGTTCGAGTTCGAGTGTTCGAGTTCGAGTGTTCGAGTTCGAGTTCAAGTTCGAGTTCGAGTTCGAGTTCGAGTTCGAGTTCGAGTTCGAGTCCGAGTCCGAGTCCGAGTCCGAGTCCGAGTCCGAGTTCGAGTTCGAGTTCGAGTTCGAGTTCGAGTTCGAGTTCGAGTTCGAGTTCGAGTTCGAGTTCGAGTTCGAGTTCAAGTTTCAATTTAAATAGGTTATTAAGATATTTAAATACTCTTCTATTAACACTTGGTATATAGGAAGCTCTTTGTAGTTGGAAATACCTAACCGACTACAGATCCTATCTCAACTAACTACTAGATAACTATCTAGTTCTACTTCTAACTATCTAGTACCTTCTCTTCTAAGGAAGTATCTTGAGGTCTCCTTCTTTAGACACCTTGTTTTTACTGTCAGAGTCGTGGACTGTTTCCACAATGCTTGACTCTGTTACTGTAAATAGCCTGGTTCTAGAAGCCGAGCGGGTGACGACTTATGAAAAGCCTACGTCAAGGGAGTGTGACTCATTGGTGCCATCTCTGGAGTTTGTGTCATAGATCGTGAACCCTACCCCAACCATTGGCTGCGTGATGTATGAAAGAAGAATTGTGTTAGATATTATGCTTGTGTAGAGGTGGTCACTATTAATGTAAATATTTTATCGTTATCTAGATTAAAAAAAAATACATGAGAAAATATATTTTTTTTTCTCAGGGTTTTTGGGGAACTGTAGGGTTTTTCCTATCCTAGGCCTGCTTTGGTTGGAAGAACCAAATGAACTGAAGGATTTTCCCTACAATATGCTTGCTTTGACAGATTTTCACTATCTCATATAAATAAAACGTAAAGACTCACATCTCAGGAATTCTTTATTCACGCACAAAAAATATGTTAACTTAGTTAGAGTTAGAGTTAGAGTTAGAGTTAGAGATAGAGTTAAGAGTTAGAGTTAGAGTTAGAGTTAGAGTTAGAGTTAGAGTTAGAGTAAGAGTTCGAGTTCGAGTTCGAGTTCGAGTTCGAGTTCGAGTTCGAGTTCTAGTTCGAGTTCGAGTTCGAGTTCGAGTTCGAGTTCGAGTTCGAGTGTTCGAGTTCGAGTTCGAGTCCGAGTCCGAGTCCGAGTCCGAGTCCGAGTCCGAGTCCGAGTCCGAGTCCGAGTCCGTGTCCGAGTCCGAGTCCGAGTCCGAGTCCGAGTCCGAGTCCGAGTCCGAGTCCGAGTCCGAGTCCGAGTCCGAGTCCGAGTCCGAGTCCGAGTCCGAGTCCGAGTCCGAGTCCGAGTCCGAGTCTGAAACCGAGTCCGAGTCCGAGTCCGAGTCCGAGTCCGAGTCCGAGTCCGAGTCCAAGTCCGAGTCCGAATCCGAGTCCGACTCCGAGTCCGAGTTCGAGTCCGAGTCCGAGTCCGAGTCCGAGTCCGAGTCCGAGTCCGAGTCCGAGTCCGAGTCCGAGTCCGAGTCCGAGTCCGAGTCCGAGTCCGAGTCCGAGTTCGAGTTCGAGTTCGAGTCCGAGTCAGAGTCAGAGTCAGAGTTAGAGTTAGAGTTAGAGTTAGAGTTAGAGTTAGAGTAAGAGTTAGAGTTAGAGTTAGAGTTAGAGTTAGAGTTAGAGTTAGAGTAAGAGTTAGAGTTAGAGTTAGAGTTAGAGTTAGAGTTAGAGTTAGAGTTAGAGTTAGAGTTAGAGTTAGAGTTAGAGTTAGAGTTAGAGTTAGAGTACGAGTTAGAGTTAGAGTTAGAGTTAGAGTTCGAGTGTTCGAGTTCGAGTGTTCGAGTTCGAGTTCGAGTTCGAGTCCGAGTCCGAGTCCGAGTCCGAGTCCGAGTCCGAGTTCGAGTTCGAGTTCGAGTTCGAGTTCGAGTTCGAGTTCGAGTTCGAGTTCAAGTTTCAATTTAAATAGGTTATTAAGATATTTAAATACTCTTCTATTAACACTTGGTATATAGGAAGCTCTTTGTAGTTGGAAATACCTAACCGACTACAGATCCTATCTCTACTAACTACTAGATAACTATCTAGTTCTACTTCTAACTATCTAGTACCTTCTCTTCTAAGGAAGTATCTTGAGGTCTCCTTCTTTAGACACCTTGTTTTTACTGTCAGAGTCGTGGACTGTTTCCACAATGCTTGACTCTGTTACTGTAAATAGCCTGGTTCTAGAAGCCGAGCGGGTGACGACTTATGAAAAGCCTACGTCAAGGGAGTGTGACTCATTGGTGCCATCTCTGGAGTTTGTGTCATAGATCGTGAACTCTACCCCAACCATTGGCTGCGTGATGTATGAAAGAAGAATTGTGTTAGATATTATGCTTGTGTAGAGGTGGTCACTATTAATGTAAATATTTTATCGTTAACTAGATTAAAAAAAAATACATGAGAAAATATATTTTTTTTTCTCAGGGTTTTTGGGGAACTGTAGGGTTTTTCCTATCCTAGGCCTGCTTTGGTTGGAAGAACCAAATGAACTGAAGGATTTTCCCTACAATATGCTTGCTTTGACAGATTTTCACTATCTCATATAAATAAAACGTAAAGACTCACATCTCAGGAATTCTTTATTCACGCACAAAAAAATATGTTAACTAAGTTAGAGTTAGAGTTAGAGTTAGAGTTAGAGTTAGAGATAGAGTTAGAGTTAGAGTGTTCGAGTTCGAGTGTTCGAGTTCGAGTGTTCGAGTTCGAGTGTTCGAGTTCGAGTGTTCGAGTTCGAGTGTTCGAGTTCGAGTGTTCGAGTTCGATCGTTCGAGTTCGAGTGTTCGTGTTAGAGTGTTCGAGTTCGAGTTTTCGAGTTCGAGTGTTCGAGTTCGAGTGTTCGAGTTCGAGTGTTCGAGTTCTAGTTCGAGTTCGAGTTCGAGTTCGAGTTCGAGTTCGAGTTCGAGTTCGAGTTCGAGTCCGAGTCAGAGTCCAAGTCAGAGTCCGAGTCAGAGTCCGAGTCCGAGTCAGAGTCCGAATCCGAGTCAGAGTCCGAGTCCGAGTCAGAGTCCGAGTCCGAGTCCGAGTCCGAGTCCGAGTCCGAGTCCGAGTCCGAGTCCGAGTCCGAGTCCGAGTCCGAGTCCGAGTCCGAGTCCGAGTCCGAGTCCGAGTCCGAGTCCGAGTCCGAGTCCGAGTCCGAGTCCGAATCAGAGTCAGAGTCCGAGTCAGAGTCAGAGTCCGAGTCCGAGTCAGTGTCAGAGTCAGAGTCCGAGTCAGAGTCAGAGTCAGAGTCCGAGTCAGTGTCAGAGTCAGAGTCAGAGTCAGAGTTAGAGTTAGAGTTAGAGTTAGAGTTAGAGTTTGAGTTAGAATTAGAGTTAGTGTTAGTGTTAGAGTGAGAGTTAGAGTTAGAGTTAGAGTTAGAGTTAGAGGTAGAGCTAGAGTTAGAGTTAGAGTTAGAGTTAGAGATAGAGTTAGAGTTAGAGTTAGAGTTAGAGTTAGAGTTAGAGTTAGAGTAAGAGTGTTCGAGTTCGAGTGTTCGAGTTCGAGTGTTCGAGTTCGATCGTTCGAGTTCGAGTGTTCGAGTTCGAGTGTTCGAGTTCGATCGTTCGAGTTCGAGTGTTCGTGTTAGAGTGTTCGAGTTCGAGTTTTCGAGTTCGAGTGTTCGAGTTCGAGTGTTCGAGTTCGAGTGTTCGAGTTCTAGTTCGAGTTCGAGTTCGAGTTCGAGTTCGAGTTCGAGTTCGAGTTCGAGTCCGAGTCAGAGTCCAAGTCAGAGTCCGAGTCAGAGTCCGAGTCCGAGTCAGAGTCCGAATCCGAGTCAGAGTCCGAGTCCGAGTCAGAGTCCGAGTCCGAGTCCGAGTCCGAGTCCGAGTCCGAGTCCGAGTCCGAGTCCGAGTCCGAGTCCGAGTCCGAGTCCGAGTCCGAGTCCGAGTCCGAGTCCGAGTCCGAGTCCGAGTCCGAATCAGAGTCAGAGTCCGAGTCAGAGTCAGAGTCCGAGTCCGAGTCAGTGTCAGAGTCAGAGTCCGAGTCAGAGTCAGAGTCAGAGTCCGAGTCAGTGTCAGAGTCAGAGTCAGAGTCAGAGTTAGAGTTAGAGTTAGAGTTAGAGTTAGAGTTTGAGTTAGAATTAGAGTTAGTGTTAGTGTTAGAGTGAGAGTTAGAGTTAGAGTTAGAGTTAGAGTTAGAGGTAGAGCTAGAGTTAGAGTTAGAGTTAGAGTTAGAGTTAGAGTAAGAGTTAGAGTTAGAGTTAGAGTTAGAGTTAGAGTTAGAGTTAGAGTTAGAGTTAGAATAAGAGTTAGAGTTAGAGTTAGAGTTAGAGTTAGAGTTAGAGTTAGAGTTAGAGTTAGAGTTTGAGTTAGAATTAGAGTTAGTGTTAGTGTTAGAGTGAGAGTTAGAGTTAGAGTTAGAGTTAGAGTTAGAGGTAGAGCTAGAGTTAGAGTTAGAGTTAGAGTTAGAGTTAGAGTAAGAGTTAGAGTTAGAGTTAGAGTTAGAGTTAGAGTTAGAGTTAGAGTTAGAGTTAGAATAAGAGTTAGAGTTAGAGTTAGAGTTAGAGTCAGAGTCCGAGTCAGTGTCAGAGTCAGAGTCAGAGTCAGAGTTAGAGTTAGAGTTAGAGTTAGAGTTAGAGTTTGAGTTAGAATTAGAGTTAGTGTTAGTGTTAGAGTGAGAGTTAGAGTTAGAGTTAGAGTTAGAGTTAGAGGTAGAGCTAGAGTTAGAGTTAGAGTTAGAGTTAGAGATAGAGTTAGAGTTAGAGTTAGAGTTAGAGTTAGAGTTAGAGTTAGAGTAAGAGTGTTCGAGTTCGAGTGTTCGAGTTCGAGTGTTCGAGTTCGATCGTTCGAGTTCGAGTGTTCGTGTTAGAGTGTTCGAGTTCGAGTTTTCGAGTTCGAGTGTTCGTGTTAGAGTGTTCGAGTTCGAGTTTTCGAGTTCGAGTGTTCGAGTTCGAGTGTTCGAGTTCGAGTGTTCGAGTTCTAGTTCGAGTTCGAGTTCGAGTTCGAGTTCGAGTTCGAGTTCGAGTTCGAGTCCGAGTCAGAGTCCAAGTCAGAGTCCGAGTCAGAGTCCGAGTCCGAGTCAGAGTCCGAATCCGAGTCAGAGTCCGAGTCCGAGTCAGAGTCCGAGTCCGAGTCCGAGTCCGAGTCCGAGTCCGAGTCCGAGTCCGAGTCCGAGTCCGAGTCCGAGTCCGAGTCCGAGTCCGAGTCCGAGTCCGAGTCCGAGTCCGAGTCCGAGTCCGAATCAGAGTCAGAGTCCGAGTCAGAGTCAGAGTCCGAGTCCGAGTCAGTGTCAGAGTCAGAGTCCGAGTCAGAGTCAGAGTCAGAGTCCGAGTCAGTGTCAGAGTCAGAGTCAGAGTCAGAGTTAGAGTTAGAGTTAGAGTTAGAGTTAGAGTTTGAGTTAGAATTAGAGTTAGTGTTAGTGTTAGAGTGAGAGTTAGAGTTAGAGTTAGAGTTAGAGTTAGAGGTAGAGCTAGAGTTAGAGTTAGAGTTAGAGTTAGAGTTAGAGTAAGAGTTAGAGTTAGAGTTAGAGTTAGAGTTAGAGTTAGAGTTAGAGTTAGAGTTAGAATAAGAGTTAGAGTTAGAGTTAGAGTTAGAGTTAGAGTTAGAGTTAGAGTTAGAGTTAGAGTTAGAGTTAGAGTTAGCGTTCAAGTTCGAGTTCGAGTTCGAGTTCGAGTTCGAGTTCGAGTTTGAGTTCGAGTTCTAGTTCGAGTTCGAGTTCGAGTTCGAGTTCGAGTTCTAGTGTTCGAGTTCGAGTTCGAGTCCGAGTCCGAGTCCGAGTCCGAGTCCGAGTCCGAGTCCGAGTCCGTGTCCGAGTCCGAGTCCGAGTCCGAGTCCGAGTCCGAGTCCGAGTCCGAGTCCGAGTCCGAGTCCGAGTCCGAGTCCGAGTCCGAGTCCGAGTCCGAGTCCGAGTCCGAGTCCGAGTCCGAGTCTGAGACCGAGTCCGAGTCCGAGTCCGAGTCCGAGTCCGAGTCCAAGTCCGAGTCCGAGTCCGAGTCCGAGTCCGAGTCCGAGTCCGAATCCGAGTCCGAGTCCGAGTCCGAGTCCGAGTCCGAGTCCGAGTCCGAGTCCGAGTCCGAGTCCGAGTCCGAGTCCGAGTCCGAGTCCGAGTCCGAGTCCGAGTCCGAGTCCGAGTCCGAGTCCGAGTCCGAGTCCGAGTCCGAGTTCGAGTTCGAGTTCGAGTCCGAGTCAGAGTCAGAGTCAGAGTTAGAGTTAGAGTTAGAGTTAGAGTTAGAGTTAGAGTAAGAGTTAGAGTTAGAGTTAGAGTTAGAGTTAGAGTTAGAGTTAGAGTTAGAGTTAGAGTTAGAGTTAGAGTTAGAGTTAGAGTTAGAGTTAGAGTTAGAGTTAGAGTTAGAGTTAGAGTTAGAGTTAAAGTTAGAGTTAGAGTTAGAGTTAGAGTTAGAGTTAGATAACTCTTACGAGTTAGAGTTAGAGTTAGAGTTAGAGTTAGAGATAGAGTTAGAGTTAGAGTTAGAGTTAGAGTTAGAGTTAGAGTTAGAGTTAGAGTGTTCGAGTTCGAGTGTTCGAGTTCGAGTGTTCGAGTTCGAGTGTTCGAGTTCAAGTGTTCGAGTTCGAGTGTTCGAGTTCGAGTGTTCGAGTTCGAGTTTTCGAGTTCGAGTGTTCGAGTTCGAGTGTTCGAGTTCGAGTGTTGGAGTTAGAGTTAGAGTTAGAGTTAGAGTTAGAGTTAGAGTTAGAGTTAGAGTTCGAGTTCGAGTTCGAGTTCGAGTTCGAGTTCGAGTTCGAGTTCGAGTTCGAGTTCGAGTTCGAGTTCGAGTTCGAGTTCGAGTTCGAGTTCGAGTTCGAGTTCGAGTTCGAGTCCGAGTCAGAGCGGACTCTGACTCGGACTCGAACTCGGAAGTCAGAGTCCGAGTCAGAGTCAAAGTCCGAGTCAGAGTTCGAGTCAGAGTCCATGTCAGAGTCCGATTTCGTTAGAGTTAGAGTCCGAGTCAGAGTCCGAGTCCGAGACAGAGTCCGAGTCAGAGTCCGAGTCCGAGTCCGAGTCCGAGTCCGAGTCCGAGTCCGAGTCCGAGTCCGAGTCCGAGTCCGAGTCAGAGTCCGAGTCCGAGTCCGAGTCCGAGTCAGAGTCCGAGTCAGAGTCCGAGTCAGAGTCCGAGTCAGAGTCCGAGTCAGAGTCCGAGTCAGAGTTCGAGTCAGAGTCCATGTCAGAGTCCGAGTCCGAGTCAGAGTCCGAGTCAGAGTCCGAGTCCGAGTCAGAGTCCGAGTCAGAGTCCGAGTCCGAGTCTGAGTCCGAGTCCGAGTCAGAGTCCGAGTCCGAGTCAGAGTCCGAGTCAGAGTCCGAGTCAGAGTCAGAGTTAGAGTTAGAGTTAGAATTAGAGTTAGAGTTAGAGTTAGAGTTAGTGTTAGAGTTAGAGTTAGAGTTAGAGTTAGAGTTAGAGTTAGAGTTAGAGTTAGATTTAGAGTTAGAGTTAGAGTTAGAGTTAGAGTTAGAGTTAGAGTTAGAGTTAGAGTTAGAGTTAGAGTTAGAGTTAGAGTAAGAGTTAGAGTTAGAGTTAGAGTTAGAGTTACAGTTAGAGTTAGAGTTAGAGTTAGAGTTAGAGTAAGAGTTAGAGTTAGAGTTAGAGTAAGAGTAAGAGTAAGAGTTAGAGTTAGAGTTAGAGTTAGAGTTAGAGTTAGAGTTAGAGTTAGAGTTAGAATAAGAGTTAGAGTTAGAGTTAGAGTTAGAGTTAGAGTTAGAGTTAGAATTAGAGTTAGAGTTAGAGTTAGAGTTAGAGTTAGAGTTAGAGTTAGAGTAAGAGTTAGAGTTAGAGTTAGAGTTAGAGTTAGAGTTAGAGTTAGAGTTAGAGTTAGAATAAGAGTTAGAGTTAGAGTTAGAGTTAGAGTTAGAGTTAGAGTTAGAATTAGAGTAAGAGTTAGAGTTAGAGTTAGAGTTAGAGTTAGAGTTAGAGTTAGAGTTAGAGTTCTAACTCTAGTTAGAGTTAGAGTTAGAGTTAAAGTTAGAGTTAGAGTTAGAGTTAGAGTTAGAGTTAGCGTTCAAGTTCGAGTTCGAGTTCGAGTTCGAGTTCGAGTTCGAGTTTGAGTTCGAGTTCTAGTTCGAGTTCGAGTTCGAGTTCGAGTTCGAGTTCTAGTGTTCGAGTTCGAGTTCGAGTCCGAGTCCGAGTCCGAGTCCGAGTCCGAGTCCGAGTCCGAGTCCGTGTCCGAGTCCGAGTCCGAGTCCGAGTCCGAGTCCGAGTCCGAGTCCGAGTCCGAGTCCGAGTCCGAGTCCGAGTCCGAGTCCGAGTCCGAGTCCGAGTCCGAGTCCGAGTCTGAGACCGAGTCCGAGTCCGAGTCCGAGTCCGAGTCCGAGTCCAAGTCCGAGTCCGAGTCCGAGTCCGAGTCCGAGTCCGAATCCGAGTCCGAGTCCGAGTCCGAGTCCGAGTCCGAGTCCGAGTCCGAGTCCGAGTCCGAGTCCGAGTCCGAGTCCGAGTCCGAGTCCGAGTCCGAGTCCGAGTCCGAGTCCGAGTCCGAGTCCGAGTCCGAGTCCGAGTCCGAGTCCGAGTTCGAGTTCGAGTTCGAGTCCGAGTCAGAGTCAGAGTCAGAGTTAGAGTTAGAGTTAGAGTTAGAGTTAGAGTTAGAGTAAGAGTTAGAGTTAGAGTTAGAGTTAGAGTTAGAGTTAGAGTTAGAGTTAGAGTTAGAGTTAGAGTTAGAGTTAGAGTTAGAGTTAGAGTTAGAGTTAGAGTTAGAGTTAGAGTTAAAGTTAGAGTTAGAGTTAGAGTTAGAGTTAGAGTTAGATAACTCTAACGAGTTAGAGTTAGAGTTAGAGTTAGAGTTAGAGATAGAGTTAGAGTTAGAGTTAGAGTTAGAGTTAGAGTTAGAGTTAGAGTTAGAGTGTTCGAGTTCGAGTGTTCGAGTTCGAGTGTTCGAGTTCGAGTGTTCGAGTTCAAGTGTTCGAGTTCGAGTGTTCGAGTTCGAGTGTTCGAGTTCGAGTTTTCGAGTTCGAGTGTTCGAGTTCGAGTGTTCGAGTTCGAGTGTTGGAGTTAGAGTTAGAGTTAGAGTTAGAGTTAGAGTTAGAGTTAGAGTTAGAGTTCGAGTTCGAGTTCGAGTTCGAGTTCGAGTTCGAGTTCGAGTTCGAGTTCGAGTTCGAGTTCGAGTTCGAGTTCGAGTTCGAGTTCGAGTTCGAGTTCGAGTTCGAGTTCGAGTCCGAGTCAGAGCGGACTCTGACTCGGACTCGAACTCGGAAGTCAGAGTCCGAGTCAGAGTCAAAGTCCGAGTCAGAGTTCGAGTCAGAGTCCATGTCAGAGTCCGATTTCGTTAGAGTTAGAGTCCGAGTCAGAGTCCGAGTCCGAGACAGAGTCCGAGTCAGAGTCCGAGTCCGAGTCCGAGTCCGAGTCCGAGTCCGAGTCCGAGTCCGAGTCCGAGTCCGAGTCAGAGTCCGAGTCCGAGTCCGAGTCCGAGTCAGAGTCCGAGTCAGAGTCCGAGTCAGAGTCCGAGTCAGAGTCCGAGTCAGAGTCCGAGTCAGAGTTCGAGTCAGAGTCCATGTCAGAGTCCGAGTCCGAGTCAGAGTCCGAGTCAGAGTCCGAGTCCGAGTCAGAGTCCGAGTCAGAGTCCGAGTCCGAGTCTGAGTCCGAGTCCGAGTCAGAGTCCGAGTCCGAGTCAGAGTCCGAGTCAGAGTCCGAGTCAGAGTCAGAGTTAGAGTTAGAGTTAGAATTAGAGTTAGAGTTAGAGTTAGAGTTAGTGTTAGAGTTAGAGTTAGAGTTAGAGTTAGAGTTAGAGTTAGAGTTAGAGTTAGATTTAGAGTTAGAGTTAGAGTTAGAGTTAGAGTTAGAGTTAGAGTTAGAGTTAGAGTTAGAGTTAGAGTTAGAGTTAGAGTAAGAGTTAGAGTTAGAGTTAGAGTTAGAGTTACAGTTAGAGTTAGAGTTAGAGTTAGAGTTAGAGTTAGAGTTAGAGTTAGAGTAAGAGTAAGAGTAAGAGTTAGAGTTAGAGTTAGAGTTAGAGTTAGAGTTAGAGTTAGAGTTAGAGTTAGAATAAGAGTTAGAGTTAGAGTTAGAGTTAGAGTTAGAGTTAGAGTTAGAATTAGAGTTAGAGTTAGAGTTAGAGTTAGAGTTAGAGTTAGAGTTAGAGTTAGAGTTAGAGTAAGAGTTCTAACGTTAGAGTTAGAGTTAGAGTTAAAGTTAGAGTTAGAGTTAGAGTTAGAGTTAGAGTTAGCGTTCGAATTCGAGTTCGAGTTCGAGTTCGAGTTCGAGTTCGAGTTCGAGTTCGAGTTCTAGTTCGAGTTCGAGTTCGAGTTCGAGTTCGAGTTCTAGTGTTCGAGTTCGAGTTCGAGTCCGAGTCCGAGTCCGAGTCCGAGTCCGAGTCCGAGTCCGAGTCCGAGTCCGTGTCCGAGTCCGAGTCCGAGTCCGAGTCCGAGTCCGAGTCCGAGTCCGAGTCCGAGTCCGAGTCCGAGTCCGAGTCCGAGTCCGAGTCCGAGTCCGAGTCCGAGTCCGAGTCCGAGTCCGAGTCCGAGTCTGAGTCCGAGTCCGAGTCCGAGTCCGAGTCCGAGTCCGAGTCCAAGTCCGAGTCCGAGTCCGAGTCCGAGTTCGAGTCCGAATCCGAGTCCGAGTCCGAGTCCGAGTCCGAGTCCGAGTCCGAGTCCGAGTCCGAGTCCGAGTCCGAGTCCGAGTCCGAGTCCGAGTCCGAGTCCGAGTCCGAGTCCGAGTCCGAGTCCGAGTCCGAGTCCGAGTCCGAGTCAGAGTTCGAGTTCGAGTTCGAGTCCGAGTCAGAGTCAGAGTCAGAGTTAGAGTTAGAGTTAGAGTTAGAGTTAGAGTAAGAGTAAGAGTTAGAGTTAGAGTTAGAGTTAGAGTTAGAGTTAGAGTTAAAGTAAGAGTTAGAGTTAGAGTTAGAGTTAGAGTTAGAGTTAGAGTTAGAGTTAGAGTTAGAGTTAGAGTTAGAGTTAGAGTTAGAGTTAGAGTTAGAGTTAGAGTTAGAGTTAGAGTTAGAGTTAAAGTTAGAGTTAGAGTTAGAGTTAGAGTTAGAGTTAGATAACTCTAACGAGTTAGAGTTAGAGTTAGAGTTCGAGTGTTCGAGTTCGAGTGTTCGAGTTCGAGTGTTTGAGTTCGAGTTCGAGTTCGAGTTCGAGTTCGAGTTCGAGTTCGAGTTCGAGTTCGAGTTCGAGTCCGAGTCCGAGTCCGAGTCCGAGTCCGAGTCCGAGTTCGAGTTCGAGTTCGAGTTCGAGTTCGAGTTCGAGTTCGAGTTCGAGTTTGAGTTCGAGTTCAAGTTTCAATTTAAATAGGTTATTAAGATATTTAAATACTCTTCTATTAACACTTGGTATATAGGAAGCTCTTTGTAGTTGGAAATACCTAACCGACTACAGATCCTATCTCAACTAACTACTAGATAACTATCTAGTTCTACTTCTAACTATCTAGTACCTTCTCTTCTAAGGAAGTATCTTGAGGTCTCCTTCTTTAGACACCTTGTTTTTACTGTCAGAGTCGTGGACTGTTTCCACAATGCTTGACTCTGTTACTGTAAATAGCCTGGTTCTAGAAGCCGAGCGGGTGACGACTTATGAAAAGCCTACGTCAAGGGAGTGTGACTCATTGGTGCCATCTCTGGAGTTTGTGTCATAGATCGTGAACCCTACCCCAACCATTGGCTGCGTGATGTATGAAAGAAGAATTGTGTTAGATATTATGCTTGTGTAGAGGTGGTCACTATTAATGTAAATAATATGGACTCGGACTCGGACTCGGACTCGGACTCGGACTCGGGCTCGGACTCGGACTTGGACTCGGACTCGGACTCGGACTCGGACTCGGACTCGGACTCGGACTCGGACTCGGACTCGGACTCGGACTCGGACTCGGACTCGGACTCGGACTCGGACTCGGACTCGGACTCTGACTCTGACTCTGACTCTGACTCGGAGTCTGAGTCGGACTCTGACTCGGACTCGGACTCGCACTCGGATTCGGACTCGGACTCGGACTCGGACTCGGACTCGGACTCGGACTCGGACTCGGACTCGGACTCGGACTCGGACTCGGACTCGGACTCGGACTCGGACTCGGACTCTGGTTGTGGTATCTGCCACAATTTGCAGTGATAAATTCTGCACGGTATACGAGTACGTCGATGTGAGTTTTGTTCTTAAGTGAAAGTTCTATCAGCATTAAGAGTATTTAGTTACCATAATTTTTGTGCGTGAATAAATAATTCCTGAGATGTGAGTCTTTACGTTTTATTTATATGAGATAGTGAAAAACTGTCAAAGCAAGCATATTGTAGGGAAAATCCTTCAGTTCATTTGGTTCTTCCAACCAAAGCAGGCCTAGGATAGAAAAAACCCTACAGTTCCCCAAAAACCCTGAGAAAAAAAAAACTGATGTATTTTTTTTAATCTAGTTAACGATAAAATATTTACATTAATAGTGACCACCTCTACACAAGCATAATATCTAACACAATTCTTCTTTCATACATCACGCAGCCAATGGTTGGGGTAGGGTTTACGATCTATGACACAAACTCCAGAGATGGCACTAATGAGTCACACACCCGAGTTCGAGTCGAGTTCGAGTTCGTGAACCCTACCCCAACCATTGGCTGCGTGATGTATGAAAGAAGAATTGTGTTAGATATTATGCTTGTGTAGAGGTGGTCACTATTAATGTAAATATTTTATCGTCTAAAGAAGGAGACCTCAAGATACTTCCTTAGAAGAGAAGGTACTAGATAGTTAGAAGTAGAACTAGATAGTTATCTAGTAGTTAGTTGAGATAGGATCTGTAGTCGGTTAGGTATTTCCAACTACAAAGAGCTTCCTATATACCAAGTGTTAATAGAAGAGTATTTAAATATCTTAATAACCTATTTAAATTGAAACTTGAACTCGAACTCGAACTCGAACTCGAACTCGAACTCGAACTCGAACTCGAACTCGAACTCGAACTTGAACTCGAACTTGAACTCGAACTCGAACTCGAAC
The DNA here is from genome assembly GCA_949825045.1 of Argyresthia goedartella. NCBI lineage: Eukaryota > Metazoa > Arthropoda > Insecta > Lepidoptera > Argyresthiidae > Argyresthia > Argyresthia goedartella. Next base: position 16,460,378 of record OX463806.1, read on the forward strand.
TCGAACTCGAACTCGAACTCGAACTCGAACTCGAACTCGGACTCGGACTCGAACTGGAATCGAACTCGAACTCGATCTCTAACTCTAACTCGAACTCGAACTCGAACTCGAACTCGAACTCGAACTCGAACTCGAACTCGAACTCGAACTCGAACTCGAACTCGGTCTCGAAGTCGAACTCGAACTCGAACTCGAACTCGAACTCGAACACTCTAACTCTAACTCTAACTCTAACTCTAACTCTAACTCTAACTCTAACTCTAACTCTAACTCTAACTCTAACTCTAACTCTAACTCTAACTCTAACTCTAACTCTAACTCTAACTCTAACTCTAACTCTAACTCTAACTCTAACTCTAACTCTAACTCTAACTCTAACTCTAACTCTAACTCCAACTCTAACTCTAACTCTAACTCTAACTCTTACTCTAACTCGAACTCGAACTCGAACATTCGAACTCGAACATTCGAACTCGACCACTCGAACTCGAACACTCGAACTCGAACACTCGAACTCGAACACTCGAACTCGAACACTCGAACTCGAACACTCGAACTCGAACACTCGAACTCTAACACTCGAACTCGAACACTCGAACTCGAACACTCGAACTCGAACACTCGAACTCGAACACTCGAACTCGAACTCGAACTCGAACTCGAAGTCGAACTCGAACTCGAACTCGAACTCGAACTCGAACTCAAACTCGAACTCGAACTCGAACTCGAACTCGAACTCGAACACGAACTCTAACTCTAACCGAACTCGAACTCGAACTCGAACTCGAACTCGAACTCGAACTCGAACTCGAACTCGAACTCGAACTCGAACTCGAACTTGAACTCGAACTCGAACTCGAACTCGAACTCTAACTCTTACTCTAACTCTAACTCTAACTCTAACTCTGACTCTGACTCTGACTCTGACCGTGACTCGGACTCGGACTCTGACTCTGACTCTGACTCTGACTCGGACTCGGACTCGGACTCGGACTCGGACTCGGATTCGGACTCGGACTCGGACTCGGACTCGGACTCGGACTCGGACTCGGACTCGGACTCGGACTCGGACTCGTACTCGGACTCGGACTCGGACTCGGACTCGGACTCGGACTCGGACTCGGACTCGGACTCGGACTCGGACTCGGACTCGGACTCGGACTCGGACTCGGACTCGGACTCGGACTCGGTTTCGGACTCGGACTCGGACTCGGACTCGGACTCGGACTCGGACTCGGACTCGGACTCTGACTCTGACTCTGACTCTGACTCTGACTCGGAGCCTGAGTCGGACTCTGACTCGGACTCGGACTCGGACTCGGACTCGGATTCGGACTCGGACTCGGACTCGGACTCGGACTCGGACTCGGACTCGGACTCGGATTTGGACTCGGACTCGGACTCGGACTCGGACTCGGACTCGGACTCGGGCTCGGGCTCGGACTCGGACTCGGACTCGGACTCGGACTCGGACTCGGACTCGGACTCGGACTCGGACTCGGACTCGGACTCGGACTCGGACTCGGACTCGGACTCGGACTCGGACTCGGACTCGGACTCGGACTCGGACTCGGACTCGAGTACGGATACGAGTACGTCGATGTGAGTTTTGTTCTAAAGTGAAAGTTCTATCAGCATTAAGAGTATTTAGTTACCATAATTTTTGTGCGTGAATAAATAATTCCTGAGATGTGAGTCTTTACGTTTTATTTATATGAGATAGTGAAAAACTGTCAAAGCAAGCATATTGTAGGGAAAATCCTTCAGTTCATTTGGTTCTTCCAACCAAAGCAGGCCTAGGATAGGAAAAACCCTACAGTTCCCCAAAAACCCTGAGAAAAAAAAAAAATCTGATGTATTTTTTTTAATCTAGTTAACGATAAAATATTTACATTAATAGTGACCACCTCTACACAAGCATAATATCTAACACAATTCTTCTTTCATACATCACGCAGCCAATGGTTGGGGTAGGGTTTACGATCTATGACACAAACTCCAGAGATGGCACCAATGAGTCACACACCCGAGTTCGAGTCGAGTTCGAGTTCGTGAACCCTACCCCAACCATTGGCTGCGTGATGTATGAAAGAAGAATTGTGTTAGATATTATGCTTGTGTAGAGGTGGTCACTATTAATGTAAATATTTTATCGTCTAAAGAAGGAGACCTCAAGATACTTCCTTAGAAGAGAAGGTACTAGATAGTTAGAAGTAGAACTAGATAGTTATCTAGTAGTTAGTTGAGATAGGATCTGTAGTCGGTTAGGTATTTCCAACTCCAAAGAGCTTCCTATATACCAAGTGTTAATAGAAGAGTATTTAAATATCTTAATAACCTATTTAAATTGAAACTTGAACTCGAACTCGAACTCGAACTCGAACTCGAACTCGAACTCGAACTCGAACTCGAACTCGAACTCGAACTCGAACTCGAACTCGAACTCGAACTCGAACTCGAACTCGAACTCGAACTCGAACTCGAACTCGAACTCGAACTTGAACTCGAATTCGAACTCGAACTCGAACTCGAACTCGAACTCGAACTCGAACTCGAACTCGGACTCGGACTCGAACTGGAATCGAACTCGAACTCGAACTCGAACTCGAACTCGAACTCGAACTCGAACACTCGAACTCTAACTCTAACTCTAACTCTAATTCTAACTCTAACTCTAACTCTAACTCTAACTCTAACTCTAACTCTAACTCTAACTCTAACTCTAACTCTAACTCTAACTCTAACTCTAACTCTAACTCTAACTCTAACTCTAACTCTAACTCTAACTCTAACTCTAACTCTAACTCTAACTCTAACTCTAACTCTAACTCTAACTCTAATTCTAACTCTAACTCTAACTCTAACTCTAACTCTAACTCTAACTCTAACTCTAACTCTAACTCTAACTCTAACTCTAACTCTAACTCTAACTCTAACTCTAACTCTAACTCTAACTCTAACTCCAACTCTAACTCTAACTCTAACTCTAACTCTTACTCTAACTGTAACTCTAACTCTAACTCTAACTCGAACTCGAACTCGAACTCGAACTCGAACTCGAACTCGAACTCGAACTCGAACTCGAACTCGAACTCGAACTCGAACTCGAACTCGAATCGAACTCGGGTGTGTGACTCATTGGTGCCATCTCTGGAGTTTGTGTCATAGATCGTAAACCCTACCCCAACCATTGGCTGCGTGATGTATGAAAGAAGAATTGTGTTAGATATTATGCTTGTGTAGAGGTGGTCACTATTAATGTAAATACTTTATCGTTAACAAGATTAAAAAAAATACTTCAGTTTTTTTTTTTTCTCAGGGTTTTTGGGGAACTGTAGGGTTTTTCCTATCCTAGGCCTGCTTTGGTTGGAAGAACCAAATGAACTGAAGGATTTTCCCTACAATATGCTTGCTTTGACAGTTTTTCAATATCTCATATAAATAAAAAGTAAAGACTCACATCTCAGGAATTATTTATTCACGCACAAAAATTATGGTAACTAAATACTCTTAATGCTGATAGAACTTTCACTTTAGTCCGAGTCCGAGTCCGAGTCAGAGTTCGAGTCCGAGTCCGAGTCCGAGTCCGAGTCCGAGTCCGAGTCAGAGTCCGAGTCCGAGTCAGAGTCCGACTCAGACTCCGAGTCCGAGTCCGAGTCCGAGTCCGAGTCCGAGTCCGAGTCCGAGTCCGAGTCCGAGTCCGAGTCCGAGTCCGAGTCCGAGTCCGAGTCCGAGTCCGAGTCCGAGTCCGAGTCCGAGTCCGAGTCCGAGTCCGAGTCCGAGTCCGAGTCCGAGTCCGAGTCCGAGTCCGAGTCCGAGTCCGAGTCCGAGTCCGGGTCCGAGTCCGAGTCCGAGTCCGAGTCCGAGTCAGAGTCAGAGTCAGAGTCCGAGTCCGAGTCAGGGTCAGAGTCAGAGTCAGAGTCAGAGTTAGAGTTCGAGTTCGAGTTCGAGTTCCAGTTCGAGTTCGAGTTCGAGTTCGAGTTCGAGTTAGAGTTCGAGTTCGAGTTCGAGTTCGAGTTCGAGTTCGAGTTCGAGTTCGAGTTCGAGTTCGAGTTCGAGTTCGAGTTCGAGTTCGAGTTCGAGTTCGAGTTCGAGTTCGAGTTCGAGTTCGAGTTCGAGTTCGAGTTCGAGTTCGAGTTCGAGTTCGAGTCCGAGTCCGAGTTCGAGTTCGAGTTCGAGTTCGAGTTCGAGTTCGAGTTCGAGTTCGAGTTCGAGTTCTGCGAGTTCGAGTTCAAGTTTCAATTTAAATAGGTTATTAAGATATTTAAATACTCTTCTATTACCTTTTTCAAGTTTACCTTTTTGATACTCTGTCTCAGTGTAATTTAACTCAATATAATTTATGTAAGAATTTAAATAACACAATTTTGGATTATGTTTTATGTAATAATGAGGTAAAAGTTATTTCATGCGAGGAGCCCTTAGTACCTGAAGATGTTCACCACAAGTCTTTAAATGTTTTTATTTATCTCACCTGCAACGAATATCTTTCAGTATCACCTAGAATAAGATATTTCTATGAGTCTGCGGATTACGAAAAAATTAATGCAGACATATCAAATATCAACTGGAGTAATTGTTTATATAACAATACTTTAGATCAAGCCCTTGAATATTTCTACAGCGTTCTATACGATGTTCGTGATAAATATGTACGCCAAAAATTATTTTTCCCCTCCGATTTTCCTCCGTGGTATAGTTCCCCTCTCAAAAAACTATTAAAAGAAAAATTTAAATTCTTAAGTAAATATCACGTATATAATAATACCGACGATTATGATTCTTTTTCGCTTCTTAGAAATCGAGCAAAGGATCTTGAGAGTGAATGCTACGATAGATACATCAAGCGAGTGGAGAACTCGATCATAAAAAGTCCGAAACTGTTCTGGTCACATGTCAAATCATCTTCTAAAGGAACTAGCACGCTTCCCTCAACCATGACCTATGAGGGCCAGTCTGTGGATACTGGGGAAGACATTTCTAATGTTTTCGCTACATATTTTCACTCAATGTTTCTCTCTTCATCACCTTCCTCCAACCATAAAGTATCCAACCATCTAATAAATAGCAATTGCTTGGGTGATATTGAGATCGATCCAGATTTAATTCATAAACTTCTTGTTTCATTAGACTTAAATAAGGGGCCTGGACCTGATCACATAGTGCCGATTTTCATATCTAAATGTGCTGATAGTTTAACTACTCCCCTATCAATCCTATTTAAAAGATCCATAAGTGAGGGTTATGTCCCTAGCATCTGGAAATCTGCATTTATAACCCCCGTTCACAAAAGTGGTAACAAAAATGACGTAAAAAACTACAGGCCAATATCCAAATTATGTATTTTTGCTAAAATCTTTGAGAGAGTAGTTTATTCTCAGGTTTATTCAACTTTATCTTCTAGCTTTATTCCTGAGCAGCATGGATTCGTCAAGAAAAAGTCAACTTCATCAAACTTGCTATCTTTTATTGAATTAACTTCTTCATCAATGGACTCTGGGGGACAGCTAGATGCTATTTTCACTGACTATAGCAAGGCATTTGACAGGATAGATCACAATATTCTTCTGCAAAAATTACTTTACGCTGGTATTCACGGAAATTTATTCAGATGGTTCACTTCCTATATTGAGAATCGGTCTCAAGCAGTTGTCATAAATGGTTTTACTTCTTCTTGGAGAGATGTCCCTTCAGGTGTCCCTCAGGGTTCCCTTTTGGGCCCTCTTTTGTTCATTATATTTATTAATGACATTAGTTCCTGCTTTAAACACTCTCATTTTCTTTTGTATGCCGACGACATGAAGGTCTTTAAACAAATTACCAATATAAATGACTGTCATCTCTTACAGGAAGATCTAGTCAGATTTGAACACTACTGTAATGAAAACCGTCTTGATCTTAACGTCTCCAAATGCTACTCAATTACATTTACACGTAAACCTCAACCCGTTACTTATAACTATTTTATTAAATTTACTTCCATTGACAAGGTTGAAAAAATACGCGATCTTGGTGTTATCCACGATAGCAAATTATTATATGATGAGCACATTGATCACATTGTGAAGAAAGCTAATATGGCGCTGGGATTTATTATGAGAGCTAGCTCGCAGTTCACGAGTGTGAAGGTTATCAAAATTTTATATTGCTCTTTCGTACGTAGTATTCTCGAGTATTGCTCCGAGGTCTGGAATCCTCAATATGAAAAATATATAATTAGAATTGAAACTATTCAAAAACGTTTTATGAGGTTTCTTCAGTTTAAGAGCAAACAATTTGACAACTCGTATGAAGCGAGATGCAAAAGATTCCACATCTTACCATTGCATTTAAGGCGTAACATAGCTGATATTGTTTTCTTGGCGAAAGTAGCCCAAAATAAAATTGATACCCCTTCACTTTTATCGTTGATTAATATTAAAGTACCTACAAAGTCTCGGACTAACTCTAACTCTAACTCTAACTCTAACTCTAACTCTAACTCTAACTCCAACTCTAACTCTAACTCTAACTCTAACTCTTACTCTAACTCGAACTCGAACTCGAACATTCGAACTCGAACATTCGAACTCGACCACTCGAACTCGAACACTCGAACTCGAACACTCGAACTCGAACACTCGAACTCGAACACTCGAACTCGAACACTCGAACTCGAACACTCGAACTCTAACACTCGAACTCGAACACTCGAACTCGAACACTCGAACTCGAACACTCGAACTCGAACACTCGAACTCGAACTCGAACTCGAACTCGAAGTCGAACTCGAACTCGAACTCGAACTCGAACTCGAACTCAAACTCGAACTCGAACTCGAACTCGAACTCGAACACGAACTCTAACTCTAACCGAACTCGAACTCGAACTCGAACTCGAACTCGAACTCGAACTCGAACTCGAACTCGAACTCGAACTCGAACTCGAACTCGAACTTGAACTCGAACTCGAACTCGAACTCGAACTCTAACTCTTACTCTAACTCTAACTCTAACTCTAACTCTGACTCTGACTCTGACTCTGACCCTGACTCGGACTCTGACTCTGACTCTGACTCTGACTCTGACTCGGACTCGGAATCGGACTCGGACTCGGACTCGGACTCGGACTCGGACTCGGACTCGGACTCGGACTCGGACTCGGACTCGGACTCGGACTCGGACTCGGACTCGTACTCGGACTCGGACTCGGACTCGGACTCGGACTCGGACTCGGACTCGGACTCGGACTCGGACTCGGACTCAGACTCGGACTCGGACTCGGACTCGGAGTCTGAGTCGGACTCTGACTCGGACTCGGACTCTGACTCGGACTCGGACTCGGACTCGGACTCGGACTTGGACTCGGACTCGGACTCGGACTCGGACTCGGACTCTGACTCGGACTCGGACTCGGACTCGGACTCGGACTCGGACTCGGACTCGGACTCGGACTCAGACTCGGACTCGGACTCGGACTCGGACTCGGACTCGGACTCGGACTCGGACTCGGACTCGGACTCGGACTCGGACTCGGACTCGGACTCGGACTCGGACTCGGACTCGGACTCGGACTCGGACTCGGACTCGGACTCGGACTCGGACTCGGACTCGGACTCGGACTCGGACTCGGACTCGGACTCGGACTCGGACTCGGACTCGGACTCGGACTCGGACTCGGACTCGGACTCGGACTCGGACTCGGACTCGGACTCGAACTCTGACTCGGACTCGGACTCGGACTCGGACTCGGACTCGGACTCGGACTCGGACTCGGACTCGAACTCTGACTCGGACTCGGACTCGGACTCGGACTCGGACTCGGACTCGGACTCGGACTCGGACTCGGACTCGGACTCGGACTCGGACTCGGACTCGGACTCGGGCTCGGACTCGGACTCGGACTCGGACTCGGACTCGGACTCGGACTCTGACTCGGACTCGGACTCGGACTCGGACTCGGACTCGGACTCGGACTCGGACTCGGACTCGGACTCGGACTCGGACTCTGGTTGTGGTATCTGCCACAATTTGCAGTGATAAATTCTGCACGGTATACGAGTACGTCGATGTGAGTTTTGTTCTAAAGTGAAAGTTCTATCAGCATTAAGAGTATTTAGTTACCATAATTTTTGTGCGTGAATAAATAATTCCTGAGATGTGAGTCTTTACGTTTTATTTATATGAGATAGTGAAAAACTGTCAAAGCAAGCATATTGTAGGAAAAATCCTTCAGTTCATTTGGTTCTTCCAACCAAAGCAGGCCTAGGATAGGAAAAACCCTACAGTTCCCCAAAAACCCTTAGAAAAAAAAAAAAACTGATGTATTTTTTTTAATCTAGTTAACGATAAAGTATTTACATTAATAGTGACCACCTCTACACAAGCATAATATCTAACACAATTCTTCTTTCATACATCACGCAGCCAATGGTTGGGGTAGGGTTTACAATCTATGACACAAACTCCAGAGATGGCACCAATGAGTCACACACCCGAGTTCGATTCGAGTTCGAGTTCGAGTTCGAGTTCGAGTTCGAGTTCGAGTTCGAGTTCGAGTTCGAGTTCGAGTTCGAGTTCGAGTTCGAGTTCGAGTTCGAGTTCGAGTTCGAGTTCGAGTTCGAGTTCGAGTTCGAGTTCGAGTTCGAGTTCGAGTTCGAGTTCGAGTTCGAGTTCGAGTTCGAGTTCGAGTTCGAGTTCGAGTTCGAGTTCGAGTTCGAGTTCGAGTTCGAGTTCGAGTTCGAGTTCGAGTTCGAGTTCGAGTTCGAGTCCGAGTCCGAGTTCGAGTTCGAGTTCGAGTTCGAGTTCGAGTTCGAGTTCGAGTTCGAGTTCGAGTTCGAGTTCGAGTTCGAGTTCTGCGAGTTCGAGTTCAAGTTTCAATTTAAATAGGTTATTAAGATATTTAAATACTCTTCTATTAACACTTGGTATATAGGAAGCTCTTTGTTGTTGGAAATACCTAACCGACTACAGATCCTATCTCAACTAACTACTAGATAACTATCTAGTTCTACTTCTAACTATCTAGTACCTTCTTTTCTAAGGAAGTATCTTGAGGTCTCCTTCTTTAGACACCTTGTTTTTACTGTCAGAGTCGTGGACTGTTTCCACAATGCTTGACTCTGTTACTGTAAATAGCCTGGTTCTAGAAGCCGAGCGGGTGTCGACTTATGAAAAGCCTACGTCAAGGGAGTGTGACTCATTGGTGCCATCTCTGGAGTTTGTGTCATAGATCGTGAACCCTACCCCAACCATTGGCTGCGTGATGTATGAAAGAAGAATTGTGTTAGATATTATGCTTGTGTAGAGGTGGTCACTATTAATGTAAATATTTTACGTCTAAAGAAAGACCTCAAGATACTTCCTTAGAAGAGAAGGTACTAGATAGTTAGAAGTAGAACTAGATAGTTATCTAGTAGTTAGTTGAGATAGGATCTGTAGTCGGTTAGGTATTTCCAACTACAAAGAGCTTCCTATATACCAAGTGTTAATAGAAGAGTATTTAAATATCTTAATAACCTATTTAAATTGAAACTTGAACTCGAACTCGAACTCGAACTCGAACTCGAACTCGAACTCGAACTCGAACTCGAACTCGAACTCGAACTCGAACTCGAACTCGAACTCGAACTCGAACTCGAACTCGAACTCGAACTCGAACTCGAACTCGAACTCGAACTCGAACTCGAACTCGAACTCGAACTCGAACTCGAACTCTCGAACTCGAACACTCGAACTCGAACACTCGAACTCTAACTCTAACTCTAACTCTAACTCTAACTCTAAATCTTACTCTAACTCTAACTCTAACTCTAACTCTAACTCTAACTCTAACTCTAACTCTAACTCTAACTCTAACTCTAACTCTAACTCTAACTCTAACTCTAACTCTAACTTCAACTCTAACTCTAACTCTAACTCTTACTCTAACTGTAACTCTAACTCTAACTCTAACTCGAACTCGAACTCGAACTCGAACTCGAACACTCGAACTCGAACATTCGAACTCGACCACTCGAACTCAAACACTCGAACTCGAACACTCGAACTCGAACACCCGAATTCAAACACTCGAACTCGAACTCGAACTTGAACACTCGAACTCGAACACTCGAACTCGAACACTTGAACTCTAACTCTAACTCTAACTCTAACTCGAACTCGAACTCGAACTCGAACTCTAACTCTTACTCTAACTCTAACTCTAACTCTTACTCCAACTCTAACTCTAACTCTTACTCTAACTCTAACTCTAACTCTAACTCTAACTCTAACTCTAACTCTAACTCTAACTCTAACTCTAACTCTAACTCTAACTCTTACTCTAACTCTAACTCTAACTCTAACTCTAACTCTAACTCTAACTCTAACTCTAACTCTAACTCTAACTCTAACTCTAACTCTAACTCTAACTCTAACTCTTTTTTTTTAATCTAGTTAACGATAAAATATTTACATTAATAGTGACCACCTCTACAGAAGCATAATATCTAACACAATTCTTCTTTCATACATCACGCAGCCAATGGTTGGGGTAGGGTTCACGATCTATGACACAAACTCCAGAGATGGCACCAATGAGTCACACTCCCTAGGCTTTTCATAAGTCGTCACCCGCTCGGCTTCTAGAACCAGGATATTTACAGTAACAGAGTCAAGCATTGTGGAAACAGTCCTGACAGTAAAAACAGACTCTGACAGTAAAAACAAGGTGTCTAAAGAAGGAGACCTCAAGATGCTTCCTTAGAAGAGAAGGTACTAGATAGTTAGAAGTAGAACTAGATAGTTATCTAGTAGTTAGTTGAGATAGGATCTGTAGTCGGTTAGGTATTTCCAACTACAAAGAGCTTCCTATATACCAAGTGTTAATAGAAGAGTATTTAAATATCTTAATAACCTATTTAAATTGAAACTTGAACTCGAACTCGAACTCGAACTCGAACTCGAACTCGAACTCGAACTCGAACTCGAACTGGAACTCGAACTCGAACTCGAACTCGAACTCGAACTCGAACTCGGACTCGAACTCGAACTCGGACTCGGACTCGGACTCGGACTCGGACTCGGACTCGGACTCGGACTCGGACTCGGACTCGGACTCGGACTCGGACTCGGACTCGGACTCGGACTCGGACTCGGACTCGGACTCGGACTCGGACTCGGACTCGGACTCGGACTCGGACTCGGACTCGGACTCGGACTCGGACTCGGACTCGGACTCGGACTCGGACTCGGACTCGGACTCGGACTCGGACTCGGACTCGGACTCGGACTCGGACTCGGACTCGGACTCGGACTCGGACTCGGACTCGGACTCGGACTCGGACTCGGACTCGGACTCGGACTCGGACTCGGACTCGGACTCGGACTCGGACTCGGACTCGGACTCGGACTCGGACTCGGACTCGGACTCGGACTCGGACTCGGACTCGGACTCGGACTCGGACTCGGACTCGGACTCGGACTCGGACTCGGACTCGGACTCGGACTCGGACTCGGACTCGGACTCGGACTCGGACTCAAACTCGGACTCGGACTCGGACTCGGACTCGGACTCGGACTCGGACTCGGACTCGGACTCGGACTCGGACTCGGACTCGGACTCGGACTCGGACTCGGACTCTGACTCTGACTCTGACTCTGACTCTGACTCTGACTCGGAGCCTGAGTCGGACTCGGACTCGGACTCGGACTCGGACTCGGACTCGGATTCGGACTCGGACTCGGACTCGGACTCGGACTCGGACTCGGACTCGGACTCGGACTCGGACTCGGACTCGGACTCGGACTCGGACTCGGACTCGGACTCGGACTCGGGCTCGGGCTCGGACTCGGACTCGGACTCGGACTCGGACTCGGACTCGGACTCGGACTCGGACTCGGACTCGGACTCGGACTCGGACTCGGACTCGGACTCGGACTCGGACTCGGACTCGGACTCGGACTCGGACTCGGACTCGAGTACGGATACGAGTACGTCGATGTGAGTTTTGTTCTAAAGTGAAAGTTCTATCAGCATTAAGAGTATTTAGTTACCATAATTTTTGTGCGTGAATAAATAATTCCTGAGATGTGAGTCTTTACGTTTTATTTATATGAGATAGTGAAAAACTGTCAAAGCAAGCATATTGTAGGGAAAATCCTTCAGTTCATTTGGTTCTTCCAACCAAAGCAGGCCTAGGATAGGAAAAACCCTACAGTTCCCCAAAAACCCTGAGAAAAAAAAAAATCTGATGTATTTTTTTTAATCTAGTTAACGATAAAATATTTACATTAATAGTGACCACCTCTACACAAGCATAATATCTAACACAATTCTTCTTTCATACATCACGCAGCCAATGGTTGGGGTAGGGTTTACGATCTATGACACAAACTCCAGAGATGGCACCAATGAGTCACACACCCGAGTTCGAGTCGAGTTCGAGTTCGTGAACCCTACCCCAACCATTGGCTGCGTGATGTATGAAAGAAGAATTGTGTTAGATATTATGCTTGTGTAGAGGTGGTCACTATTAATGTTAATATTTTATCGTCTAAAGAAGGAGACCTCAAGATACTTCCTTAGAAGAGAAGGTACTAGATAGTTAGAAGTAGAACTAGATAGTTATCTAGTAGTTAGTTGAGATAGGATCTGTAGTCGGTTAGGTATTTCCAACTCCAAAGAGCTTCCTATATACCAAGTGTTAATAGAAGAGTATTTAAATATCTTAATAACCTATTTAAATTGAAACTTGAACTCGAACTCGAACTCGAACTCGAACTCGAACTCGAACTCGAACTCGAACTCGAACTCGAACTCGAACTCGAACTCGAACTTGAACTCGAATTCGAACTCGAACTCGAACTCGAACTCGAACTCGAACTCGAACTCGAACTCGGACTCGGACTCGAACTGGAATCGAACTCGAACTCGAACTCGAACTCGAACTCGAACTCGAACTCGAACACTCGAACTCTAACTCTAACTCTAACTCTAATTCTAACTCTAACTCTAACTCTAACTCTAACTCTAACTCTAACTCTAACTCTAACTCTAACTCTAACTCTAACTCTAACTCTAACTCTAACTCTAACTCTAACTCTAACTCTAACTCTAACTCTAACTCTAACTCTAACTCTAACTCTAACTCTAACTCTAACTCTAACTCTAACTCTAATTCTAACTCTAACTCTAACTCTAACTCTAACTCTAACTCTAACTCTAACTCTAACTCTAACTCTAACTCTAACTCTAACTCTAACTCTAACTCTAACTCTAACTCTAACTCTAACTCCAACTCTAACTCTAACTCTAACTCTAACTCTTACTCTAAATGTAACTCTAACTCTAACTCTAACTCGAACTCGAACTCGAACTCGAACTCGAACTCGAACTCGAACTCGAACTCGAACTCGAATCGAACTCGGGTGTGTGACTCATTGGTGCCATCTCTGGAGTTTGTGTCATAGATCGTAAACCCTACCCCAACCATTGGCTGCGTGATGTATGAAAGAAGAATTGTGTTAGATATTATGCTTGTGTAGAGGTGGTCACTATTAATGTAAATACTTTATCGTTAACAAGATTAAAAAAAATACATCAGTTTTTTTTTTTTCTCAGGGTTTTTGGGGAACTGTAGGGTTTTTCTTATCCTAGGCCTGCTTTGGTTGGAAGAACCAAATGAACTGAAGGATTTTCCCTACAATATGCTTGCTTTGACAGTTTTTCAATATCTCATATAAATAAAAAGTAAAGACTCACATCTCAGGAATTATTTATTCACGCACAAAAATTATGGTAACTAAATACTCTTAATGCTGATAGAACTTTCACTTCAGTCCGAGTCCGAGTCCGAGTCAGAGTTCGAGTCCGAGTCCGAGTCCGAGTCCGAGTCCGAGTCCGAGTCAGAGTTCGAGTTCGAGTTCGAGTTCGAGTTCGAGTTCGAGTTCGAGTTCGAGTTCGAGTTCGAGTTCGAGTTCGAGTTCGAGTTCGAGTTCGAGTTCGAGTTCGAGTTCGAGTTCGAGTTCGAGTTCGAGTTCGAGTCCGAGTCCGAGTTCGAGTTCGAGTTCGAGTTCGAGTTCGAGTTCGAGTTCGAGTTCGAGTTCGAGTTCTGCGAGTTCGAGTTCAAGTTTCAATTTAAATAGGTTATTAAGATATTTAAATACTCTTCTATTACCTTTTTCAAGTTTACCTTTTTGATACTCTGTCTCAGTGTAATTTAACTCAATATAATTTATGTAAGAATTTAAATAACACAATTTTGGATTATGTTTTATGTAATAATGAGGTAAAAGTTATTTCATGCGAGGAGCCCTTAGTACCTGAAGATGTTCACCACAAGTCTTTAAATGTTTTTATTTATCTCACCTGCAACGAATATCTTTCAGTATCACCTAGAATAAGATATTTCTATGAGTCTGCGGATTACGAAAAAATTAATGCAGACATATCAAATATCAACTGGAGTAATTGTTTATATAACAATACTTTAGATCAAGCCCTTGAATATTTCTACAGCGTTCTATACGATGTTCGTGATAAATATGTACGCCAAAAATTAATTTTCCCCTCCGATTTTCCTCCGTGGTATAGTTCCCCTCTCAAAAAACTATTAAAAGAAAAATTTAAATTCTTAAGTAAATATCACGTATATAATAATACCGACGATTATGATTCTTTTTCGCTTCTTAGAAATCGAGCAAAGGATCTTGAGAGTGAATGCTACGATAGATACATCAAGCGAGTGGAGAACTCGATCATAAAAAGTCCGAAACTGTTCTGGTCACATGTCAAATCATCTTCTAAAGGAACTAGCACGCTTCCCTCAACCATGACCTATGAGGGCCAGTCTGTGGATACTGGGGAAGACATTTCTAATGTTTTCGCTACATATTTTCACTCAATGTTTCTCTCTTCATCACCTTCCTCCAACCATAAAGTATCCAACCATCTAATAAATAGCAATTGCTTGGGTGATATTGAGATCGATCCAGATTTAATTCATAAACTTCTTGTTTCATTAGACTTAAATAAGGGGCCTGGACCTGATCACATAGTGCCGATTTTCATATCTAAATGTGCTGATAGTTTAACTACTCCCCTATCAATCCTATTTAAAAGATCCATAAGTGAGGGTTATGTCCCTAGCATCTGGAAATCTGCATTTATAACCCCCGTTCACAAAAGTGGTAACAAAAATGACGTAAAAAACTACAGGCCAATATCCAAATTATGTATTTTTGCTAAAATCTTTGAGAGAGTAGTTTATTCTCAGGTTTATTCAACTTTATCTTCTAGCTTTATTCCTGAGCAGCATGGATTCCTCAAGAAAAAGTCAACTTCATCAAACTTGCTATCTTTTATTGAATTTACTTCTTCATCAATGGACTCTGGGGGACAGCTAGATGCTATTTTCACTGACTATAGCAAGGCATTTGACAGGATAGATCACAATATTCTTCTGCAAAAATTACTTTACGCTGGTATTCACGGAAATTTATTCAGATGGTTCACTTCCTATATTGAGAATCGGTCTCAAGCAGTTGTCATAAATGGTTTTACTTCTTCTTGGAGAGATGTCCCTTCAGGTGTCCCTCAGGGTTCCCTTTTGGGCCCTCTTTTGTTCATTATATTTATTAATGACATTAGTTCCTGCTTTAAACACTCTCATTTTCTTTTGTATGCCGACGACATGAAGGTCTTTAAACAAATTACCAATATAAATGACTGTCATCTCTTACAGGAAGATCTAGTCAGATTTGAACACTACTGTAATGAAAACCGTCTTGATCTTAACGTCTCCAAATGCTACTCAATTACATTTACACGTAAACCTCAACCCGTTACTTATAACTATTTTATTAAATTTACTTCCATTGACAAGGTTGAAAAAATACGCGATCTTGGTGTTATCCACGATAGCAAATTATTATATGATGAGCACATTGATCACATTGTGAAGAAAGCTAATATGGCGCTGGGATTTATTATGAGAGCTAGCTCGCAGTTCACGAGTGTGAAGGTTATCAAAATTTTATATTGCTCTTTCGTACGTAGTATTCTCGAGTATTGCTCCGAGGTCTGGAATCCTCAATATGAAAAATATATAATTAGAATTGAAACTATTCAAAAACGTTTTATGAGGTTTCTTCAGTTTAAGAGCAAACAATTTGACAACTCGTATGAAGCGAGATGCAAAAGATTCCACATCTTACCATTGCATTTAAGGCGTAACATAGCTGATATTGTTTTCTTGGCGAAAGTAGCCCAAAATAAAATTGATACCCCTTCACTTTTATCGTTGATTAATATTAAAGTACCTACAAAGTCGACTTCCCGTAAACATGTTTATCTGTCTGTGGCTCAGTGTAAAACTAACTACAGACAGAATTCATTTTTCATTAGAGCTCCTTCTGAGTTTAACAAGCTTGTGCAATACCCTAGTATAGATCTTTTTAATTCTAGCATTAATAGTTTCAGAAGTGTTATCTCCAAAACCTGGTTTGATCATGTGGTTCTCTAAGCTCCTTTAGTTTTATATTTTTTCTAATAATTAGTTAATAGTCTTCTCTATGTTTCTCGTTCATTAAGATTTTGTTTCTCGATTAGGTATAGCAAGTTTAGCTTTTTATATGCGGAAACATCTAAGTGGTTTTTAGATTTTTAAGTAGTATTTTTACATTGTTTTTTCAAACCGTTTGTTTCCCAAATAAACTAAAATAAATAATTAAATAAATAAATTAACACTTGGTATATAGGAAGCTCTTTGTTGTTGGAAATACCTAACCGACTACAGATCCTATCTCAACTAACTACTAGATAACTATCTAGTTCTACTTCTAACTATCTAGTACCTTCTCTTCTAAGGAAATATCTTGAGGTCTCCTTCTTTAGACACCTTGTTTTTACTGTCAGAGTCGTGGACTGTTTCCACAATGCTTGACTCTGTTACTGTAAATAGCCTGGTTCTAGAAGCCGAGCGGGTGACGACTTATGAAAAGCCTACGTCAAGGGAGTGTGACTCATTGGTGCCATCTCTGGAGTTTGTGTCATAGATCGTGAACCCTACCCCAACCATTGGCTGCGTGATGTATGAAAGAAGAATTGTGTTAGATATTATGCTTGTGTAGAGGTGGTCACTATTAATGTAAATATTTTATCGTCTAAAGAAAGACCTCAAGATACTTCCTTAGAAGAGAAGGTACTAGATAGTTAGAAGTAGAACTAGATAGTTATCTAGTAGTTAGTTGAGATAGGATCTGTAGTCGGTTAGGTATTTCCAACTACAAAGAGCTTCCTATATACCAAGTGTTAATAGAAGAGTATTTAAATATCTTACTAACCTATTTAAATTGAAACTTGAACTCGAACTCGAACTCGAACTCGAACTCGAACTCGAACTCGAACTCGAACTCGAACTCGAACTCGAACTCGAACTCGAACTCGAACTCGAACTCGAACTCGAACTCGAACTCGAACTCGAACTCGAACTCGAACTCGAACTCGAACTCGAACTCGAACTCGAACTCGAACTCGAACTCGAACTCGAATTCGAACTCGAACTTGAACTCGAACTCGGACTCGGACTCGGACTCGGACTCGGACTTGGACTCGGACTCGGACTCGAACTCGAACTCGAACTCGAACTCTAACTCGAACTCAAACTCGAACTCGAACTCGAACTCGAACTCGAACTCGAACTCGAACTCGAACTCGAACTCTCGAACTCGAACACTCGAACTCGAACACTCGAACTCTAACTCTAACTCTAACTCTAACTCTAACTCTAACTCTAAATCTTACTCTAACTCTAACTCTAACTCTAACTCTAACTCTAACTCTAACTCTAACTCTAACTCTAACTCTAACTCTAACTCTAACTCTAACTCTAACTCCAACTCTAACTCTAACTCTAACTCTTACTCTAACTGTAACTCTAACTCTAACTCTAACTCGAACTCGAACTCGAACTCGAACACTCGAACTCGAACATTCGAACTCGACCACTCGAACTCGAACACTCGAACTCGAACACTCGAACTCGAACACCCGAACTCAAACACTCGAACTCGAACTCGAACTCGAACACTCGAACTCGAACACTAGAGTGTTCGAGTTCGAGTGTTCGAGTTAGAACTCGAACACTCGAACTCTAACTCTAACTCTAACTCTAACTCGAACTCGAACTCGAACTCTAACTCTAACTCTAACTCTAACTCTAACTCTAACTCTTACTCCAACTCTAACTCTAACTCTTACTCTAACTCTAACTCTAACTCTAACTCTAACTCTAACTCTAACTCTAACTCTAACTCTAACTCTAACTCTAACTCTAACTCTAACTCTAACTCTAACTCTAACTCTAACTCTAACTCTAACTCTAACTCTAACTCTAACTCTAAATCTAACTCTAACTCTAACTCTAACTCTAACTCTTTTTTTTTTATCTAGTTAACGATAAAATATTTACATTAATAGTGACCACCTCTACAGAAGCATAATATCTAACACAATTCTTCTTTCATACATCACGCAGCCAATGGTTGGGGTAGGGTTCACGATCTATGACA
>OX463806.1:17861407-18190614 GCA_949825045.1 Argyresthia goedartella
TTCAAGAACGGTGCATGGGATGGGGGGACCCCCCCAAGGCGATTTCGAAATAATAATGCGAAATTTGTCACTTTCGTAACAAAACTGAAAACTCAACAACATACAAACACGAAAATCCGAGCCAGCCAAATGAACGGATTTTCAAACGTCACTCAGTCAAGTCACTGAGAAAACAACTAAGTTAACAGACCATATCATTTGCCAGCGTCATCGAACTGCTGACGGCCGACGGCGGCGGCGTCATTCTATAGTCTGTCTGTGTAGTGTGGACCGTATAATATAACCCGGCCGAGTAAAATGTCACCTCGCCGACATGCAAATAGCGCCGTAATGACAACACCTTTACTCGTCAGGGTTAGATGTCAAAATCAAAATGTAAGGTCCACGTGGCACTGACCTCGAAAAGTAACTCACACAGCGCCATCTATCAGTATTTTCTGAGAAAAAACCTCATTAAATTATGTTTATGGTTGAAATTTAAATTGCAAGCGCAATAACAGGGCGAACTGGTGGGTGAAAGAAAAAGGGGATGAGAAAAGCGAATCCACTTTATCCTTCGTGTTAGGTTGACATGTAAGAACCAAATTAACATAAATTTTAAACCCTGTTCGTCTCGTTTACAATTTTTAATTAAATTATTACCAGACCAGGGAGGCACTCTCCACTATGACTATTCTACAAATATGTTAGACAGCGGCAGTTCTCTGATTTTTTACATATGATGGTTTGACCATCCATATTTTATAATCTCACGCCAAAGTTTATAAACTTACGGTTATACAATATCACGGTGAGAAAAAACTTATTCCATTTTGAACACAAAAGTGATCCTGGTTCCTTTTAGGAGTATCGCTCCCCACCTACTTTGCATATATTGCAGCAGTTTCTCTCTCTCTAAAGGTTGTGTAAAACAATTTGCCATGGTGGATAGATGATAAAACAGCGATGTTTTTTAATCAATTTGTACGCTCAGTTCGATATATTTTTGACAAATAAAATTTACACATCACGTGAGTTGCAGGAAAGATCTTTAAATTTTAAAGCTGAGCAAAACCCTACTGGCGTTTCAGTTTCTCAAAATGTTCTCTTTTGATATATAGTATCAATATATAGAATAGCCATTTATAGAATGGCTCTTATTTCTGAGTACATAATGTACATGACTGTTCGTTCACACGCCTTGACGTTAGCCCCCCCCCCCCCCCCCCCCCAATTAGGCCCATAAGCGTTTTGCGTGGCTTTAAAATTAAAATATCGTTTCTATAATTCAGTGTCATTGCACCAAAAGTGATTTTTAACTAGAAATTCCCCAGAATCATTGATGTATTAGCTAACAAACGACAGTTAAAAAGTTACGCAAAGTTATCTAGTATTTCGTAAATAATAACTTCATGACAAATTTTGGAAAAAGAAGAGTTAAGATCCCTAAATATCTCGAAACTCATAAATTTTCTGAAAGGGAATCATGGGGTTCGATATGCTGGTAATGGGCTCTACTTAAACCCCTCACAATATAAAGGTATGTAGGTATCGAAAACAAATTAACCTGTATAGTCATGAGGAACAAAGTCTTTGACAGTTCTATTTATATTTGAATGGCATATTAATAAATAAAAACCATACGCAGTCGTGATTCGCAAAAAATATTAACCAGAGACATGTAAAGCTTATCTTATGTGGGGATTTCATACACACACGTATATCAACACATAAGAACCTACTTCTAACTAGCTGAGTTGAGAAATAAAACAATGGCGTATTACGTATTGAAATATTAAGTTTGTCAGATAAACAGATTCGAATCTGTGCTAATGGATTAGGAGAAACTTTCGAAATCTTTTGATCGTTGAAAACATAAATGGTAATTATTCAATGTGTGGCTGGTTTGGCTTGTTTTAGGGTAGGTATTCAGCTCTTTAGCGCCCACTCCTTTTACCACAAAATTTTCAACCATATGGTAATAAATGATAAAAGCAATGAAAAATTTTGGATGCTCATGGGTAGCGAGAGGTTAATATCGTATCCATTAATTTCCTTGAAGCGTTAGCTATAAATGTACATAATATATGAATATGAATAATATATGAATAATATGAATAATATATGAAAAGCTGGCTTCACGAACAAGACTAGGAAGATGCCGAGTTGATCATAGGAATAAGTTTCCTTATGTAATTATATCTCTACATAGAATAATATATCATATGACATTTGATGGTGACATTTAATTAGCTGACCATATTTTAGGGAATTATAGTACCCGTCATTATGAATAACTTATGATCGCAAACGAAAAAAATTTGGTTCCCCCATAGTAACTTGTAATCAGCTGATCGTCAATGTCAAGGTCAATGTACAGAGGGTCATTTTTTTTTCCATTTGCGATCATATGTTTCTTAGGGAAAGTTGTTCATAATAATGGGTACTTTCTTTTCCCAAAATATCGTCAGCTAATTAAATGTCACTTGTATATAATAATATGATGTTTATTTTATAGCTATTATATTTTATTTGTTGTGGCCAGATAATTAAAAACGCCTAAACTCTGTTTCTAGGGCTGTTCTGTTTCTGTTTCGACTGATAATTTTTGAACCTCACCAAAAAAGGTTGGTGATCTCTGTGGTAGGCACAAATGTCAATGTCCGTGTTTTCGCCTGCCCTAGAAACAGACTTTAGTACTAAATCCAATACATTGAGTTTAAACTGCTCCTGGACTTTTTGTAGTGATCTTAAAAGAATGTCGGTGGTGTATTTAAGTAGTCACACTGTTAGTGTGCTAAATAAGTGCAAAGGATATTTCAAAACACTTTCAGCAAAAAAGTTTTTCTAACATTATCTTAGACCGAGCATAGTTTGACTAGGCGTGTGTGTAATTTGACTAGATGGACAACTAATTAGAAACAAAATAAAAAGACATTCGTATTTTTTTTTTAAATGAAACGAAAAAAATATTAGTGATCATTAGATCAGTAATATTAACAATAAACTTAATCAAGTTGTTATTTAGTAGAGTTACCTGTTGTCTATTATGGCTCTACAGCGACGCGGCATTGACGCTATGCGATTTTCGCAGGTGCTCAGAGGAATGCTGTCCCATGTTTTTAAAAATCCGTCATAAAGTGCACCCTCCTTGCTATAGCGTGTATCCGACACCTTCTTTAAGTGTGCCATAAATTAACAATCGGATTAATATCCGGACTATTTGCGGGCCAGTCTAATACTGACAATGATTGTATTGAAGGCCTTCACGTTAGCGGTATGCTTCGGATCATTGTCTTGTTTGAAGATCCATGTCACCGGTAAATGTTCATCAGAATAAGGAATTATGGTCTCTTCGTTTTTTTTTTAATTGGTGCTGATCCAGCATGTCTTTAATCTTTCTCACCTTATCCAGAAAAGCAACCCCATACTTTTATGTTTCCACCACCATGTTTAACTGTTTTCTTTGTAAACTTAGAATCAGATGGCTTGTTGACAGGGCGACGAAGATATCTTTTGCCATCCGAATTTATCATATTAATCTTCGTTTTGTCCGAAAAGAACCCTTTTTTTCCACTCTTGAAAGCTCAAATCGCGGTACTCTCTGGCAAAAGCTAAACGGGCTTCCTTATGCCTACTGGTAAGAAGCGGTACTTTTCGGCAAACCCTTCCGTGTAAACCTTGCTCCACTAATCTCCTGCGAACAAGTCTTGCGGATACTGTCCGTGGGTTATTTTCGCCGAAAAGTTCACTTTTTATGTCCTTCGACCATTTGAAAGGGTCAAGTTCAGCCATCCTGCCCTCGCGTAGTGTAGTCTTCCATGGGCGAAGTTTTCTTGGGACATTCTTTGTTGTTTCATGTTGTTTAATAGTAGTTTATGTGACTGCTGCATAATGCCTAATTATGTACAGTTACATACACTAGTTTATCTACACACATATCATAAGCTCTCTTTGATGTGTTCAGGAACTGCATGTTTGACCGGCATTGTGGTTCTGAAATTGTTTAGCTTGTTCTTTAGTACCAACTTCACGCAGACGGGCGTCGGCGTTCGAAATTTGAATGTCAGTACCAACTTCACAGACAAACTAGGGACGGCACGCGGATGGGCGTCGGCGTTCGAAATTTGAATGTCATTTTATGTAGAAAAACTACACATAATGACCATTATGTGTAGTTTTCCAGATACGAAATGAGTTTTTACCAAGTAGTTTAACATAATGCTGATCGTAACGTGCGGTATTTGAACGCAGTAAAGAGGGTTTATGATACGTGTGTAGATAAAATAACTAATAGCATTGTATACCATCATTACGGAACACCCAATATGTCCTGATATGTATGATCTTTTTGTACGTCCAATTATGTCTCGAATGTAAACTAACTATAATTCCAAATTCCAAATGTCTTTATTAGTGTAGATATTTACATATACTTAACAATCGTCATTTTTTGCCACTTCTCTACATTGGACCACTGTGGGAGAAGTGGGCGTAGAAACTCTCACAGATTGATTTTTAGATCTCTTTTAAAAATTGCTTGTGCTTAACTAATACAAATTTTATAATTTCATTATATCATAATTAATAAGTAGGAATAAATAATTATAAAACTATTAACAGCAAGGTCTGTGTTGAGCCAGATTAACCCCCGTACAATCCCGTCATTTAAGTCATCTTGAACATTGTAATATCTCTTTTTCGACAAAGTCGCTTTAACATGGTTTTTAAATTGCTCAAATGGCAAATTCAAGATCTCCAAATGTATCTTGTTGTAGTAGAGAATGCATTGACCCTTGAAATAATTTCTAACCTTCGCAAATCTAAACCGGGGTGCAAGTAGTTTGTGATTATTTCTTAGGTTAATATTACAGTTATCGCTAAGTTTGGAAAATGTTGTAAGGTTCTTGCGTACATACATTCTGTTTTCGAAAATAAATTGACTAGCTACAGTTAGTATGTCAATTTCTTCAAAAAGCTCTCTTAAGGGGTCTGTGCGTTTTAAATTATAAATTTCTCTTTTCTGTAAAATAAAATTTGTTTGAATATCTGCTGCTTTCCCCTCAACAAGATACCATAGGATATGACACTATGAACGTAACTAAAATATACTAGCCTAGATGTAGCCACATCCGTGTTTTGTCCGATGTTCCTAACAGCGTATGCCGCAGAACTTAATTTACCAGCCAATTTATCTATGTGGGGTCCACACTGTAATTTGCTATCAATGGTTATTCCAAGAAACTTCGTGTCATTTACTAATTCTAATGTGCTGCTGTCTAACACCAAACTGGTCTCAACTTGCCTGACATTTGGAAGTGAGAATTGGAAGCATTTGTTTTTACCAGCATTTAACAATAAATTATTAACTGTGAACCAATTCAAGGTTAAAGACAATACTCCATTGAAATCATCAAAATCTTCTTTTTGTCTTTAAAATTTGAAGACCAGTGAAGTGTCATCAGCAAATAACACTATATCAGTCAATTTCTCCACCATGAAAGACAGATCGTTAATATACACCAGGAATAAGAAAGGGCTTAATATGGAACCCTGTGGAACGCCAATTTTTACTCCCTTTATCTTTCTGGTATTGGGGTCACAACTCTTAGATTTACCCATTCTCTTTTAAAAATGAGACGAATATAATTCAGCACGCAATGTTTTTTTTTTTATAAATGGTGCCAAAAATACATAGCCATAGACTATGACTTTTTACTTTTAAGTTTTTAACCTAAAGGCCCAAATCATTTCATGTTTCTAATTAGTTGTCCACCTAGACGCCTAGTCAAATTATGCTCGGTCTAAGATAATGTTAGAAAACTTTTTTGTTGTAAGTGTTTTGAAATATCCTTTGCACCTATTTAGTACACTAATAGTGTGACTATTTAAATACACCATCAACATTCTTTTAAGATCACTATAAAAAGTCCAGGGCAGTTTAAACTCAATGTATTGGATTAACTACTAGGCGTTTCTAATTATCTGGCCACCACTGTATATACATATTTAGATATAAACTTTAAAAAAAAATAAGATGCTGTCTATGCTATGTATTGAATTTATTTTTTGTTTTAACACTTATCTAATGTTCAAATAATTCATACATATTACAACTAGTGGCTCTGTGAGCTGTAGACCCCGCGAGTGATACTTTCTTTAATTACACATACAAACTTATGAATGCACCTGGTTACGTACAAGGAGTATGAAAGTAGCCGCACCAATAACTTTGTAAACTACTTTTTGCGATCTGAAATTAAATATTAAATATTCACTAAATTACATAATTTCATCTCAATCTCACGGTTTCGGAAAACCCAACGACACCTTATTTGTTAAAATCCGTCGAGAGGTTTTTTTAAAATTTAAAACCCCACACATTTTGAAAATTTTCAAAATTTTCCAAAAACTGAATCGACACACAAAACTATTTACTTAAATCGAACTTGCTCACAAAAATTCACGAGAATCAGTTGAGAAATGTGACCTGTAGAGGAGAACATCTGGACATACGAAAGCATTTTTGCCCAATCCTGAAACGGAGACGCTTCGTCGCTTCGCTCGCTCGGCTAGTTAATTGTTAAATTTTAATACTCTTAATAGACATAAATAATAAATAAAGGTCACCTTAAAATATATATCATGAATCTCGACAGATGCAGGCTGGGCCTAGTGTGGGGGCCACTGAACTTCTTTTGTCAGTTTTACTTTTATGGAGAATAAATAATATGAAAATTTCAAATTAAAAGGTACAAAGCATTTAGTTTGGTAAGTCTTATTTACCGATATTAGGAAAATATTTTGTTGCTTTTTATTCGTATTAAATTGGTGAGTTTAGAAAGTCCTTTGTTTGGAATCCGGCTGTTTAAATTAAACAAAACTCTGTGACGAATGCGAGCCACCAAACGCAAAATAATCGAGCCTCATTCTGTTCACAGATTATACCCAAAAACAAAAACCGGCCAAGTGCAAGTCTTACATATTTCATTTGTATCTATGTATTCTATTATAACATAGCGTCACGCCTTTTCCCATACGGGGTGGCAGAGACACTTGAGCCCACTTTGACCAACTGGCTCAAAGTGGGCTCAGATTATAACCAAAAACAAAAACCGGCCAAGTGCAAGTGTTACATATTTCATTTGTATCTATGTATTCTATTATAACATAGCGTCACGCCTTTTCCCATACGGGGTGGCAGAGACACTTGAGCCCACTTTGAGCCAACTGGCTCAAAGTGGGCTCAGATTATACCCAAAAACAAAAACCGGCCAAGTGCAAGTCTTACATATTTCATTTGTATCTATGTATTCTATTATAACATAGCGTCACGCCTTTTCCCATACGGGCTGGCAGAGACACTTGAGCCCACTTTGAGCCAGTTATTAAATACTCTATTTGCGTGACAGGGGGCTAGCCCATCGCCGCAGCTATGGTGTAATGAAGGTTTCCGCACGATGTTTTTCCATCACCGTTAGAACTTCCGTATAATGTACTTAAGATAAATTAATTATCGCATTCTTTGCTGTAGCGGCAACAGAAATACACATTTCGTAAACATTTTAACCACAGATTGTAACTCTCCATTTCGATACATCACACAATGCCTGCCTACGGACAGAGGACGGACAGAGGACGGACAGACGGTCAGCGGAGGGAGGTCAAGTAGCAGGGTGTTGTTGGCACCCTTCGAGAGCCCCAACAAATCAAAACAGACTTCAAGAAAATAGCTGCCAGAGGGCCAAAGTTAGGAAACGAGCTAGCACTATTAAGAAAATGCATAAGTAATTACAAAGTTAGTTTAAAAAATATAAGAAGGTATCGCAGCGATTCGATTTTATTGAGATTGAACAATGAGGCTTTGTTAGGGTCTTCATAATACCATGCATTATACGAAAATGTTCTTAAATTTATGTTTCCATAAAAAATCTTCGTGTACAAGCGTTTGAGGAAAACAGGTTGTAAAAGTATCTAATTTCGTTAGTGATACACACGGGCGTCCAAATTGGAAGCTAAAAGAGTACTTGCGTAGCCAATCGGAACAGCAGGTGACGCGTACAGATGGATTTCTACTCGAGTATTTACCCGTCGAAAGGATAGTAATATAATTGCTCATATACACTCTTTTCTACTCGATAAATATCCAAAAGTGAGACTGTTTACTTCTATATTTTTTTTGCAAAACAAGTTACGCTTCTGCATTTATTTTGCATCGTCGTTACATGTTTAACTATATTTTAATCCCTATGAATGTTTGCACATACCATGAGGATTTTTAAAACATATGTACTCCTCGTTACGAGTAAATACTCGGTAAATACTCAGTATTTACCCATATGGATATTTACTCAGTATTCATCATTTTGAGTATACTCATAGTGCTTATCACTACTCGCTAGGCAACTATGCACGCTGTCTCGCACACTCACGCGACACGTACCTTTAGGAAGCTAAGGAACTAAGGTCAACATAGGTAATTTGCATTTTACCCGTTAGTAAACTCTGTACGTTGTTGTCAATTTGCGCACTGCGACATGTCAACCGGTGCGAGGAGGGCGCGGGACTACTTCACGATATTCGTTACGAAGACTATTCAGGCGGGTAGAGCTCACAAGTACAACTACACTTCGCTTGCTAACTCTTCGTTTACCTGGATTATATTTAGGCGACGCATTAGGTCAAAACAGCCTTTGGCAGATCTCAAGTTACGCAAAAAAGGAGTATTAACGCTGTGATCGGTATGAAACGATTACATTACGTAAAAGTATTTTGATTATTTTGCTCGGTAGAAAAGTCTCCTGATGTTATCACAAAATCTGTTTGTTTTTTTTGTGTGTTTATCACATTATTTTTTGTAGAAATTAGCACCGGATTTGAATTATTTATTTAATGGTTTAAGGTATGTTGTATTGTTACTTACTAAGCCTCCGCTGTCCGTCCGTCTGTCTGTCTGTCACCAGGCTGTATCTCATGAACCATGATAGTAAGACAGTTGAAAATTTCACAGATGATGTATTTCTGTTGCCGCTATAACAACAAATACTAAAAAACAGAATAAAATAAATATTTAAGGGGGCTCCCATACAAACATTCTTTCAATACCACATACAAACTTAAGAATGCACCTGGTTACGTACATGGAGTGTGAAAGTAGCCGCACCAATAACTTTGTAAACAACATTTTGCTATGTAAAATCCAAACTATTCACTCCACACCATCCCTACCATTGTACGGTGGTACGGAACCCTTCGTGCGCGAGTTCAACTCGCGCCTGACCGTTTTTTAACATTTGAATCCTACCGAAGTATTTGGGGATGTCTGCCGTGTCATTTGGGGATGATTTTTCAATGATATAGGATTTAATTGAGTTCCACATTACATTTGAAGAACACCATTAAATAATGGCTACAAATATAATGACCACCAAAATATTTTTTTCCTACCCAAAATGGCTAAATGACCACCAAAAGTTGCAGAAAATATCAGGGCAAAATACTGCGTTAGCTTAGATGAAGGGTAAAGGGGGTGAGCGAAGCGAAGCCCCCTTTATCCTTCGTGTTAGGTTGAACATGTAAGAACAACAAAAAATACTTAAAACATAAACTTAAGTACACCAAACATAAAAAGAAGTTTGGTGATCATTTATCCAAACACAATTTGGTGGACATCCATCCATTTTGGCTGTCATTTCGAATTTATTGGTAGTAAATTTTCGAATTTTTTGGTAATCGATTAAACACAAGCCTTAAATAATTCATCTACTTAATTTTAATGACCCATGCTTTGCGAACCTTTTAATTACCTAACGCTGTTTAATTTGCCCCCAAATACGCATAATAGTAGTCGTACAAACTAATATAGAACTAGTTTAAAATGCTAAAACAATATAGGCTTTATACGGCTTCGCTGGTGTTACTTGGGGATTCGTATAAAAGGGAGCTGAAAGATGTTCCGCACAAGGTGTGGCCACCTTGTGCTGCCCTTAATAGAATTTGTCGAATGGCAACCTCAAAACCAACAACAGTCCACTCGACTCCACAAATCCAAATCCCGCGCGTATCTCATTCTACTGAATGGAATCAACATGGATGTCAGGTGTCTGTCTCCTAACGGAATATTTATTATTGATAGGCAATTAGCATAGTAACGTGAGCTGTTAGCCAGTTCAACAGATTTGGTAGTATTTTACGGCTTGGCCAGACAGCCAATGACTAAGATACTACTTTATTATAATCCGAACTCGTTTTACACGCTCGAATAGGGGATTTATATTAACCGCGTAATTTTAGTATGGGGAATTTATTGTAGAACGTAAGGAAACAAATGACTGATAAATTAAACTATTCTTATGTAGAACTGTTGCAGTATTTGAAGTTAATTCATATTTTGGGCCGTAACAGAAAGGTGAGGTATGTTATAAGGGGTTCTTGTTGTACACTGCAGCTCACTGCACATGTTGTATATATGTCGTAGCTCGTAACCATATCATAGAATTGACTATATCATGAAATAGGCAATCATGGCTGAATTAGATCGTTCAATTAACGAAGAAATATTTTAGGGCAAAACACTGCGGTAGCTAGTGAAGACTAAAGGGGGCGAGGGTAGCGAAGCCCCCGAATAGTCTTTGTGTAAGTTCGACATGTAATACATAAAATCATTTAAAAAGACATTTCGTGAAATTCAACCCTTTCTGATAATTTCATGAAATAATTGACTTTATCATGAAATGGTTAACGATTTCATGAAATTATCAATCCCTGGTTGCATATATCATGAAATGATCATAATTTACGATACAGCTACGACACATACATAAACAACATGTGTAGTGTGAGAGCAGTGTATTGAAAATGGAGTATTAAATAACGTGCCTAAACGTGGACACAATTGTGCCACTACGACACCGTATGAGAAAAGTAGTGCCACTATGTATGTATGTATGTGATCAGCTTGGATGGCATCATGTTACACACCCTGTTCATGATATCGCAGCGCGACATTTTCCCCTTACTTATCCTATGGCACAGAATATCCGCTAAAACACCCTAAAACTTATAACTATGCCAAAATTAATAATCCGTCCCGTTGGCATGTTAGATAAATTATACGCTAAAGGGACAGTTAGAAGTTTTTCGACAAATTCTAACCACACTGACAATACTACAACGATTTTTCCTTAACATATTTAGGATTGCTTACAAGACACAGCAATTCTTAACACCCGACAAATGTAATCGGATGATGACTTCACCAAGTAACGGACGAGTTGGAAGTGTTTTTGGCTCATTCAAGTATGTAACCGGTTCTGTTTTGAGTGGCCATTCATAAAGACCTATTGGAGTTTGTCTGAGCCACATCAACGGACCACCTGACCGTGGGCACCTGGGAAGTTAGATTAAGAAAGTCACAGAGTCATACCCAGTTTTTGAAAGAGTGGTCAAACGTAACAGACGATTAATCGAAGATTAATCGAAAAAAGCGGCACGTGATTGGCAAAATGAGTTTAACAGCTAATTTTCCTTAAAGAAACCAGGGTCGGATGCACAATCAACAACTCAAAATTTTACCGACACTCAAAGCCTTGCTGTCACCCTCGCTCCCTCGGGAACGAGTGAGACTATGAAATGTGGGTGGCCAATAGATATAACTTATCCCTTTATTGGCAATATATTTACCTTCATATTTCCACCTGGCTTGGTATTAGTGCAAAACGAATCAAAAATTATGCCTCTTATGATGTTAAGATGTTTTAGATATTCTGAACATTTTTTTCCCACGGAGCATATATTCAAAACATCGAAAATTTCGAAAGACGACGTCCAAATAAATATCCAAGACCCGGCTAATTTCTATTATCTCCGGCTAAGATTCGAACCCACGACCTCACGCTTGTGAGGCCGGACCTCGGCCGCCACGTCGCAGAGGCCGTCAAATTTATTCGTCTTTTGATCGAGCGGCGGGCAAACACTCGAGGCATCACCTGGAGTGCGCTCGAGCACTCTCCAAGCACTCCAGTGGCGTTGATCTAACTTCCATCAGGTACCATTCTCACGAGTATTATGAAAATCGAGACCCACTACACCTACCTATACATTTTTTTAAAATTCGGATCGCTTCCAGAGGCACCAAAACTGAAACCACGTTTGAAAATAATAGGTTCTATTTTCTTTTAACTCAAGCGGGCGACTTTCAGTTTAGATTGTTGGTTAGTTGAGTCCAAGTGTGATCTCACTCAATACTTGTTGCCAGCGTGGTGGAGGATGGCTTAATCTTACTCGTATCCGGGTAAAGGCCTGTGCCCCTCGGTGGGGACCTTAATGGGCTATTATATTATATTATATTATGATAAGCCTGTCAAGCCCCCCCTGTCAGAGTAGTTACGTATCATCACAATCAGTCAATTTGTTTGGCGGTGTTTGAAATAAATCACCCCAATCGCCGATGCGATAGCCCGCCCCGGTATCGAGTATAACTCCTCCAAGCCAACTAGAACCTGTGAAACAAAATATACTTCTGGGCGTGTGTGTCTGAGCGTCTCCGTTACAGCTTGGACAAAAAAGCTTCCAGGAGGGTTACCACAACGTCTTATGCCGATTCAAATTAGGAACCCAATTTGATCCGCAAAATTACCGTGACCGTCTTAAAACAAGTCTTGGTATTAGGTAAATAAAGCCCAATACGGCGAATTAGAATGGAAATGGTTGCCATGGTGCTGTTCTTGTTTTGAACCTAATTTGAATCGGAAAAAGATTGTGGTAACCCCCCCGGTTTGGATTTTCGGATTACCTGATTTCCGGTTGTTCTCCTCTACAGGTCGCATTTATCAACCGAGTCTCGTGAATTTTTGTGAGCTGGTTCGATAAATATATTGTCAATTCAGTGTTTGTAAAATTAAAAAAATGGCGGTGGTAGGGGTTGCAAAGTTATTGGTGCCGGTACTTCCGTACCCCATATACGTGACCAGGTGCATTCATAAGTTTGTATGTGGTAATGCAGTCGGGTTTATATAATTTTATAATAATTACACTTGTTGTCGCTCGCGAGGTCTACAACTCACAAAGCAGTGGCTTATACTAGTGCGTATATAGGAGCTAATCTCTCCTTGTTTGCTTACCCTACAGAAGCTAGACACTTGGTCACGTGGCTCGAAAGCCAAAGCTCGTCAGTGTATTGATATAACTGTGATCCGCGCGTTCCACCGCGCATGCGCCTGGGATATGCGCCCACGCACGACGATGGCATGCGGAATGTTAGTGACGTATCCGAAACCAAACAATCCAATATTGTAATTGCGAACGTAAGACTAATTCAAATCTAAATAACTAATTGAAATCTCCGGTCGTGTATAAACTATTTTGAATTAGCTTTCTAGTTCTTTGACAACCTGCTCTGGAGTTAACGATTAAGGGGGCTGAAGATGCGGTCTGTGTAGGTATATCTGTCCTTAAGCCTCTTGCGTCCACATGCCTAAACCTTGAAACCTATTTTGATAAATGGTCTAAAGATTGTTCTCCCCTTCCCTCACTCTTGCGCTCGAAGCCTAAAGCCTGCATCGGGAACAACCAGCCTGACCTGATAGCTACATACAGAACATTAAATTCCATGTATATTTTATAGTGAACAAAACAGCTACTTATGTGTCTGGCCGCCTAAACACAGGCAAGACTAGGCGACATCATTAAAACGTACCAAAACGGTACTAGACCGCACTTAACATGGGTTGGGTATGCCTTACTCATAAGTAGTGTGATCCGCTGAGGTTCTGATTTGCTGTATTGTCATATAAGAAGTTGAGCCAAATACGGTTACAGTTACAAAGTCTTTCGGTAGATTAAATGTGTTTTGTTATGGCTACACAGACATCTGCTCAATTATTGGCCTATGTATAATATAACTCGAATTAAGGTTTTCATTTTGCTGTTTTTTAGATTGCTAGTCGCGCAATTCAACAATTCTGTCAGATAACCAGTATTTCTAGTCGCGCTCAGCTTGACGCGCTATTAGCCGTGATTAAAAAGTATTAAAAACTCCTAATATACATTTAATTACGACTGGTATTGATTAATTTTGATTGACAAAAATAGACATTTGCCTGACAAAATTACCGAATAGCGCGACAAACTGAGCGGCGTCTAGAAATACTGGTTTTGTCAGTCAGAATTACTGAAATGCGCGACTAGAAATCTGAAAAACAGAAAGTTGAAAACCTAAATTCGAGTTACTACTCTGTCAAGAAAGTACCGGGAAAAGATCAATAATACACAAAATGTTAGTTATTCATCTAAATTTATTTTATCGCCTTCAAAGTATGCTCCTTCAGAAACGATACACTTACGCCAACGGATAGTCCAATCATCAAAACATTTTTTTAAACGCTTTTTCCGGAATTGAGTTCAGTTCTCGTCGCGAATTCTCCTTTATGTCTTCTACCGAATGAAAACGTGTGCCACGAAGTGGTAATTTGAGTTTAGGAAAAAGGAAGAAGTCGGCTGGAACCATATCTGGTGAATAAGGTGGTTGCTCGATAGTATTTTTCGAGTTTTTGGTCAAAAATTCGTTTACAATTATGGCCTTGTGCGAAGGCGCATTATCGTGATGCAAAATCCAAGAATTTTCTTTCCACAAATCTGTCCTTTTTCGCCGATCTTCTATCACATCTCGACCGCTTTTAAACGTTTTGTACCACTCATAACCACGTGTTTTTTAAAAAATCGATTCACCATAAGCCTTCTGTAACATTTTCAGTGAATCCGAACACGAGATTCCGTTGGCGATGCAAAATTTAAGACAAACTCTTTGTTCGATATTTTTGTCCATAGTGAAATTCGCAGTACACACTAGATATGATCTAACTAAAAACAGCACTATAATAAATATAAACAACAGATGCAACTCAAAATCCGCGCCAAAATGGAAAACAGGTGTGCCAATTGAAAAACAACAAAAAAAAACAAAAATTTTATTTGGAACCATAGACAAATTATCCATTCCCGATACTTTTTTGACTGAATAAATTACATGATCTATCTAACACGCGTTTTGTTTTCAATTCTCTATGAGTTGCCACTCATCACTTATTAACTGTTGATTGAGTGACACTCAACTTTTATCTTTATTGATATTTTATTAGACCTAATTTATTTTAATGTTATTGGGAATTAAGTTTAGACAATTAGAGTGATTTGTGCTTATTTTACACTTCTGATAAGATGTAAGAATGGCTGACTGATTTTTGTTCATTCAATTTCAAAACAGTTTTTAGTACTACGTGCTCCTATGCACACCTCTGCCTACCAGGCGAGGGGCCCGGGTTCAATCCCCGGCTGAGGATAAAGACAAGAAAAACTCCAGGTCTTCGATGTTTATATGTGTGTGATGTCGCTGTTGTTTCAGTTTCCCACGACACAGGGTATCCTAGTGTGGGGCCAAAAGCAATGTATGTGCCTGTATATAAATCTCTATGTTTATATATATTTGTATGGAGTTGACAAAGTTATTCCGTGAATAGCCCGCGTTGCATATGTGGGCGCTAGGAGTTATTTAGTTATTCTTTTAGTGTTGAACTTACCTGCGGTTTGTTTGGGACATTACCAAATATTATTGGCGTTTATTCATACCTGTAACCAAGAACACAAGTCGATATAAATTACAACTATTCTGATATTATCGACCAGAATATTATCATTTCAGCGAAGAGTTAACTTATAGGTAATTAAAATTAAAACACTTTCCTCTTTTTACGATTAAATTTAAAGATTAAACTTGATGTAAATGTTGCAGGATTATTAATCAATGGGAAATATTAAATTGCGCATCAAAAATACTGATTTGCACAGCAAATATCAGGGCAAAATGCTGCGGTAGCTTAGGTGAAGGGTAAAGGGGGTGAGCGAAGTGAAGCCCCCTTTATCCTTCGTGTTAGGTTGAACATGCAAGAACAACAAAAAATACTTAAAACATAAACTTGAGTACACATAAAATATTTAAAACATAAAAAGTGTTTTTGCTGATCCTTTTTTGCTGTGCAAATTAGTATTTTGGATGTGCGATTAAATACAAGCCTTAATCAATATGCACTCATGGAGAAACTGTATATCTAAACCCTTACAATAATAATGTATACTAGTAGACAGCTACAGATGCACTTTCTATTATTGTATTAGGCAGGTCGCTATGTTGGTTGGACCCAGGATTTGTTCTACTCTCACTACAAGCTATGTTGGTTGGACCCAGGATTTGTTCTACTCTCACTACAAGCTATGTTGGTTGGACCCAGGATTTGTTCTACTCTCACTACAAGCTATGTTGGTTGGACCCAGGATTTGTTCTACTCTCACTACAAGCTATGTTGGTTGGACCCAGGATTTGTTCTACTCTCACTACAAGCTATGTTGGTTGGACCCAGGATTTGTTCTACTCTCACTACAAGCTATGTTGGTTGGACCCAGGATTTGTTCTACTCTCACTACAAGCTATGTTGGTTGGACCCAGGATTTGTTCTACTCTCACTACAAGCTATGTTGGTTGGACCCAGGATTTGTTCTACTCTCACTACAAGCTATGTTGGTTGGACCCAGGATTTGTTCTACTCTCACTACAAGCTATGTTGGTTGGACCCAGGATTTGTTCTACTCTCACTCTCACTACAAGCGAACCGGAAGAGATAATATAATGATGATACTTATGTATACAATAACAAGATGTAATGAGAGGAGCTATTTTACTTAGGTCAAATTAAGTTGACGTTACAAGTATTCCGACAGAGAGGACGTTCGACGAATTAACTTCTTTTACAGAAATATGTAGTCATATGTTAGGGGGGTTGTTAAGGCAATAAATATGAGCAACTATCACTATGAAACTGATTGGATCTTTATTCTTTATTGACAACTTTATGTCTGACATCTCTGCTATACATTTTGGCAGGCGCGGTCAGCTTTTGTATGGAGATGTAACAAATAAAGTTGCTCTGATCAAATTGTTCAGGAGGATGTCCCTAACAATCCCTTAAAGTAGGACTTTCTGTTACACCCTGTATGGGATATGTCGTGGCCATGTCATAGAATTGATCATTTCATGAATGTGTCTTTTTAAAAGCATTACTAGAGCTCCTTAGTCTAGTGGGCTTCACGCTTGCTTCTCAAGCAGAAGATGCAGGTTCGAATCGGTGCTGTCCGTGTACCAAAGATGAAATTTAATGAGATAATTCATTTATCTTAACCCTCTCGCTCACATTCGTCATTCCATCAACAGAAAATGCTGGAAAAACCTGGAAATTGTTACTGATAAAGGTTTAAATAGGTTCTACATGTATATGTCACCGTATAAGATTATCAAAGCCGTTAGTTTATAATCTAACGTTTTTTTCGCGTTAGTTTGCAAACTATCGATAAATTGTTAACTGTACCGTACTGCTTACGATATGACGCGTTAGTTTATAATAAAACCGTTAAATTAAGAACTGCTTTAAACTTAAATTGAAAACGAAATACCAGTGCAGAAACCTTTAGTTGATCATATTTGATTTATTTTTATATATCTCCATGTATGTATATGAGACATAAGTGTTAGACTTGTAAGAGTGCATTATTTTTGCCTACTTACAATAAATGATTTGAGTTTTGAGTGTAGAACCTGATTACTAGATCATTTTAATCCCCGACGAATAAGGGGGTTATTTATACGTTTTAAGTTTAAGTCTATCTGTGTATCTATTTGTCTGTGTATCTATCCATGGCACTCTAGTGCTCAAACAGGTGAACGGATTAAAAATGTGTTTTTTATTAGACATTGTAACCTTAAGGGATTAGTATAGATAAATTGAAAGAAATGTGACTAGGTTACAGAAAGATTTAATAAAATAGAGTAGGATAGACGGGTCGTGGTTTTACAGGACTCAATGGCATTGGTTTGTCACATTTTCACTAAACGAGCACTCCCATGGTCTTCAGATGTTCTATAGCTCAAGAGGCAGCATGGGCAGTAAAGACGGTAGAAGTTATCCTGACTTCCAGATAACATCTCCAATGTTCCAGGGCCGTGAAAACCGCAAAAGCTTCCCGTGCGGTGCAATGGTTTTATCTGCATTGGAAAGCGAACGACTCATGTAAGCTACGGAATGCTCTACACCGTTGATAGTTTGAGCAAGCATAGCACCGATGCCATACTTACTAGCATCCGTGTGTACTTCGAAAGGGTAATCAAAGATAGGGCATGCCAGAACAGGTGCTACAATTAACCGAGTCTTTAGATCAATAAAGGATCAGCTTCCTCGGACCACAGAAAGGGAGCAGAGTAAATTTTTGTCGAAGTCAGTATGTTGAGACGACCAGCGATCGTACTAAATTGAGGATGGTTCTTAAATATATTTTTATTAAAGTCGGTATAGCGGTTCCAAAGTTATCACCCTAAATAGGACACAGATGATCCAAATTTTAGCCGAAAGGTTTAATTATTGTGTCCAAGGTGTTTTGAACATTTAATTATGATTCGAAATTCGTCCACTTTGCTCATGGCATCTGAAATGTAAAGCCGTAAGTAGCAAAAGCATGAGCACCTTTAACGACTCCATGCATGACATTTTACGATCAATTACTTTTAATGATCATTATTCTCAAATACGACGAGTGGAGGTCATTAAGATTGACAAGAGTCGCTGAAAATTTGTAGAACCAATTAATTTATTATCATGTGTTCTGTAAATTATGTGCAAAGTGAAAATACTCTCCATACTTGTGATATTATACATTTGAAAGTATTTTGTAGAAGGTAGTATCTGACAGTCGTATATTACCGTAGGTTTTTTAACCCCCGGTAAAAAGAGGGGTGTTTTGAATTTGAAGCGTCTATCTGCCTGCGTGTGTTTGTATGTCTGTCTGGGGCATCTTAGAACCGGGTGACGGCTTTTAATGCGGTTTTTTTCATTTGGTAGCAGAATTCACAGGGATTATTTTAGTAACATTAGTTCAGAGGTTCGAAAGCTACCACCTTAACAAGGAAGCAAGTGAACCTTTATTAACATTCAAACTTTATAAGGATTCACTTATTGTGGCGGGGCTTTTCAATTTTTAATTATAGTTATTAAACCATTTTTACAGATTTTCTCTATAGCTTTTGTAGCCCTCTGTCACGCAAAATGGACGTGGGCACAATCGTGCCTCTGCCATACTGCATGAGAAAAGACGTGACTCTATTGCTGTTGTTTTAAACCAGTTTTTGTAAACAAGCCTCTAGAATCGCCTGATTGTAATGGTGTTAGTGAACGTTATAAGTGCAACAGATTAAGATGTGGCGATAGATAACGATGATGATTTAAAATTTCAATTGTAATGCGCGTGCGCTGGTGAGCTTTGAATGGAATTCCATAATAAGTTGACCGAAGTCATGCTGCTTTGACAGACGACCTGTCATTATTGAAGTTGCCTTTATTTTATCCTCTTGTTACTGCAATTCAGATTGTATGTTCGCACAGCAAATTTCAAAATGCTTTGGCACGCCATAGATTCTTAAAAATGTCTTCGATTTGGGCCTGCTTGCGTCATTTCGATAATTAAGACTTCTGAAGCGTGAAAAATATGAATTATACTATTTGCAATTTAGTACAGGTCAAGTCATGCTCAGTGCTGGCTAACAAGTGCACGAAGATATCGACTTGCGTACTGATTTTAATAAGACAATTAAGAGCAATTAAAATTAAATTAAAAATACTCCCAACACTATAAATGAAACGTTAATGACTGGAGACCTGGACCTGGTTATGAGAGTAATTTTAAACATGCCATGGTAATAAAATTCAAAACCTATAACGGGAAACAGTGACGTCTACATAAGTACAATCCGCATTAAAATCCTTCCATCCATTTCAGCGCTCGAGTGCCACTGACAGAGACAGACAGTCAGACGCTTCAAACTTATAATATCCCTCTTTTTTGTCACGGGTTAAAATCTCAGTTAAGTTACCCCTTTAGTCTAGCTAGATACTTCACGCACCGTATCAAAAGATAAAGCCTATTCAGTGGTTGGAAACCCTAAACCAATTGTAACTATGCTCTATCGCATTTAGCCCAGCGCGTTTCTCCGTTTACGAATATCTATTTATTACAGTGTAAGAGAAACTGGGGTTAAGGCCATTGCTATGTTTATTGGTTTACCGTCGGCATAGCAATGAAGATTATAGTTACTGGGCAGGGATAAAACCAGGGCTGGCAAACGCGCGCCCCGCTAAGTATTTGCTTATTCCTGAAGTTTAACCGCATTTTGCGGGTTTCCTCCGTTTTCTAAACTGAGAATTTCACTGATCAAATACTCAAGTATCATTCTGTCTCTGGATATGTCACAAAAAAGAACGAGACAGAACCATGCCTAAGTATTATTCATTACTCAATTCAGAAATGGGCGCTTAGAGGCTTATGAGATAATTTAAATATTAGAAGGATTTTGAATCTAACAGCCTGTGGTAACAGTGAAATTACTAGCTATTAAGAAGTGGCTTGTAATGATGTTAATGACAATACAAAACTTTTAAATTCTCTGATCGGAACGACGAGTCTAGATACCTATATTATCCTTTGCCACTGAAGCGCCGTTAAGGAAACCCAAAGTCATAGTCATATTCATTATTGCACAGATATAATAATGGTCAGGTTATAAATAGTTTAAGCAGTAGCTAGTTTTATCTCTGTGAGAGATTTCTGCCACTAAAGTCATTCACAGACTGCTTCTAAAACCTAGCGTACCTAGAACACTAACAGGCACAGAAAAACCATTACATACATTTATTATGTTCATAAGATTCCGGAATAAGACTATTATTATTAGTACCAGCTTTAACGCAGTTGCATGGTCTTGAGCTTTAGAAATAACATTAGTTTCGAGTTACTTTTGGATGCACAAGTGCTGCTCAAATAAATTGCCGCTTCAATATCATATCGGTGATGTCAGTTCCCGAGCGAGAGGCAGTGGCAGCATGACAGTCTATCGTGCATCTGGGCCTTAGATTGTTAGATTACCAGCTAATGCTCTAAAAGGGGGGAAGTTTCTATGACAGAGTTCTTTGATTCCCAAACAGCCGGCACATTGACAACCTTGACAGGCCCATCAGGATACCAGCAGACTCCTGGGTGTATGTATAGTGGTACGTACACCTGGCTCACTTTCGCCAGCATCAATAAACTGCAAGAACTGGTCCGAGGGCACCTTCCCTGCTTCGCTTATTAGTAGTGATGGGATAGGTAGATAAAAGCTATATACCAACCTATATAACAGTTAAATGTCGTGCGTTGGTAAACACTACTTAATTTATATTTTATCGGTTTATCGAAAATAACTAGGTCATTAGAAATAATAGTTTGTACAGAATGGGGTTGGCAACTGTCAAAGTGGCGCTAGTATCGGTTGGTTCCCCTAATAATCCATGGAAATCGTACCATAAAAGGGGTCTTCACTTGCATCAAATCGGGTAGTACTGTTTTTTTATATGTTGTATGTAATGAGGTGGTAATGACAAATATAATTTTTCGACCTCGAAAACCCTCCGGAACATTGTAAAATTCATGAAAAACCATAAAATTTATGATCATTTTTCAGTTTTTGCCATTTTTTACCACCAAGGACCTGTTTTACGGTAGAAGTCACTAAGAATTCTTTTAAAGTAGACTAAATTTGCAACAAAATGAGAATAGTTAAGTCTCGATAAACTGAATATTTTCAAAGATATAGCTGTTCAAATGTTTGCAAAATTTCCTAAATAATACAATTTTGAGTTTAGGCTGTCTGTCAAAAATGCTAAGACCAACATGAACCTCGCCAGGTTGCCTCCAACCTGCGATGCTGCAAGATTTCACTCTCTGCGAACATACCACCAGGTGAAAATATATATATATTTTTTGACAATAATAAACCAACGATATTATTCATAATTTTGAACAGTTACGATTCTTAATTTTGTTGTTGGTCTTGTTTCAGGTTCAGATGTGGCTTGGAAATAAGAAGAACCCACTCGATTGGGGCTGGATGCGGAGCACTAGAGGCCTCATTCCTCAACTGATGACGAAACCACCAGCTCCTCAACCACTGCTAAACATGATTTCCTGCAACTGCAAAAAAGTTTGTACCAGCAGCTGAGGTTGCAGAAAAGCAGGACTCAAATACTCGGCTGTTTGCAACCACCGCAGCGGCCAATCTTGTGATAACAATCCAGACCTGATGTGTGATGACATTGACGAACCTACCATCGATGACCCACCATCAGATGACGATTTCGACCTGCCTGAGCTGGTCGATGGCGAAATGCTACCGAAGCAAGCTCCCAAAAGGTGTACTGTCGATTTAGAGGATCAGCCTGGTCCATCAAAGATGTACAAGAAAAACTAATAATAAATATAATATAAATGTGATGACCTCAACTTCAACCAACACATGCAAAGATAATATGTAAATGTATGTCTTTAAATATAAAATGTATGTCTTTAAATTTTTATACTCTAATTATTGCTTTTTATAAATTATAATGCTTATTTCATAAGTCGTAT
Source organism: Argyresthia goedartella (assembly GCA_949825045.1). Taxonomy (NCBI): domain Eukaryota; kingdom Metazoa; phylum Arthropoda; class Insecta; order Lepidoptera; family Argyresthiidae; genus Argyresthia; species Argyresthia goedartella. Next base: position 17,883,923 of record OX463806.1, read on the forward strand.
TTCATTTTGTTTACTCACCTCAGCAACTTTGAACAGCTGTAGCTAGGAAACTATCAGATCTTAATAGGCAAAATTGGTCTCGTTTTGTTGAAAATTTTTTCTTCTTTAATAACGTATATGAATTTATGCCGTGAAATAAATAAATAATTGACCACATTGACGAGAACTTGTAAAAACTCGTTTTTTTTTTGTAAATTTTTCAAACATTTGAACACTATATCTTTAAAACTATTCAGTTTATCGAGACCCAATTCTCATTTTGTTGCAAATTTAGTCTACTTTAAAAGAATTTTTAGTGACTTCTACCGTAAAACAGGTCCTTGGTGGTAAAAAATGGCAAAAACTGAAAAATTTTCAAAAATTTAATGGTTCTTCATGAATTTTATAATGTTCCGGAGGGCTTTCGAGGTCGAAAAATTATATTTGTCATTACCACCTCATTACATACAACATATAAAAAAATCAGAACTACCCCATTTGATGCAAACCAAAATGTACCAATTCCATGGACTATAACGTCAAAGTCACGCTTCTTTGTTACCAGTACAGAGTGTTCAATCGCCAGTCATGTGCGTATATAGTAAAAAACCCTGCCAAAAAGACAAAATTAAGTTGTATAGTAGTAATTACATGAGATTATATCATATACCTACTCGAAAAATTACTTTTGTTGTGTAGTAAATAGATTCCGATAACCAATTATCACAGAAAAAAATCCAGAAATTAGTCGATCGTTGAAAGTGGCCACTGGATAAAGATACCAAATGCACGTGGCGCCACCTATGATTAGCTTTCACCGGCCAACCCCATTAATTATTAATAAATCTGTCACAATCACAGCATGGGATGTGTTAATGTCAGGAATTCACATTTATTAAAATTGTAAAAGTCACAGTTTGAGGCTTTTCCTCAAACTTTCGGACCATTTGAGTCAATTTTGATGCGAGTTCGTAGTAAGTGGAGGTCTCAAGTCTCCGCCTACCCCTGTACTGAAAGAAAGGCGTGAATATATACCTTGTTTAGTAAATAGGGGGTGGTTTGGAATTCTATTTGGGATTTTTATTCCTTAATTAATTTTTTCTTGACAAATCTATGCCCCAAATCTCTGTAAATATATAGGTATGTAATTATCGACATTGAGGTCTAGTACACCCCTATTCTCTTATTAATGTATGGCTCCGCTTGGAAGCTCATTTACTATTAGATTTACTGTGACGTAAACACGACTCAGTATAATTTCTAGGCATCTTGTTAACATTTTATATGGGTTAAGCTCATTTTGGCACTTTAAGAAGATATTAAGAAAACCTGAGCGCCAATAACATGCATTGTAGATAGTTTTACATAAGCCATTTATTAAATCAATAAGTAAATTGGATTTGGAGTTGTTCAATTGGTTTTGATTAATTTTGGCGACAAAAACAAGTCTTAATATGCTCAAAGCTCTAACAGCTTTTAAGTGCAAATTATTCATCGCTAACTTTAAGTGTCAGTTAACTTTGAATTGGCACCTGCACGTCGGGGCCAATATCTTTAGCTCCCCATCCGTTTGCGTTATAATATGTACCTATAGGTATACATTTGTTTACTGTGTTTGAACTAAACCGATAAAATACATTACTATCAGTTAAAATATGTATGTCTCGCATGTTTACTGAAGATTATTGCTTTTGGAGATAAGCCCCTTTCTGGTTCTAGAACTTAGCTAGAAAGTGGTTTTGAATAACATCACCTCTATATACCAATATAGTCCATTCCATGGCCGCCAAAGTGGTAGTAATAGTAGGTGACTTAATTTTGACCTATGTACTGCCACTAGGTCGAAATTAGTTCAGCCCATTATAAGAATAACTTTCCCCTAAAAATCTATGGGCGCAACGGATTTTTTTTTGGGACTCCCATAGTAAACAGTAATCAGCTGACTGGGTCAATGTACTGAGGATCAGTAATTTCATTTACAACTATTTGTTCCATTAAGCAAGTTGTTCATAACGATATTAATTATGGATACCATAATTCCCCAAAACATAGCCAACTAATTAAAAGTCACCTGTATCTATATTGGTATTCTACCTATTTCACAAAGCTTTCTCAAAAGCCTGTGTAACCACGTTGTAACAGAAAGGCGTCGTCATATTTTTTAGGGGTCGTTGGGGGCATTATTCTGAACGACTTCCACTACGGAATAGATTTGACCAGAAGAAATGATTTTACTCCTCGTATATTTCGGTCCCGGCGATCGGCTGTTTTTTTTGAAGAAGTGAAAAAACAAAGTCGCTCTTATTAAATCGGTTTCATAGTGAAAATTGTTCGGAATGATTGCCCTTTCAGCTCCATCAAATAAGACTATATCTCTCTGTTACAGCCTGTATAGTATTGTACATGTCACCGTAAGATAGTCAAAACCGTTCGTTGATCAACTAAATTTTTTTGCTCGTGTAGCGTACTGCTTACTATACGACGCGTTAGTTGATAAACTAACGGATAAAACCGTTAAATAGTTAACTGGTTTAAACTTGAATTGTAAACGAAATACCAGGGCAAACACTGCGGTAGCTTTGGTGAAGACTTTAAGGGGCGAGCGCAGTGAAGCCCCCGAATAGTCTTCGTGTTAGGTTGACACATAAGAACAAAAGAAACGTCCATTCTAAACCATGTTGGTCTCGTTTACTATCTGTCAATATTTGATCAACTAACGCGTTAGTTTATCATCTAACGGTTTTGACTATCTTACGGTGACATATGCATCCCTAAACAGAGTCAGTTTCACTAATTGGCTACTAAACTGGGTAATCTCAATCTTGTAAAACGTCCTTTCATAAGTGTATAAGCGAAAGGGTCGATATCAGAGTTGTACATTTTCAGCAGTTATAATTTATAAGCATAATTTAATTGTCAAAACTTGTGTGGATAAATTGTGTGTAATAATGTTTATGTAGAGATTTAAGGTAATAGTAAACTATTAAAAAATCATTTTGTATTGTGTATCAAATAATAAAGTTGATGTGTTCATATTCACTTCTATTGTGTATAGGTATTTCTGAATTTACAGCCTGCAGAAATCGTTATGTAAAGGTTTCGTTAGACTTTCTACACGAATTCCAAACTATTGTTGTTAAACAAACTTATAAACCTTTATAAAGTGACCAAATTTCCATTATAAAAGTTAACTTTAAAATTAGGTACATAATTTACTAAGTAAAATCGTATTTGGGTCAGCAAATAAAGGCGTGGTTCGCGAAATATATTTATACTATTCAGGGTTCCGCAGTCGCAATGCCAAAACGTTAGTTATTTTATGTTATTAATATATTAGGGGAACAGGCAGCAATAGAATTATTAAGATGTTTTAACTTAAAGGATTGAGGGTACTCAGTCTCTTGGGCGTTTCTCACTAAGATACTATTTGTAATTGTAGGAAATCTACGTACTAACATGCGGATTATACAGGAATACATTGTTTGGGTTAAATACTGTGCTATGCTTATAATTGAGTTTACTGTAAGGTAGAAATCTCATAATTTATTGTTATTCGACTAAATTAATTCCTCAGATGATTTTATACCCTAGTCATAGATATATTCGTAACCCAGGTAAGGCGAATAAGCGGGAAAAGGCGTATGTATGTTTATTTTTTTAGGCTTAGTGGCTTCAGGCATTCACAAGGCGCAAAAAGGTGGTAATTTAATATTGATAAACACCGGAAAATCGACTACCAGTTGCAGTATTATTATCCATCATTATCTTGATAGAATATAATGATATTTATAATTTACATATATGTAGGTAAAATACGATTATTCTTTCTTTACTGCTCGGCTTTCATCAGCACAGATCGGAAGAAGTAAACATTGATACATACTCAACAGAATACTATTGTCCTAATGTAGAAAAAAACTAATGTACCGAAGTCACATTTTGTAGAGTAGACCTATAAATTACAAAGATGTGTCACTCGCACAATCACTCTCTCTGTCTGAATCAGACATATTGATTATAAAGCTTTCACTCAAATACATCAGTTTTTCTTCTCAGTTAAAATTTCTTTCTCACATTTCATTGCGTGATTGCAAACGTTCGTATATTTGCAAACTTTGTTAATTTTATTATGACAAATTGTAAAGACTCAAAGTCAAAACCCATGGATGAATGAAGCTTTTGCTTCACTTACTTACTCTAATGTCAAAACCCGACAAATATCATCTCATAAACCATATTTTCTATGAGTGTAATCTGTGAGTGTTGTGACATTAGTCTAGGAGCCGTTTGAATGTATCGAAAACTACGCCCCTGCACAAGTTTGGAAATTTCTGAAGACCCTTGGTATTGGTAAGTCCCAGGACCTGACGCTTGGTAACATCGACCTTAACGGTCTCAATCATTTTTTTGCTGTCCCCCCCGTCCAGATGGATCCATCTGTCAAGGATGCCACACTCCGTAACTTGCTTTCCAGGACTGTCTCCTGCCACTCTTCTTTCAATCTGCGTCATGTTGGAATCGCTGCAGTCAGGAAAGCAGTGCTAGCAATCTCATCAAAAGCCGTCGGCGATGACAAAATCTGCTCTCAAATGTTGACAAGTGTTCTTGGAGAATTGCTGCCGGTTATCACTCACATAATTAATGCTTCACTCTCTGACTGTCACTTCCCTAGTCAGTGGAAACGTGCTCTCGTGATCCCTTTGCCTAAAACATCCAACCCAACTTCCTACAAAGAATATCGTCCTATTTCTATCCTGCCCATCCTTTCCAAAGTCCTTGAATCCATTGTACACACTCAACTATCCACCTATCTTTCCTCCATGAATCTCCTTAATTCTTTCCAATCGGGGTTTAGGCCGGGTCACAGCACTACCACCGCTCTACTACTACGATGACATCCAACTTGCGATGGATCAGAAGAGGATGTCTGTGCTGGCACTGCTTGACTTCAGCAGCGCTTTCAACTGCGTGGATTTTGATATCCTGGTTGCGATCCTCCATTCACTTAATGTCTCCTCTCATGCCGCCCGCTGGTTTGACTCCTATCTCAGAGATCGACAACAACGCATCAATTCTGAGGAAACATCCACCGATTGTGCGATCTATTCACTGGGGTTCCTCAGGGTGGCATCCTTTCACCCCTTCTGTTCTCGGTTTTTATCAACTCAATCTCTGATGTACTTACTTCTTCATATCATCTTTATGCAGATGACCTCCAAATATACCGGCATTTCTCTCCGCGTGATGTGACTCCGGCTGTGGAGGCTCTGAATGCTGACCTCGAGAATATTAGGAAGTGGGCCCTCTCATATGGGCTTCTGGTCAACCCGAGAAAGTCGCAGGCCTTGATCTTGGGAACCCGATACTCTCTTAACCTGTTACAACTTCCAATCGCTCCTCTAATATTTGATGGAACCGTAATCAAATACAGCGATAAAGCTAAAAATCTCGGAATTGTATTCGATAACATGCTGTCTTGGTCGCCCCATGTCTCCGAGGTCAGCAGACGAGTCTTTGCATCGTTTCACTCTCTTCGGAAATTACAATACTTCCTTCCACGGCATACTAAAGTCACTCTAGCCCAGTCCCTTCTACTTCCTTTAATTGATTATGCCGATGCTTGCTGGGTGAGTGCGAACGAAGAACAACTGAATAAACTCGAACGACTTCAGAACCTCGGGATTCGGTTCATCTTCGGACTGCGCAAATATGACCACGTCTCGCAGTATCGCAAGGAACTGGGTGGGCTCCCGATTCGTCTTCGCCGTGATTTCCACATATTGACTTTACTTTTTAACATCTTGAGAAACCCCAGATATCCTTCCTACCTTCGTGAACGTTTTGAGTTCCTTTTCTCTAGAGGCAAGGAGCGGAGATCTCACACGGTGTCTCTTCTATGTATTCCGCAGCATAACACCGTCGCCTACGAGCACTCGTTCAGGCTGAGGGCCATTCGGCTGTGGAACGCACTTCCCTGCACTATAAGGGACAGTCCCACTCTTTTCTCCTTTAAGAATCGCTTGAAAGAGCACTTACTTTCTCTTTCATCATAGGTATTGTATATATAAGTATGTAATTGTATTTATCTATTTATTATTATTATTTGTTTATTCTTATTTTATCTACTATTTCTTTGATTATATGTATTTTATAGTAAGTATCATATTTTATTGGTATTTGGTAAGTATTTAATTGCACTAGACTATTTTCATTTTATATGTATCCTATCCAGATAGGTTTGCTGGAAGAAATCTCTGTTGAGAGATAAGCTCGCCTTTGCCTTTTAATTTCGTGTATAATTGTATTGTTGTAATGTTCTGTGCAATAAAGAATTGTGAATTGTGAATTATTAAGTCCACATTAAACTAATTTTAGCACCTAAAACCGAGAAACCCAGAGGAAAAGAACAAGTAATCGTACTCTCTATATCATGGGCAATCGGTAACAAGATGAGCTCTACGGATCTACAGAACCCAACGTAGGAAGGAACCACAATGAAGTTGCTTCGAACTCCTTATATACAATTTTAGTGTCGTCTTCGGTTCATTGCAAAAATATAGATAATATAAAACTAACAAAATAGCTAGGCTCACACATGTGTCAATTAATTGTGAGTGACTACAAAATGCAGGCTACAAATAAACTTTAGATTCAGAGCATTTGTGCGAATGTAAGGTCGGCCGTACTAGTCACACTTTGAATGTGGCACCGGCAAAAACTAACTAGTAGACACTTTATAGTTAGTTAAGGTCCACTTGCGCGGTAATCCTTAAATCAGTTTAGCGGGCTAAATTGATTTAACTTCGACATATTTCATTGATTTTTTAGTAGTTTAGATCGATTTAAGACGCTAAACTGTTTTAAAGAATACTGTGCAAGTGGCCTTAAACTTGATCATTTTATAGAAGACAGTGAATAGAAATGTTTCTATAAGAAATGAGGTCTCTTTTCTTGTTTTGGTGTTCTTTTTCCATTTGGAATCGACCACCATTGTATCCGTTTCTCTCAAACCAAATATTATTGCATTGTACTTATTGTCCTACTATAATAGCAATATCTAATCAATTGAACATTCGACCTTGGTCAAACACGTCGAATAACATTACTTTTCAGATTCAAGCAATCTGAACTTTGAACTTTGCACATATTTTTTTCCCTCTTCTCTACATTGGAACACTGTGGGAGAAATAGGGCGTAGAAACTCCCACAGATTGACTTTTAGATCTCTTTTAGAAATTGGTTGTGCTTAATAAGCAAGAGTAAATAATTAAAAAAATATTAACAGCAAAGTCTGTGTTGAGCTAGATTAACCCCATACGGTCCCGTCATTTAAGTAATCTTGAACATTGTAATATCCCTTTTTCGACAAAGTCACTTTAACTGCTTTTTAAATTGCTCAAATAGTAAGTTCAAAATCTCCAGAGGTAGCTTATTGTAGTAGAGAATGCACTAACCCACGAATGTACGGCCTCCCCTGCAGAGAAAACGTGAGATGTAAGGGTAATTCCTGCATCTGTAGTCGATTGACCCCTATAAAAACCGTAACGGCGTGGAGCCGTTTTCTACGGTTGAAGTGTGAGATCATTTGATTAAAAATAATAATTTTACTTAGTACTGGAAGTACTTGGTCTGAAATTTGATGGATCACCCTTCTCCCGACTTGAACAGAGGCATACTTGAACAGAGCTTTCCCAAACCTCATGAAACATAATAAAATAATAAGTTTATTATGTTTCATGAGGTCTGGGAAAGCTCCATTGTCAACATATTTATTGAATATATAAGCTAAGTGTGGGGCCATATCCAGAATGACTGGACCAATGACTTTGATTGATGTACGCCACAGGTTTTCAGTATTATTAAGATTAGGTAATCTAAAAGTTTTGATAATGTACTAGTGATCTACATGATACAATTTAAAATCTACATCATTGATGCCAGTGCTGTTTTTAACAAAGTCTCTGCTTCATATGAAGATGAAGTTTCCAAAAGTTGCTCAGTCATTAAATTTTTATTTAATTTTTAATTAAAATTGTCGAAGTTTGCTATATTATGTTGTTGTATAAAAACTTTATTGATTTTATTTGAATAATGTTGAAGATGTCAAAAAAAAATGTTTACGTCTGTTCACAAAAGTCCGGACTGGCAAATTCATATCTAGGTTTTTCGAATACGTTTCTAGTCGATGGGATGTAATTGGCCTTTAAAATGATGGCTCAATTTGGCCTTACTAGCAATTGGGTATGAAACTGTTTGACCGCCGTGATCAGATTGTAATATAATAATAATTCTAGTCGGCTGCAAAAGTACATTATATAAATGAAAATATGAAAAAACACTACTAAAATTACACTAAACAACAAAGCATGTAAAAAGGCGAGACTATCACTAAAAATAGTGATAATTAAAGTTGTTCAGAGTGATGTCCCAACAACCCCTTAAAATATGACTACAACTTTCTGCTACCGCCTGTAAAAGGAAATGGACGAGTTATAATCTTTTAACACTAAGTTTTTTCAACGAATGTAAACAGCTTAATAGGTCTACTAGTTTCACCTCTTTGCAATTACCCACCAACAAAATAATGTGCTGCATTTACTAAAGCAACGATTCAAAATGCATTTTACTAGCTGTGTAGGCTTCGGCTCACCGCACACTGCGGGACATGTAGCGAGGCGGGTGTCAAAGAGTACCATAAACTCTATGAAGCAGGTCACACCAAATGCGAAAGCGGATCCGCGCTGTTGTGTTAGTGTGGGGGCCACTGGGCCACACATTTGACAACGTTGAAAACCGCCAAGCGAACGCCCCGCAACCACCCCCAACCGCCCCGCCACCGCCCCGCCACTGTCCCGCCTGCGGTTTGCGTGAATATGTGTATGACGTCGGTGTTTCTGGTTTCCACGACACATGATACCTTAGTGTGGGGCCAGAAGCAATGTATGTGCCTTTAATAATTCATCTCCCCATAGGAATCGCAGAGCAGAGCAAACACTCAACACTCAACTGTAGCGGAATCTAAACAGCTAAATCTATTGTTGATCTTATATGTTGTAAAAATGGCCGAAAGAACACACAGCTGTTTAAATTAAGTGATGCTTAACCTCTTGAATACCACCGGCGTTAGATAACACCACTTTTACGTTATAGGTTTTAAATTTTATTACCATGGCATAAGGTTCAATATCGCGACCCGTTCAAACTACCCTCGGTTTTTGAGAGGTTAAATGCTCTCCCGAGTGACAGCATGACTTTGAGGGTGCCGCAAACGTTGACTTGTCTGTTGTGCGTCTGGGCCAAACACACCTCTAAATCTATCTATAGATTCAATAGTTATAATCTAGTCTAGAACCGACTCCTGCGTAAGCGCAAGTGTGAAACAAGAAAGCCTTGTGACAAGTGGAACAGGTCCGGTAATGCGTCTTGATACAACAGAGAGAAAATTTAGTTATCGAATGTAATGTCATTATGACTTTCTGTATGGTTTGCTTTGCTGTCACGAATTTCTCATATGGTATGTCAGAGGCACACATTTGGCGCCAACTGGTAATTTAACATTTTCGCGGGAAATTAAATCTCTATAAGAAAACCTAAATGTGTCCTATGTTAAACTTAACCATTTTATGTACCAACATAGTCACGATCACGTGACATTACCGAATGTGCTCGTAGTAGCTATGACACGCAAGTATAAGCTCGGTACAGAGTCCGGAAAGGGTAACTGGACAAGATCGCGAGTATACTGTGGATAAAGTAGATATAATTATAATCGGATCAGTAGCTCCCTTCTCTAACGTAAAGTGCTTATTTGTTGTATAGTAACTAAATGGAGGGAAGGGATTCGAATCGACTACATTTATAATCCAGCGCTGTTGCACAACCAGATACACTCATAAGAATCTAGTAAACTGTCCTGTTCCTCAAACACCACGTTGAACTAACATTAAGTGAGAAAAAAATATATTAAAAAGATGCATCAAAGACCAGTGGGCTCAAAAATGGGAGACCATTGCCCAACGGTAGAAGCCGATTAAAGAACCACATTTTTTTTTCGTGATCCATGCGGCCACGGCCTCACGACAGTGTTCGATCGCAAGAATTCATGCGCCTTGAAACGTGATTACGTGTTACGTAAAATGCATCGCGAGGACTCCTCGGGCCACAATTGGGGCAGCAGAACCTTTTACCTACTGATGCTGGTCTGCCAATCCATCGGCTTGAGCACCGGGAGCACCCTACCCAGCCTCGCCATCACCGATGGAGCCCTTGGCAACATCTGCATCTACGTCCTCAGCTTAATCCTGCTGGGCATCCCGATGCTTTATATGGAAATGATCGTCAGTCAGTTCACCTCCCGAGACTGCATCGAACTATGGAGCATCAGACCGTTTCTATCTCATGTTGGATACTTCCTTGTCGGTTGGCAGCTCATAATCCTCCTCTTCAACCACTGCAGCTCCTCCTTCACGCTGCACTACTTGATCATCAGCTTCGAGACGAACATACCTTACTACCAATGCGGCCGGTGGACAGACTCAACGTGTAACGCCTTCCTCACCAACTACACTCTAAACGAAGACTGTCTAAGAAGCAAATATGACTTTAAGCACTGCGAGCATCTCCATAAGACTTTTCCGCCTTATCAATACTGGAATAATTATATTCTGCGAAGGTTTTCCCGCAACTACCTGTTTATCGCATGGCAAGTTTGTCTCTCCTCAGTATTGTTATGTATTACTCTATTCTTGTGTTGTTTTAGAAGAGAAAAGTCCATGAAGTCAGTCATATGGTTTTTAGCTCTCTATCCGTCAGTTGCCCATTTAGTGTTCCTTATTGGCTGTTTTCTTCAGAAGGGCGTTGTCACGAACTTCTCCGAAGCGATAAATGCAGATTTTAGTTATAATGATGGAAGTGGGATTACACATGCCATCGTCCAGTCTCTCTATACTTTGACCATTGGATCAGGCTTACCATTCAATTTAGCTGCCAGTGGTTCCTTTCGGTCACCCTGCTACGCCAATGCTGTGATAACTGCGATAGTTTGTGTCGTTTTTACTGTAACTTCAATAGTTTCGACGTGTTTGTCTCTTTGTCCTTTCGCCTACGAATTTAGTACCAGTACAACAAAAATAGCAAATATTAAATTGACTTTGATGTTTGAAAAGATGCCAATTTTGTTAAATACTTTCGAAGGGGATAAATTCTGGCTTCTTTTGCTGTTCAGTAGTAACACCGTGCTCGCCTTACGAACTACAACAATACTGTTTTTTAATATACAGGAGCTGTTCGCGACTAGGTTCGTGATCGTGTCAAAGTATCCGGCAATATTCTGTTTCTTCGGAGTGATGTTGGTGTTCGTAGGTTCGATTCCGTTGCTGAGTAACTTCGGGATGACAACGCTCTCTGCCGCTTTCCGTCAATACATGAGTCTTATCTCTTTGTTCATGCTATTTCTAGAATGTCTGGTGTTTGTTGTGTGGTACGGCATAAACAGATTCTCAGAGGATGTTCACTTTATGTTGGGAATGCAGCCGAGTAAGTACTTAAAGATCGTATGGGTCGGCTGTTTATTTTTTTTTGCTTGGGTGTTCCTACATGAATGTTCTATTAAGAGCATTGAGCGAAGCAATATCTTCTCTCACATTCTGGGTACTCTCTTACTGTCTCTCAATGTAGGCGGTGTTGTGTTGTTATGTTTATTGAGGTTAGCTTACGCTGCTATCAAGGGTCGATTTAGAGAAGCAGTAACTTTAGACTCGAATTGGGGTCCGCAGGATGAAATCCTGAAGAGAAGTCGAACTATGTTCAATGGGCAGGCGATGACGAAAGAATACATTTACAGACAGTACCATATCCACGCTGGCATCGTCGCGAGACAACGAAGATCGAACAAGAGGAACGTCGATTCCCATCAAACATCGTTTCATGTTTAAATTTGTTCGGGGTTCCGTACCCCAAAGCTTCCATCCATCCATTAAGCCTCCGTTTTCCGTCTATCTGTCCGTCATCAGCGGGCTGTATCGCATGAGCCACATTAGGAAGAGTTGACATTTTCACAGAATGTTTGTTTCTGTTGCCGCTGCAGCAACATATAATGAACTGGACGCAATTTGAATAACTAACGCTAGCTAGCAACGCAATACAAGAATTCTGTTTTTTGCGTTTTTTATTGTACGTTGGTACCCAAGTTCTTCGTTTCTCACCTACTCGCAATTGACCGTTTTTTTACCACCATATGCTTCAATGTCCACGTGTGTCCGTGAGTCATAAAAATGGTTTTATAGCCTTTTGCTATTATAGGTGTATATTAAACTGGTTTAAAGCTCATAGATGAGTCATAACATCACCGAAAATAGTGAGTTACCTTAGTTATTATCTTACTATGCACAGCTAGTGTATTATGTTAAAGTCGTTTATACGGTTAACAATAACATTAATTTAATAATACCAATAAAATCTTCTTAGAATTAGCTGATTGATATGAAAAGTATCTTGCAAAAAATAAATACATAGGTAAGTTTGCATTTATATGTAGTGTGTTTCTATTAAAATCCTTTCAACTTTTGATTGACGATAGAAAAGATGCCTCGATTGTAAGGTTCTCAATAAGAGAGTATTTTCACGTGTTTATGGACATAATCGATCAATCAATCAAAAATGTTTATTGTTCAACAATGTTACACCCAACATAGAATAAGATGAAGCCTCCTTTTAAGTAAAAATACCAGTGCCAGGAGACCTCGGTCTCTCCTTCACAGGTCACTCTAGTTAAATTTTATTACATTTAATAACTGGCAGAACATCGCCACAATTGTGCCTCAGCCACCCCGTATGGAAAAAGTCGTGACGCTGTATTTATGTGTGTTGCTTAACAACCTTTACTTTAATTTAATCGATTATGTGACTCACCGAGTTGAAGCTGTTAGTTTTTATAACAACGGTCCCACCTGTCTTCAATTATACTAAAAAATATGCTTTGGGCCATTAGCGTTATGTCGATTATTTTAAATAATGATTAGGTATACAAGAAGTGATTGTTATCATTTTTTTTTATTTAATCTATTATGGTCACAGCCGTAAAATAGACTTACTGGCTAAACTTGGGTATATCGAAAAGGCGTGAAACCATTTAACCATACCTACCAGTGAATATCTTCTTGACATCTTCCATTTATATTTAAAAATTTAACAAATGTGATACAATATGCCTTTTTAAATTAAAATAAAGGTCCTAAAAATCAAAGAAAACATTTCGTTGATTTTAGTGTCAAAACTACGACGGCCGAGCGCGCTGTTGTAGTGTTTCACAGTCCAACCAGTTTTAGGGGTTACATCGGGGGGGTCTATTTAACCGCATCGAGTTAGAGGGTAAAACCAGTTCGTAACCTGGTACTTTTACTGTGAAACTAAATTGATATAATTTCAATTTATGGTAAATTTTCCGTCTATAGACGAAATTTAACTTGTTTGCTTGTTCCTTTGGTTTATGTTTATCTTTTTTCTATGTATTTTTAGTAAGCCTGAATTAATAAAATAAAAATAGCTCAGCTACAACATAAATTTAATGAGTACCATTATCACAGATACAATAAAACAATTCAGATACGAGTATTTTAATCCGTTGTTCGCACACTGATATTTTTCTAATGAAATATTCACGTTCTTCCAGTTAAGGAGAAATGTTTAAAATGCAGATTTAAAGCAGAAGCATACAGTTTTACAAAAATACCAGAAGCTTTAGGTTCCGACTTGTGTAAGTCATTATATTCTTTTACGCCTTTAGAGGCCGAGATTGCCGTATTTTTTAAGGAAAATGGTAATTAAAACCCCAAAAAGCCAATCAATCAAATACAATTTATCAAAAAACATTTGCTGACTTATTGTAGTTCCCGTCGACATACTATTGACGAGAGACGAGTTTTTTTCGGTAACCACATGAGGTAAAATGATGGTCCAAAGTGGGTAGCATAACTTCTCACCGCCATGGATCCCCCAACCTGAGCCCCGTTAGACCTTTACGTTTCCTACCTATTTTAGGTCCACTTTTCGTGGGAGTTGGTATTTTCCAGTAACTCGATGGGGTGAGAAATCGTGCCCGGTTCCTCCCTTCCATAGACTCATTCTTCTAATCGCGCGATTTTATCAGAGCAACTTTGTTTTTCACTTCTCCATAAAAATCAGCGGTCCCGCCCCAAAATGTATGGAAGAGTGCAAAATAAAGTTGCTCTGATCAAAACGGTTTCATAGTGGAAATTGTAAGTGAAATAGCAACCCCCTAAAATATGATTACACCTTTCTGTAACACCTCCCCCCCCCTCTACCCCTCCCCTCCCCTCTCTCCTCCACCCTTCAACCCACTCTCCAGTATACTGTATTAAAAAAGTACCAATAACAAAAATAATGCGCGCCAAGTTGTCTGGCGCCAAAAGCCTTCCGACAACATACTGCAACCGAGTAGAAGTTTTCCTAACACCTCGATTACATTCCATTGCTGTGCTCATATGTTGGACACCCATCGATGGTTCTACTTTACCCACCGGTTAATCTTACGTCGATTTGGCTAAATTGACTTTGCACCGTCTCACCGAGCGAGCGCACCGCACGAAGCGTCTCTGTTTCAGCTTGGGCAAAGTGCTTACGTACTCGTATGTCTGGATTTCCGGATTCCTGTCCGACTGTTCTCCTCTACAGGTCGCATTTCTGAACCGATTCTTGTAGTTTTTGTGAGCAGGTTCAATAACAACATGTTTTTTTGTCGATTCAGTTTTTTTCTTCTTTTCAAAATGGGTTCGTGGGTTCGACAAATAAGGTGTCGTTGAATTAGAAAGATCTAGAGATAGATAGATAATATATTTATTCACTGTTAAAATACACACAAATACAGTTTTTAACACAAATCAACAAGTGTATATTCTCACAGTGAATAGGCCCTGGCTCAGCTCCAGATATCTGCAACGCTGGTAACTCTGCCAGAACCCATTTTACATGAGAGTAGCAGCGTCAGTGCGGGAATTATCTGTTTAACACTAAGCACTTCTAAAAGATAAAGTGGGGACCGTGAGATTGAAATAGCCTATATAATTTTACAAAGTTTACACAGTTATTGGTGCGGTTACTTTCATACTCCATGTACGTTAACAAGTGCATTCATAAGTTTGTCTGTGGTATTGAAAGAAAATGCAGTCGAAAACAATACAATAATTCCTGTGTCGCTCGCAAGGTCTACAGCTCACAGAGCCACTAGTTTTAAAGGTGTTTGGAGTTTGAATAGTATTACCTAGATATAATGCTCTTGTGTTGGGTCAAAGTTTATAAAAGGACATTTTCTGGTAGCAGCTAACAATTTGATTGATTGATTGATTGGGACAAAGTCTCACCGTAAAAGTCTCTGCTTCATTGGATTAAAATCTACGAAATCGTTTAATTACCTAACCCGTTGCATTAGCATTTACCTGCGTAAGACAAACTATGTCCGTTATTCTTTGGTTAGACCGGAGTATGTTTAGAGAATAAGCTTTGGAGGTGATAAGACTTGGCTCCCGGCCCGATTGCCCTCTAGAATACGACCCTCTTCTCAAAGCTAGGTAGCAAGCTAGTCAATTTACAAGTTGTCTATTGTATGTAGGTTTTGGATGAGGATCGTACAGATAATCTTTAGAAAAAAATATACTTGTATATACGTATCGTAATACCCTTATTACGAACTTAAAAACGAGCAATGTTCGTTCTAAAGATTGTCTGAAAATTTCAATAAATTCTCAACCTCAGGGGAAATAGCTAAGTGACTTTTACTTGCTCCTGAAGAGCCCTTGATGAGTACGGCCCGTACACGCCCCGGTTCTAAGTGGAAGAGTTTCGGATCTGACCGATTTCAACGATAGGCTCTAGTTCGTTGGTTTAAATAGATTAATTTCCAGGGTCCACTTAAGCCAGTGAACCGGCCATCATCCTCCCAGTAATCGGGTGAAGTGAGTTCGTGACAATTGCTTGGAATTCGCGAACTCGTCGCACCGCAGTGCATAGTGGTTGTTCTTGGCGGGTCAAACATTCTAAATGCTCTGCGCGGGCGCCTATGACGCAACCCGCAACGCCTCAGTGTAATATAATACAAGAACTGGATAGGCTGCATGTGCGAGTTTCGTGTGCGAGCCAATCTTATGACTTAATCGGTATCCTTTATTGTGAGTAAGATATGATTTAACCATCATCTGTTGACTGACTCTAACATCGTTTAAATAGAGAACATAGAATAAAGAACCATCTCAAGTCATAAACAACATCGTCAGTGAATATCGATTCGGGAATACTCCGAACCAAACCATTCCTCGTGAATTAGAGCAACTTTTTAAGTGATTAGATAATTTCCGTATATTCACGATGCAAACTTGTTTTAACGTTTTACTTAACACTTTTTTAACATCGTCTAGTAATATCTAGGTATATATTTTCATTAACCGCAGTCATCTAAGTACCAGTCGTAATTGCTTGTTTCTTTATAGCAGGCATCGAAGGTCATCGTAAGTCATCATCATGTTTAGGTCATTCTTTTTGTCATACTAATCAAATTTCCTGTCATTCTGATATTTTGATCATAATAACACGTTACACATCGCTCCAGAGTTAGACGTTATAGTTATCTATATCGGTTATAGTTCACTAACATTGCTTGTGATCGAACATAGGACACTCTGTATCGTGAAAACCAGAAAACGTAAAAATATATAAACAACCAATACCCGGATATTTTTATTCCAGGGTCGAACTCGGGAATTCTCGCTTGAAAGGAAGAATCCCGAATATTGCAGGAATCTCTTGGTCAGTAACAGTAAGTCTATTCGCTATAGCCGCGTAAGTACTAAGTAGTCTTATCTATTACCCAACCGTTACCTTTTTAAACCCATCTAATCATTGGCCGTTTGCGCTCGAAACACTTTGCTTTACTTTCTGTGCAATTTCACAACCTTCTTTAAAAAGTTTCCATATCTGGAGTGTGTTAGTTATTGACTAGGCCGGCATCTAAAAAGGCTTTTAAGAGTTAAATCAACTATAAAGGAGTAACACACCTCCGGCGAATTATATCTCTTCCAACCAAAATAATATTAAAAGCTAGTGCCCGTCGCTGGCTGACCAAAAGTCGCAAGCAAAACGGAGTTGGTTCAAAAAAGTTTAGTAATAAACTGCGCTGTGGAGAGTTACTGTAGCTCCTCTAGACCGGGTCTGAATGGCCTGGTCAGCCCGTTTATCGGGCACATTAACCTGTCGTTGTGCGGTCCGCTTGACCAACATTCAGACGACGACGTCGGCCAGCCCACAGACCTAACATCGGCGGAAATGTGACGTCGACTTACTTTGATTGCTCCTCAGCACTTACATATTGTCTCTCTTCCTAAATATGCTGGAAAAAAAGTCTTCCATCTGAGTGCTGGACTGTGTAGCTGAAATGTCATACTTTCCCTAAATATGCGCTGTTTCGGCAACATGAGTTTCAGCTGAACTTTGAATTGGGAACATGTAGGTATGTACATATACCTCATGCCCTATTAGTTGACCTAAGTGCATTAACTCAATACCAACTTTTAGCACCGCGTAACCATAGCAAACTACGCAGAAAACCGCCATTTTGGTTCAAGCTATAAAAAACTAGCCAACCGACAGACTTCTTTCTCTCAAAAGCTTTAAAAACGTTCCGTTACCCACGCCATCTGTTGAAATAGGGATTTTTCGGCTGAACCCTTCGCGCTTTTAACTTTTCCTTTCTTTAAAAACCTTCCTAAGACTTCAACGTACGGTTTAAAAAGTCCATCCAAATCGGTCCAGCCGTTAGACATTCACCGTGTTACTACAAACAATCTCAGACATAGTTGAACCTCAAGACAAACGTCAAATCTTATACATTTTTGTCTTTAAACAAGTGTTGTTGTTGATGTTTATTTTTTGACACGATTATTTTTTATAACGACGAAGCAGTTACAAGGGTATCGGGTTTAAATTACTAGAAGCTGCGACTCTGTGGTATAACGGTACGATTTGTTTCGACTCGATTAACTCCTAAAGCCCGTATGACATTATGAACAATCAAAAATCGTTCCAACGCCGATGCAAAAAATCGCGAGAAACCCTTTATAACATTGGTGTGCAACGATAACCTAGCTCCCTGTCATACTGAATGAACTATTCAATAGCTACATGAACTTATCTTATAGATTGACAATAGCAGTGACCCCTATTTACAACTAAGTAAAGCCCAGTTCATCTCGACTCTCTTTTTGTTTCGATGCGTTAAATGTTGGTGCTAGCCGCTTACACTGAACAGTTTCACTTTCGCTATAATTAAGTGGTGCTAATCAAAGGCAGCTTAAAACACTGAAAGGTGTTAATGAAGTTATCTCTCCGTGAATGGTGGAATTGTGGCATAAATAACGATAAGGTGTGAAGTTTGGCAGTTAACTTGATGCTTAGTATTAATTAAGTAAAAATGTGAATTTCGTCTTTCCGTAGCGATTAAAAGGTGTTGGCCGGACCAAATACCGACTTATTGAGAGTCTAACACTCAGAATTCGTAATAATCATAATCGTTTTAATTCATAAAGATTCAATTAAAATATTCATATTAACAAACTCAGTTGAACTGAGAATTATGTTTTTATCCGATTCCAAAATTCCCTTTGGCCCAGAATGCCGATGTTTCGCTGACACTTAAAAGCTAGGAAATTCATGAAACAAATGAAGAGCCACAAAACGCCACCACAGCCACAACGACCTTTATATGGATTCGGTCATTGTGGCGGAGTTTTGTGGCTCGTGTACTTCTACACTTAAAGTAACTCGATCTTGGCAAATTATCAGGAAAATTACATCAACTTAACAGTTTGTGCATTCGGCGATCAGGCATTCAGCAAAATTCTTGCTACGTGACATGCGAGTACACTTTCAGTCACAGGTCGCAGATAACACGTTCGTGTGTGCACAAGATAGCATGAACAAACACAGCCCCGAAGGGCTATCGATGTCGCCCTGATAACGAGGCGTAGTCGGAGGAACCGCCTGAGTTCTTGGTAAAGCCACGTAGAGCCCACACAGAACAAAATACGTAAGACCCGGACGCGTCGCAGACAGGGAGAATACGGGGCGCCGACGCGACTTTTTAAGGCCCAAGATCACGCAAAACCACCGAGGAGCGAATAGCTGTCTCAAAAATAAACACTTAATTAATTAATATATATAAAATATATACATGAGTCATATATATAAAAACATTATCTTATTGATAATCTAGTTCCGCACCGCCCGCTGCCCCGCCAGTCTCGGTACCCCGCCAGAAGACGACGGGCAAATGCGGCACCCCTCACCTCAACAGCCAGAACTGGGCCTTAAAACACCCCCGGCACAATATATGAAACCCAAAGTCTAAAATTTGGCGGATTTGTTTCCTTGTTAAGGTAACCTTCGAAGCACTGAACCGATTTCCTTATTTGACTATATATAAATACACAGTCAGGTCATAAGTTCTGTCACACAATAAAAACTTTTGAATTTAGAACGCTGGCCACAAAAAAGTTTATTGAATTCGAATTTAGAAGTTTTCATGAAAATAAAAATGTGTACTTTTTAGAATTTTCCTCATTTTTAAATATGGAGTGGACACTTAAAGAAGACCGTGTCGCAGTTATTGCGTTGCATCGTTGCGGTTACGCGCCAATTCAGATTTTCGACTTACTGAAAAATTTGAATATAACCAAAAGATTCGTTTATCGTACCATAAAACGATACAATGAAGACTCTAGTGTAGATGACAGGTCAAGAAGTGGTCGCCCTCGCTTTGTTAGGACTCCAGCAGTGATAAAAGCTGTGAAGGCGCGAATTCAAAGAAATCCCATACGTAAGCAAAAACTGTTAGCCCTTCAGATGGGGTTAAGAAGGACCACGGTGAAAAGGGTGTTAAATGAAGACTTAGGGCTTAGGGCATATCGAAAAAAAACAGGACATCGTTTGGACGCTCGTTTAATGGACCTGAGACTGAAGAGATGCCGCGCTTTGTTGAAGCGGTACGTGGGAAAAAAGCATCGGGAAATTCTTTTTTCGGATGAAAAAATTTTCACCGTGGAAGAGAGCTACAACAAACAAAATGATAAGGTGTACGCACACAGCAGTGAAGAAGCGAGCAACCGTATTCCGCGTGTCCAACGAGGTCATTTTCCATCCTCGCTCATGGTTTGGTTGGGATTCTCTTATTGGGGCTTAACTGAGGTACATTTTTGTGAGAAAGGCGTAAAAACGAATGCAGTTGTGTATCAAAATACAGTCCTCAAGAACCTTGTGGAACCTGTTTCTCATACCATGTTTAATAACAGGCACTGGGTATTCCAACAAGATTCTGTGCCAGCTCATAGAGCGAAAAGCACACAAGACTGGCTGGCGGCGCGTGAAATCGACTTCATCCGGCACGAAGACTGCTCCTCCAGTCCAGATTTGAGTCCGTTACATTACAAGATGTGGCAACACTTGGAGGAAAAGGCCTGCTCAAAGCCTCATCCTGATTTGGAGTCACTCAAGGCATCCTTGATTAAGGCAGCCGCCGATATTGACATGGACCTCGTTCGTGCTGCGATAGACGACTGGCCGCGCAGAATAAAGGCCTGTATTCAAAATCGCGGGGGTCATTTTGAATAAACTTTATTACCATAAGAATCTATGTTTTATTAAGTTCATTTTGCTATATAAATGTGACAGAACTTATGACCTGACTATGTACATATGACTAAAAATATAAACTTACGGAGGGAAGTCTTGTACCATTTCATTAAAATCCGTCCACCAGTTTGGCCGCTGTTGGGCGCCGCAGATAGACATACAGACAGACACTTCAAACTTATAATTATAACACTCACCTTATTTCTTCGTCGGAGGCTAGAAAAATAAAGAAAAGACAGGGCTCGCGGACGTGACGGCGTCGACTTTGACTCGTCTTCGTCGTGTCTGCATGCCCCGTCGGAGGCGCAGGCAAGTCTGTGCTGTATGGTTTAATTATGTCCCGACCATTCTAGAAGTTCTATACATTTTGTACATGAAAGTAAATTAAACGCCGCGTCTGTGACGAGTGCGCGTCTTACTTATTTTCTGCGTGGCTTGATATTACATTTTCAGAGACCTTTCTCCTGGTATGTCTCCCTAGGGTGGGTCTGAGACCGTACGAAAGTGACTCTTGTTCTTCTGGGATTCTCCAATTTTGCACTGCAATTATTGTAACAGTTTTGTAGGGTTAATGAACTAGACGAGGATCTATAAATAAAATTGTAGATTTCGCAGCTTATCACATAGCACATAGTTTTGTGGTGGCGCAATTGGTATGAGTTTGGTTGCACAATATTTCAAGTTCTGGCTTCGAATCCACGTTCGGACTATTTTTTTTGGTTTTTGTTTTTGTTTTATTCAGTGCTTAAGTTTTTGTAAACTCAGGGGGGTCTTAAGCCGATTCGTTTAGTAATCTAAACTGATCCGCATAATAACCATGACCGTCTTAAAACAAATATTAGTGTTAGAAAAATAAAGCCCTTGTGGCGTATTGGAAAGGAAATGGTTGCCATTGTGACGACTTGTTTTGAGCAAAATCTGAATCGCTATAAAGGTTGTGGTAATCCTATACAATATTTTTGATCGCTGTAATTAAACTTCAAATTAGAGTAAGTTTTCTCATCACGAGAGTTGATGTATCATTGCATCAAAATAGTTTTTTTTTTAATTATTTATGCTATTCCACAGAATAATTGATGTATAGCTGTTAAATGTCGGTCAAAGAGTTATCTCCAGCAATTTAGATTTTTCGTAATTAAAATATAAATTTTGAAAAAAAAAATACCTCAATGACTCGACCTGTGAAATAACATTCGGAGGTAATACGTTTAAATTTGCTGCAAATGGGATTTACCTCTTATTACCTAAATATTCTATACACATGTATAGAATATTTCGGGAAGTTTCTCCTCTAAAAGGAATATATTTAGATCGTTGAAGATGAACATTTGACAAAACGTATTTTATTTTTATTTTATTAAGTGAACAAAAATCCACAGCCGTTCAAATACAATAAACTTATAAGTAATCTTAGAATTGAGCCAATTAAGGATTTTACTATGTAGAACTTAAGATATAAAAGACATTAATTTTTGAAATACAGTAGGTACAGTAGGTAATACACAACAGGTTAGTGAACGTGTGGGTGTAAGTGTTTGTGTGTGTGCATGTGTGTTTCGGGGGGGATCCAGTAGAGAAACACTAGCATGAAAGTTTATTAATTGGGAGTTCTGATAGTTAGGCATTCGCATACGGCTGGCGCAAAGAAGATTTGTAATTTACCTACGTTATCAGAATGAAGTAGGGGGGGGGGGGGGGCTTACATGGGGCTGTTTCTAATGATAAATCAGAATCAGAATGAGACAGATTAAGTTTTAATCAGCAACTCAAGTGTAACTAATCGTTTAAATGCACCATTTGAGTTGCTAAACGGGTCAAGGTCCGGGAAAAGTTTGTTATAAGATCTAGGAATCCTATGACATGTACTGTTAGAGGCATAATTAGTGCGATCGGAGGGTACAAAAAACATTTTCGTGTGTCGTGTACGTTTCTTCGGGACAGCAAGGATCAGCATGTCTGTTACCAATCTAGGGCAGTCTAGTGCGCCGGAAGTAACGCGTATCCCCAAAAGTTAGTAGTTTTGTTTTGACACTTGAATAATCTGCCAGACCGATATACACTTGTAATGGAGTGTGCAGGTGAATTTTCCGAAATAATATTTTCCTTGTACTTTTTTCCATTCGCGTTTTTTCCCCACAATTTTTTTCTACGTTTTTTTACTAGTAATATAAATTTCTACACGCTTTAATTTCTCCTGGGCTTTATACCAGATATTTATTTTCATAAGCATTTGTTTTCTCAGTCCGTATTTTTCATATACATATAATAATATAATAATTTTCGAGGTGTTTATTTCCTCATACGCTTAATACTTGTTTTAACTAAAATCCATACACGTCACGCCTTTTTTCTTACGGGATGGCAAAGGCACAGATGCTCCCCCGTTTAGCCAATTTTCACTATTCCATTTTGCGTGACAGGGGTTAGCCCATCGCCGAAGCAAAAGAGATCGCCAGCCAGCCTACTTTGTTTATTTAATAAATAGCGTGCTATCGTATAATGTTAGTCCGTTATTAGTACACTATGTGGACGTGCTAACGGTGATGGAAAACACCGTGAGGAAACCTCCATATCTCCTTAGCCGCGGCGGTGGGCTAGATCCTGTCACGCAGAATGGACGTGTATAGATGTAAGTTAAATCAAGCATAAAGTGTATGAGGAAATAACCACCCGGTAAATTATTATATTGGTAAAACATATGCACTATGTTAAATACGTATTCAGAAAATAAATATCTGGCAAAAAAAAACAGGAGCAATTAAAGCGTACAGAAAATTATACTGCTAATAAAAATACGTATAGAAATAATAAATCGTGGGAAAAAACGCGAATAAGCGCAAAAAAGCGAGAATGGATAGTAAAATACACGATAAATCTTATTTTGGAAAATTCATTTACACACTTATGTTATGACCGGGGCAGGCGGTGTTCTTAGTAAGATCCCAATACAGTGAGTCAATGTATTATATTATGTTTACGTATTGGGGTGAGCGGACAATAGGCATGTATGGCGAAGTGACGTCCACGATTCCGTGTCCAATAAACAATCTACCCACAGATACGAGAAACACATTATCACCCTTAAGGGTGATAATATGTTTCTGTTTATTTATGTCTTTGTCTGTTTATTTCTGTTTATTCTGTATATTTATGTTAAAACATAAAACCTAAACTTCAAAAATACTTCTCCTCCTTTTCCTATCCCGAACCCCCACATCACGAAACCCTCAAGGATCAGTCGCTACAGTCAATAAACATTTCTCCAGCGTGGGCCAAACAATTTGCTAGACAAACAACATACAAGAGAAAATTAACCAATGTGAAACCGATCTTGCCTCTAACTACAGGTCGAATGTTAATACCTTAAACTCATTTGTTCTTCTACCCACTGATGAGCTTGAAATATGTTTTTTTTAATGTCACTGAAGAACATAGTCTCAGCTGGATAAGATGGTTTCACATCTATGTTTTTCAAAACTGCTGCCAAAGACGTTCTCATCAAGCCGATTACCAATTTGTATAACTTGTGTCATAGACAGTGTCATATCATACAATCACAGGCCAAATTAACGGCTTCCAGTCTTGTCTAAAATCCTAGAGTAATAAATTTCAGACTTATTAACTATTTAGAGCAAAGTAAATTGTTGTCTTCAAATCAATATGGTTTCAGAACCTTTAGGTTCATAAGGACCATTTCCCACAACGTCTACTTCTCAAAACGTCCACTTCCCATAACATCCACTTCCCATAGCGTCCATTTCCCATTACGTCCACTCCTCATAAAGTCTACTTTCTTTTAAATATCAAATCAATATGGTTATGAAAATAATAAACACAAATAAATAAATAAAAATTCATTTTTTACATAATATTTAAATGCTAATATTTAAATATTTTTATCTACACACGTATCATAAACCCTCTTTACTGCGTACAAAATCCGCACGTTACGATCAGCATAATGTTAAACTACTTGGTAAAAACTTATCTGAAAAATTAGACATTATGACCATAATGTGTAATTTTTCTACATAATATGACATTCAAATTTCAAACGCCGACGCCCGCCTGCGTGCCGCCTCTAGTTTGTCTGTGAAGTTGGTACTGACATTCAAATTTCGAACGCCGACGACCGCCCACGTGCCGCCCCTAGTTTGTCTGTGAAGTTGGTACTACAGAACAAGCTAAACAACTGCAGAGCCACAATGCCGGTCAAACATGCGATTCTTGAACACATCAAAGAGAGCTTATGATATGTGTGTAGATAAACTAGTGTATGAAACTGTTCTGTACTACCAACTTCACGCAGGCGGGCGTCGGCGTTCGAAATTTGAATGTCAGTACCAACTTCACATACAAACTAGGGGCGGCAAGCAGGCGGGCGTCGGCGTTCGAAATTTGAATGTCATAATATGTAGAAAAATTACACATTATGGTTATAATGTGTAATTTTTCAGATAAGAAATGAGTTTTTATCAAGTTGTTTAACATTATGCTGATCGTAACGTGCGGTTTTTGTACGCAGTAAAGAGGGCTTATGATACGTGTGTAGATAAAATATGAAAAAACCGGTCAAGTGCGAGTCTCAATCGCGCACGAAGGGTTCCGTACCACCGTTCAATGGAAGCGATGGCGTGGAGTGAATAGTTTGGATTTTACACAGCAAAATATTGTTTACAAAGTTATTGGTGCGGTTACTTTCACACTCCATGTACGTAACCAGGTGCATCCATAAGTTTGTATGTGGT
Organism: Argyresthia goedartella; assembly: GCA_949825045.1. Lineage (NCBI taxonomy): Eukaryota > Metazoa > Arthropoda > Insecta > Lepidoptera > Argyresthiidae > Argyresthia > Argyresthia goedartella. The sequence continues at coordinate 17,909,341 of OX463806.1, forward strand.
ATTGAAAGAATTGTTGTATGAGAGCCCCCTTAAATATTTCTTTTATCCTGTTTTTTAGTATTTGTTGTTATAGCGGCAACAGAAATACATAATCTGTGAAAATTTCAACTCTCTAGCTAGCTAGGTTCTTGAGATACAGCCTGGTGACAGACGGACGGACGGACGGACGGACAGCGAAGTCTTAGTAATAGGGTCCCGTTTGGAACCCTTCGGTACGAAACCCTAAAAACATTGAGGTTATTGCTAATCATATAATAGTAGTTTATGTGACTGATACATAATGCCTAATTATGTACAGTTACATACACTAGTTTATCTACATACATATCATAAGCTCTCCTGAATAGTATATGTAGAAAATTTACACATTATGGTCATAATGTTCAATATTCAGATAAGAAATGAGTTTTTACAAAGTAGTTTAACATTATGCTGATCGTAACTTGCGGTTTTTGGACGCAGTAAAGAGGGTTAATGATATGTGTGTAGATAAATAGTTATTATCTTCACAATTACACATCATAAACAAATTCATAAAACATTATAAAGTGAGTGATAATATATATCATAAAACAAAATGAAACAAATATTTAAAAAAATCTACAAAATAAAATATTTATATCTATATATATTAATTATATATTTATAAAAAAAAACGTTTTTGTATATATGCTTTTGGCTGCATCCTCGATTATTTCAGTGGTTTAGACGTGAAAAGGCAATTTAGACAGGATACATACTTTCTTCTTTATAATATTACTCAAGATTAATATGAATGAATGAATGAATGAATGGTGCTTCTCCAGCCAGCGTTCTAAATCTGTTCCGGTCTTTCGGACGGCATACCAGAGGGCACGAGTTTTGAGGGGGGGCGGAATGACTTGCTCGATGGGAGAGGAAGGAGCGTGAATTCGATCGACCGACTCTTCAGCCTGAAGCCAATATAGGATATGTGGAATTGGGAGGATACAGGATTTGGAGAGCAGCTGTTGTTTTCTTCAAGTTCATGTTTTCCTTCTATTTTCAGGTATTGTTATAGGTTGAGTTTCTTGTCCTGTCGTGTTCGTTTTAGTTATCAGGTAAGGTCTCCGTTTCGCTTTCGCTTTCTGTTTCTGGAATATGGTATATTTAGCTCGATACCTTTCTGACTTCGTCCCTGTTGTGTGCTGATTCTGTCCAGTAACTGTGTTCTTTACCGTAGTATTTGATGTCATACTTAAGCGAATATTTCCAGGTGTATATGGGTCGGCCAACTTTCTTCTTCCTTGCTTCGTATTTCAATGCAGCGTGGAGTAGGTGTTTTTGTGGGCGTCGTAGAATATGTGTATATTAACACTTCCGATGGTTTTTGCTTTGTTTGTTTATTGTTTTGTCCTGTAGTAAGTCGTGAATGTTGTGGTGTCTTGGATAGCTTCTGGCGTTCTCAAACATGTCTCTGAGGATCAGGCGTTCATATTTTCTTTGTCTACAACGGTTTGCTTTGGTGAGAGCTGCCGCTTTAAGTCCGTATGTTATACACGGTGCAATAACCATTTTGTAAATCAGGCGTACTATTTTCCAGTCCATGTTGGATTTCTTTATAAAATGCATTAGGGCCTTGGAACTGCCTATGGCTTGCCGGCATCTCTTCTTTATTGTGCCTCTCCTACTATGTCCTGCCGTAATATAATATTACTCAAGATTAATAATAATATAATTTATTCTTCCTATATCTTTTTATTCGTGAAGAGGCAGGAAGGAGGCTTTGTCTATTACTGGTTAATTAAGGGGCTGACAAAAATAACTTAAATAAAAATACAAATTTTAATAACGAAAAATAATAATCTCCACAAATCAAAACAGATCAAATAAAATGCTTTTTATCAAAAAATCATTAACTAAATTCAAAAAGGAAAGGTTCATCGTACATCGTATAATTACAAAAATATCTTAAATAAAAATACAAATTTTTAATTAAAAAAAAATCATTATCTTCTCAAATCAGAACTGATCAAATAAAAAGTTTTGTATCACTCAGTATATAAAAAAATAATTAACTACCATACAAAATAAAAAACGGAAGGTCACTCATCGTACATCGTACATTATATCAAAATAATTATCTTCACAAATCAGAACTGATCAAATTGAAAGTAATTATTATAATTTATATTCAGTCAAATTTGGAGTATGATTTACATTTAATTAAAAGACGCATGTGTACATAATAAGCTAACAGGCGTGATTAATTTTTTGCGAGTATTTTTTATTACTGCACGATATTTTATGTCAAATTCTATGTCAACTATCCTTCTTTTTTTTTCGGTGGCTCAAACAGACTCTCCTTCAACCTGTTATGTTGACATGAACTCTCTTTTTGAAGTGTATATAGCCAGGAACAATAAAATATTCGGTGTTTGCGGTATTCTAGCTCTAAGACGTCGATGCTTTCTACTTGGTGCGTAATCCGGTGACTGTCTCTGTATACACTCAGTTTTTCGGGAGCAATAGTAATCAATTTCTTTTCATAAAAGGTTTGAAAGATTGTGTTTTTTCATTAGTTTCAATATTTTTGAGTATATTTTACCAGGTTTCTTGAATATATTCGGGGGGTAGGAACGGCAACAATGCCAATTAGTCTTGTGAAATTTCGCTCTTATAAAACAAAACGTTTTATTTATTTTAAGTTTTTTTACTTTACGCCAAATTGCACGCTTTTAGTGATACAAGCAGCCTATTATTTTGGCTTCAATATAATAACAATGAATTGTCACATTTAAACTTCTTCATACATTTCTCTATAAGGTGAAAAATCTTACATAAGTATCTTCGGCCTTATTGGGCAGCAATCCATAGACAACGGGCAAAATATTGCTATTTTGTTTATTTGACTTCATGTCTAGATCACAGACTGTATAGGGAGTCTAGATGGATATTTGGTAGAATGGGTTTGGACAACACCTAAAAGATCCATCGCCGTAAAAAGAGCCACATTTATCCTATAAGAGTTTCTTCGCTAAAGTTGGAAATATCAGTATTTTATCATGTGTTCCGTCCTCACAAACGAAAAAAAAAAAACAGGTATCACAACTTCTTCTGATGTGTTAAAAGAAAGTTTATCAACATCAAGATGTTTTTTCGTGATCTATATAAACTACATTTTACTGTAGAAAAAGAAAGTACCCAACGCCTGAATTCTTCTTCATCGCTCCCATCACTGTGTCTATCATGTGCATTGTAAATATATTACCTACGAACATATTACCCTAATGTTCGAGTTTGCAAAATAATTTGTTTCCAGGTATTCCATCGCTTCTCGAACTACTGTGACATCGATTATAAATAAATCACTCATGTTAAAGATTGTATTGGAGCCTAGTCTACTCGTAATATGTTAAAACTTGAGTTGTCGGTCGGTTATGTATCCTGGCCATGCCATAGTCTCCTGATTGGAACTATTTAATCAACCAAGCCTATGTCATCCAAGTTGAGCCAGCTCGTGCTGCTTTTCAACAAATAGATATATGTACATAATTCTCACTAATAAAAGGTCTCTCATTCAGCCATTCAATCATCTTTGTCGAACGTGTTTCTTTAATATGGCTAGGACTTGTTTGCTAAAATGTTTACAAATCATTGTGTGGGTGACGTTAGACGTTTTGTTTTGTTTACCACGAAGACTGACACATCGGCAGAGTAAATTGTTATAGGTGTTTTCACTGATTTCATATGATGTCTGCCGCGCGGCAGCCGCACCGCACATGCCTTTATATTACATTCATATGATGTCTGCCGCGCGGCAGCCGCACCGCACATGCCTTCATATTACATTCAGCCGCGCGACACTGGTTGGCACGCTTCATTACCCGCGACTACAGTGAACTCAAATGGAGGATTATGCGTTTGACCGGTATTTATTTATGTTATGTAGGAATGTATGTTTATTTGTTCCACTAGAACATCGATACGACCTGTCAGAATTTGACACATGAAGAATCGTTCTTATTGATTGTCCCCTGGTTAAAGGCTATTTGACGTCATACTACATTCAATATGGTGCCCCCTAGATGGGATAAAGCACTGTTTTTTAAGTTTTTGACTAGGGCCGTGTTGGGCATCAAATTTCAATAATATATACATTACTATATACAGACGACCCGAATGGCCGAGTCGGCAGTAACCCTGCCTACGAAGCCAAGGGTCCCGGGTTCGAGTCCCGGTGGGGGCAGATATTAGTTTGATGAGAACAGATGTTTGTACCCTAGTCATGGTTGTTTATCTATTCAAATATAATATTTATCTATATAAGTATGTGTATCGTTGTCTAGTACTCAAGATACAGGGAATCCTAGTTTGGGGCTAGATCAATGTGTGTAAATAGTGTCCAAGGTGTCTTAGGTATTACTATCTCTTGCTTGCTGATTTGCTTGCATTTAGTCATTTAGAAGCGTATTGACCTAGATTTGTTTCATACTCTTTAGAGCACAATTTTTTAGTAGTCGAGTTCCAGTTTTTCAACTTATGTCTTATTTAGAAAATGGATTCCAAAGGGGAAAAATTATAGTTGCCTTACTTTTGATGGCAGTTTCTCATTTGTTAACTAAGGAACGACTGCCGCGCTTCTGTCGCGCAGCTTTTCGGGTAAGGAAATAACCTGCTTCTGTAGCCGCAAGTTTCAATACTTCTGACGCCTAGGTACTTGTATTTGATCACTCTGTACTCATTGACGTAATAAACTACCCTCTGCAGATTTTTAGGTGTTGATGCAATAAGAGCGGAATAATCGGCGTATCTCAAGTTGTTAATTATTTTCCCACTGATCTTGATACACTACTCTTTTCTTCCAGTGCTTCAGAGGTAAGCTTCTCAGTTCAGATTAAATAGAAGCGGGAAAAGAATGCATCCCTGCCTCACTCCACGACATATCCCAATTAGTTCACTTTCGTCACAGTCCACTCTCGCCGTGCTGGTTTGGTTCCAGTAGAAGTTTTGTACGATCCTCATGTCCCGCCATCAATTCGAATTTCTTGCAGACGACGCATCAGTAACTCATGTTTAACAAGGTCAAAGGCCTTTTTGTAATCAACATCTTTTTTAATATATAATTATTGATACATTTTAAGTGTTAAATAGTGTGATATTGATGTTCTTAAATTATCTTATGGTATGTTTATATATCAAGATTCATAATGCTTATTTAATACATTACTATTTGCCCACGGGCAATAAATTACATTGTTCCACATCGCTTAGAAATGTCACATGTATGACAGAAAGGTGTAGTCATATTTTAGGGGGTCGTTAGGGACATCATTCTGAACAATTTTTACTATGAAACTGATTCTTTTTGACATCTCCATAATTTTTTATTAATTAGAGAATTAAAAAACAAAGTTGCTCTGATCAAATCGGTTTAATACGAGTAGAGTAGTTGTTCGGAACGATGTCCCTAACAACCTCCTAAAATATAACTACGCCTTTTTTACCCCGTATTATTATTATTTTTCTAAACTGCGTATAGTCCGACGACCTCTATGGCGTTGCGGTTCGAGGCACTGCCTCACAATCGAGGGGTCCCGGCCACAAATCCCGGCTGGGGAGGAAAAAAATACAGGCCCCCGATGTTTAAGCGCGTGACGTCGCTGTTTTTGGTTCTCACGACCCAGGGTATCAGAGTGTGGGGCCAGCAGAAGTGCCTGTTTATAAATGTTATGCTACGTTATGTTTGTTGTGCCTGCTCATCTGGCGCGGCGCAGGGCATCTTCGAAAGTCGTCGCGCTGTCTGCCCGCGACTGACTCGCGACCGGCCCTACGACCACCGGCTGCCACGAACGGCCGCGCGTCACTTCAAATCATTTGATAACACACAAGAGGACGATGCCTGAACTTAGAGCGATAGAGTCGCTTGGATGCGTTAGAATACCAAAGGGCCTTTTTAAAGCTCAAAAGGTGACCAACACGACCCGATAGTTTCACAGAACTACGGTCGAACAAATCTGACATTGCTTTTATACAATTATCGTTTGATATCGCTAATTAGACATGATCAGCACCGGGATGCGAACAAGCTTCACCTGCTTGACCGACGGGGTTTAACCACTTGACCACCATGGACGTTATACACTTTTATTTATATTATTGACAACAAATGTGTACTCACATGTAAGAATATCTGTCGGGACCACTTTAAAATTTACCAATAAATGAATGAGAACACGATTATTTTAAACTAGCTGTATTTTGATTGATAAATTTGTCAATTTTAAATGGATTCTGATAGAAATTTCATCTTAGTTGATTATTTAATTATTGAGTTCACAGCACAAAACTGTTTATGTATATAAGGGTTATTACTCTTGACTTACGCCAATGAGAAACTATCATAATTTAACACAATAATAATATGTTAGAATAACATAATAAGCATACGGGTTACCAAAGAGTCGCTATCAACTACGCTGTCCGTCCGCATCGCTCACCGCCCCGCTTACCGCACCGCTTAGAGCCGCGCCGCCGCGCCGGTCTCCTGGCACTCAGCTAACGGTGACCGGCAGTGCCCGGGGCTACATCGGGCTTTCTACCCTGCGGCCACATTCATTCGCCACATTCCATGGACCCGCCACGAAATATGGCACAGCTGACCGCGAGTCTTATCTCCGCAGCTTTGATCACCTAGAGCCAGGTCACGCTACACTCGTAGTATACCTATACAATTCATGAATTGAGTGAATCAATAGCTATACATTTAAAAATTTTAAGAACCCCTGACAGCAATCTTAGAAATACTAAACCGATTTTAACAAAACATATCTACAATCGCAGTGAAGTCTTCTACCAACCACGAAAACACTCATTAAAATCCATCTAACCATGTGACCGCTATTCCTTGTTAAGCTGATAACTTCGCAACTCAGATTTTAACAAAACATGTCTGAACCATCGCAGCAAAGTCTACTACCAAATATATGAAACGGCATCAAAATCCGTCCACCCGTTTGACCGCTTGTCTTTGTTATGCTGATAACTATCAAACTACTGAACCGATTTCAATAAAACATATAATAATAATAATACCTTGGACACTATTTACACACATTGATTTAGCCCCATACTAGGATTCCCTGTATCTTGGGTACTACACAATGATATACATACTTATATAGATAAATATTATACTTAGATAGATAAACAACCATGACTAGGGTGGGTACAAACATCCGTTCTCATCAAACAAATTGTTGCCCCCATCGGGACTCGAACCCGGGGCCCTTAGCTTCGTAGGCAGGGTCACTGCCGACTCGGCCATTCGGGTCGTCATTTAAGAACCATTACAGAAAAGCCCACTACTATTTATTGCAAACCGCATTGAAATCCGTCTACCCGTTTGACCGCTATTCTTTGTTAAGCTGAAAACTTTCCAACTTCTAAACCGATTTTAATAAAACATATTTCGTAATTTCGTAATTTCTTTATTGTACTAAAGAAAACAGACATACAGATAACTTATGATAGAAAAAAAACATGTACAAAGGCGAGCTTATCTCTAAAAAGAGATTTCTTCCAGCAAACCATGTTGGATAGGAGACGGAGATGATAGGTAAGGGAAAGAATTGCGCGTACAATTAAGACTATATTCTAATATAATACATATTACACATACATAAAACCCTATTGCTAAGAAATATAGACTACATACACAGTTACATAAATACAGCATATCAATAAATATCTTACAAATATACTAATACTAATACATTATAGCTAAATAGAAAGTGAAAGATAGTGCTTCTTTAGTCGGTTCTTAAAGATATTCAGGAACAGTCCCCTGATGGTGCAGGGAAGTTCATTCCACAGCCGTATAGCGCGGATTCTAAACATATCTAAGAACCTTTGCAAGTAAGTCTACCTTTAGTACAACATTTGCAGAAAACCGCGTTAAAATCAGTCTATCCGTGTGACCGCTAGGGTGCCACGAACAGACATACAGACACATCGATACACCGACAGACGCTTCTTTTGGTCGTCGGGGTCTCCATACATCTTCTATTGTGTAATTAATTTATGGGATTATTTCAATGTAAAGTTTCTTTTTTTCTTTTTAGAGCATTTAAATAAAAGCTTTTTTTATGTTTTTGTATCATAATGTTTCTGAGCCTGTTCATTTAATTTAAAGCATCATTGTTAACTGGTCGTTCCCGTTAATTTAGACAGTCTACTTCTTCGATAAGGAGACCTTCTAGTGATTTGATATACAACTTTAGAATGGGGCATGAAGAGCAATTGTTAGAGATACCACAAAGTGAAATCGGGTGATAATTAAGAAAATTGGAATTCCGTGCAATCATAACGCTCTGAGAGATTAGGGAAACTCTGAAGACGTCACTTTAAAAAAACGAATCAAGGACCAGAGTACCTACTTGTCAAGAAGAAAAAAATGAGCTGAAACGCGATAGGGTTGCGTCGTTTTGTTCCAGAGTTCCCATGGACACATTCTGGCTCCATCCTCAGATCGGCTGATTTTCCTGATATGGTGCTCCGAGTCATGAAAATATTGTATAGGACCAAAGGACATGTCAAGACAAATCTAAAGCGCCCAAACTCGATTGGGTTGCATCGTTTTATTACAGATCAGCTATATGTCATCAAAATATTGTATCGTCATCTGATTTACAAATGCATGCCAAATTTCAACCCAATCGGAAGTCGGGGAGTGGGTCAACTTTAACCCGAAACATTTGATCCGAACATACAACATACATGCACACAACATATACTGCAAGTTAAATAAACCCTTAAATATACATGTATGCAAAATTTTAGCTCAATCGGAAACCGGGAAGTGGATCAAATTTAACTTGCAAGATTTGATAACAGACAGACAGACAACGGGACAGGTGAAACTAAATAAAAGCTTGTAAAAACGGGCGACTTTGGACTGTGGATGAGATCGGACGAAGCCAAATACCTGTACCATCCCGAATGGAGAATCACGTGACGCTATTGTTTTTTTTATTTGTTTGATCTCTTACTTCATAGAACATTGATGACAGCTTTCGCAAGCTTCCGTCGTACCGTACGTGAGAGGACTCAGGTCACCCATCCATACGCCAATACAATCATATCTTGCTTAGCCGAGTAATCGATTAGTAACCTACATAAGTCTAAGCGCTTGAATGAACAGAAGCGATTCATTCGAGCGATCATGTTCTTTGTGATAATTACAGGTTCGATTCTATACTTACTATGATTATTATATCCGTAGACTTAGGAAGATTCTGGGCTTAAGTTGTGGTATAGTCAGACTTCATCGTGTCTACTGCTACTTAAAACTCAACTCCGCAACAACATTAATAATAAGAATATAAGTAATTTAAGTAGAGCCTATAACTATTTTATATAAATATCTTATGATATAAATACACTATTTAAACTATTTATGTGACCCAAGCATAAACGTGTCACGTAAACAAGTTAATTTTGGGGGGACGAATAGAAAAAAAGGTTTTAAAGCTGTATCGTGTGACATGTTAAATGGCTTGTTGCAAGGTTTATTTTCTTTACAGTTCTGTAGTAATAGCCCACCCCCCCTTAACTCCGAAACTACCGATCCTAAAATTATGAAAAGATACGAAATTTAAGTATTTATTTGCATATTAGAGGAAACAATAAGAAATGTATGGTTTAATTAAGGTGGGAGGGGGCACAATTAGGGGACAAAGCAGGCAATAAAAAATCAAACTGTATTGTGTAACGTGTTAAATGAAAAAACTTGTTATGAGGACCTCATATTTTTTATAATTCTGAAATGCTTAGGTATAAAAATAATTTAAGACAAGTAGACTCTGTGAGTACAGAGAATTTGCGTTCTTTTTTAAATAATTTCCACCTCCTCACACCCCCGACCCCTTGAAGTTTATCGGTCATCCGAATTCACTTGTTCATACAAGTGAAATTATTATAAATACAAATATTCCGACTGCATTTTATTTCAATAGCATATACCAACTTATGAATGCACCTGGTTACGTACATGGAGTATGCAAGGAGTCGCACCAATAACTTTGTAAAATAATAAAAATACATTTTGCTATCTAAAATCCAACCTATTGACTTTTCACTAAAATTTAATTGCCTATGTCATTTGCTAGCAACACCTCATTTGTTAAAATCTATCAAGCCTGTAGGGGTTTTTATCGCCTCCATTTTGTAAAATTTCCAAAAACTGTATCGACAAAAAAAAAAATTTAATTAGGATCTGCTCAAAAATTCTCAAGAATCAGTTGAGAAATGTGGCCTATAGAGAAGAACATCCGGACACACATAGTCGCTTCGCACGCTCGGTCAAAATGGGGCAAATAGACCCCATATTACATCTGAATCTACTGGACCTAACATTTTTGTAAAAAGCTGAATCATGCAGTTTTTACAGGCAGATAGAGAATATTTCGCAACAATGTTTAGGCTTAATTAAAATAGGACGTATGAAAAATTAGTTACCGTGATTCAAATATTTTTGGATGTACAGAGAGTACGTACAGGCTGTACCAGAGAGGTGTAGTCATATTTTAAGGTGGTGATTGTTACGGACAACATTTTGAACAACTTTCACTGTAAAATCGATTTGATTAGAGCAACTTTTTTCCACTTCTCAATATAAATCAGCTGAACGCCCTCTAAAATGTTTTAGTTTAGGAGTGAAAAATATTGATTTATTACGAACAGGTGCAGCAAGAAAATTGTTTCAATGGGGGGGTGGAGACCCTGTGGAGACATTGAAACTGAGCCAACCCCCATCTTATTCCTAAAGTCCACGCAGACTAACTTGCGGGCGTCATCTAGTAAGTTTATAAAAATATGCCGATTAATCTTGAATTATTACAATTGTAGCTCGTCTAAACCTATTTAGTCCAGTTATTTAATACCTGTCTTCACTTCTTAGTACAGGTATCGACCTACATAAAAAGCTCGTGCAATAAAATGAAATTATACATGTGTCTAGAGCTTTCCTCGAGACAAAAAATGCGTAAGTAGGTACAGTCAGGCTAGGAATTGTTTGGTTTCGTACGATGTGGACTTTTTACGTAACTATCAGTTCATTATTTTTCTTCTTATAGTTATTTTGCTGCTGCCAGCAGCACTACAGACTGTTGGCAGACAGCTGTCTGCCTTGCTGCTACTGCCTGCTGCCTGTGAATATGTCCCTCTCCATTTTCTACAGGCTTCCAGTCGTCGACGGCGGCTATACCACTTTAGGAATGTAAGAAACCCACGATATCAATTCTTCTGTGGTTTACATTAGGTGTTTTTAGATAAGCTGAAGGGTGGCAGAGGAACCGATAAGGCATCAGTTGAGTCTGTCTATTCTGATATAGGAGTAAGTCTATCGTAACTCTCGAGTACATTTCAAAGTATAATTGGAGTACCATAAAAGCGTATGCAGTTGATTTTGTTGCAGACCGTACTAGAGCCGGTCGCCTTCCGGATTCCCTACTCGAGGCACCTTCCGATATGATGAGTGACATAAGCGAAGCTATCAATTAAAAATGTAGTTAAAATACCCGTTAAATTGCCCACTCGTATTTGCAGTCAGGTGAAATTGTAGTGCTGTCTTTCATTTTCCTAGTTTGTCTAATTTTCAATAAAATATTGCTGTTTCGACACGTTATAATTTTTATCATTGGAGGAGTTTCTTGAGTGATGCTTCAAATCTATGGTTTTTGATTTTTAAAGGGTCTTATTAGAATTAATTCCAGTTCATTCGATTTGATTCCATTCTTGGTAGTCTTGCCAACTAAATGCTCCATAGTTACACACACAGACATAAGTATAGACCCTAAGGAAAAAAACTCAATACCTAATATTTTATGTTAGCACATAACAAAGACCAATTAATTAAACCAGATACATGTGATACTTAAATTATATACATTAATAAAATAAGTCTAACCAATAAGGTTAGTTTCACAAAAGTCAAGTGTTTGTCAAATTCTCTCTTTCCAGAGACGATTAATCAAATTTGCTTGGCCAGGAAAGGCCAAAGATTCTTTAGGAAGCCACCTCCGTCTCTGGGTCACGGCCACCTGTCTCTTTCCCACGCCCACGCTGAGACTGAGGCAGACAGAGACAACATGAGTTTAGGTCGCACGCCATAACCCAGATAGTAGGACTTCTCTCTCTGGACAAAGCACGTAGTTAGTAATTGTTAAGTATGTATTTAGAAAATTATTTAATTTTTAATTTATTATTATATCATAGACAAGTTTATTTATTTGTCAAGGTAAATCTCCTTTTGATATAATGACTCAAATTTCCGGAATTCGGGCGCGTCTTTTGCAAAGCCAGCTGAGTAGTAGTAGCTTTTAAGAATGTAGCACTTGCTAAAAAGCCAGAATGCCACGCGGGCGTGTACCACACGGGGGTTTTCTAGCTCATATTGATAAATTCATCACCTAAACCGCCAGTGGGTACAGCGCCTGCGGCGTTGTGCTCCACTGGCTTTTTGTAAATTAATGACATCTAGAAAAAACTCGAGCGCTACAGCATGGGCCCAATTGTGCCAGAACAATGACCGCTCAGTGCCAATGACGCGACGATGACGGTCAACTTTAGGTTTCCATTATTTCGCGTTTTTTTTTTATGTTATTAATGCTATTATATATTTTTAGGTAATAAATTAGGTAATCATTAACAAAAAGGGATAAACTTGGCTTCGAACCCAGAACCCTAAGATTGTGAAACCGACATCAAACCAATTGCGCCACCACAATCATGTGATAAATCGCAAAATCTATGATCATATTTGAATAATGTTATGGTGTGTTACATCGCAAGTGGTGTTAAAACACATTCTCTTATAAGGAGACCACCTTTAATTTATGTATGTAATCTCGTGTTATTTGTTACTAAAGCGGCAACAGAAATACACATTCTGTGAAAATTCAAACTTTCTACCTATTACGGTTCAAGAGATACTGGCGGACAACGGACGGACGGAAAGCGGAGGCTCAGTAATAGGGTCCCGTTTAGCACCCTTCGGATACGGAACCCTAAAAAAGCCTGTGGGGCACAACGCCGCAGGCGCTGTACCATCAGGCGCCGCAGCCGATGAATTATCAATAAGAGCCGGAAAACCCCTGTGGTACAACGCCCCCGTGGTGCTGTGGCGCTCTGGCTTTTGAGGCGGTTATATGTTCTAAAAAGCCCGTGGGGCACAGCGCGGCCCACTATTTTACAACACGGGCTTTCCTGAAGACGCAATCCGAGCTAGTTTTATTGGCAGGCGAATTTATTTGACGTTCGTTTGTGATGTGATGGACTAATGGCCAGTTACAGAAACGATCTTTGAATTTTAAAGCCCCTCTAAACGGGGCCTCTAATGGCGTGTCAGTTCCATAAAATATTGTATATTTTGATAAAACATGGCTCTTATTTCTGAGCACATAATGTTCATGATAGTTCACACGCCTTGACATTTTGCGGGGCTTTAAAATATAAAGGTATTTTCAGTATCTGGCTGTTATTCGGATAGAGCGCGTCATCCTCTAGTTATCAAATATACTGGCCCTCACAATTAAGTACTACACTTTTAAAATATCAATTTTGTCTAAACCGTAGAAGTTAGAGCTTTAATAACATTTTATGGCAAATTTTATCAGCTGTCTCTGACACTATAGTTCAAAATTAAAGTCTTTTTCAAGTCATTTTTATTTCGAAAGTATACATTGTTTAATTAAGAAGTTATTGCAATTTTAAAAGTGTGATACTTAGTTTTGCAGGATAGTGTATTGATTTTAGAATAAAAAATTAAAACGTTATAGACTATATTTTGTACCACATACAAACCTATGTGGCTTACGTAGTATTTTAAATTGGATAATAAGATTTTACCAGTGAAGTAGATAAAACATGAAAAAAAAACCGGTCAAGTGCGAGTAGCACGTCGGACCCGCACACGAAGGGTTCAATACCATTGTACACGGAAAAACGTAAACGACAGTCTATCGTACGAGTATACCTTTTTAATTTTTATTAATAAAATATTATGTACTAGAAGGACTATATTCAAGTACTACATCGAAACATTGAAAAAGAGTTTTGTGTATGCAATATTTAAGTATTGAACTATGTACTCAGGTTAAAAACTCTTTGCACATTGAAACCGGAAGTGGATAGAAATAGAGTGACTTAATTACAGTAATGATATCAAATATGATAAAACATAATATTATTTATTATAATTCCAAGGAGCAATTATTAATGGTATGATGACAATAACTAAGCACAAAACTCAGATATTTTCCGTTAAGATCGGGAGAATCCAGTTTTCACCGATAAAAAAATAAAACAAAATGGCTAAGAAAATGGTTAAACCAATATATTCTTGTGTAGGTAATTCTCTTAATTATTAAAAACCGGTATGTTTCATTATTTGCTGTTATAGCGGCAGTGGAAATACACCCTCTGTGAAAATGTCAGCTCTCTACCTTCCCTATTTCGGTTGATCCGGTAGAGCAGAGCCGGTGACAGACGGACGGACTGGCAGCGGAGGCTTAGTAATAGGGTCCCGTTTGGCACCCTTCGGGTACGGAACCCAAAAAAACAACTATTTGCAATTACCTAGCAAAAATATTTCATGAGAAACAGCGATGGAACTTAATGGTGATGATGAAACGCCTACCCTCACCGTCCGCACCAAAAGGGCGAATTCTTAATATCGGTAAATAATTTTATCAAATTTAATTATGTGGTACAGTTATTTAGGATTGTTTCCAAACATGCAGTCTCGCGCCCATATGGGAGGGCAGAGGCACAGGCCAGTTCTCAAAGGAACATGGTCAGCATTGGGATTTGAACCAGCATTGAAACGCGGCTCAGTTTATTCAATTAAACACAAAAATAGATAAGATTCACTCATTCCGGGACAATATCGATATCACACAAAATAGAAATCTGCGAAAGTACCCTGAGTTCTCTACGGCATTTAGTAGGGTGTACACGCGACACACCTGCCTGCTGCCACTTCTAGGACTCGATATTGTTAATCACCACTTATAATGTAGGTGGTAAAAATACTGTAAATTAGGCTCATTAGATATCGCCACAAACTAATGTCGTATTTTGTAAGCTCTGCAATTCAACCAAGAGCCGTCAAGTCCAGGATGAGGTCCTAACAAAGCTCAGAGGCTTTTGATTTTTGTAGCGTTTAATTGTTCGTCTATTCCTAATGTATTTTATTTACCGTGCGCAATAAATAAAGGATATGAAAATAAGAAGTGCAAAACTTAGTTTCTCCCCACTTTAGGAGGAGATTGATGATGATGTTGTTGACGATAGCCAAGTGAGGCCACGGTGAGTACTACATGAGGTGTCTGGTTGGTTTGTGGGGCGTTGTTGGTGTCCCCATATCGCTTCTAATATGACCGATATTGGTGTGTACTCGAAGTGCAAAAGAGGAAATTACATAAAGTCTAGCAGGACTTACCTAACAATGAAATCCAGTCTCGCATAAATTCCAAGTTAAACTAAACCCGATGCCACCCTACATCAACCTGTCCTACAAACGCGGTGTTGCCAAATACGGCGCGCGCGCAACCGGGCGGCTCTCTTGTGAGGAAACGGCATTATGCTTAACTATACCAACACTCACACTCAACCTTAGTACAGTGGAGTAAGGACCGTTATAAATATGTAATTGGGGAACGGGTGGAAACACGCTAAAGGTATAAAATACAAAATGTCTCCGACCGCTATATAGATAAACTAGTTAGGATAGATGTATGAAAGATAGGCAAATAAAGGGTAAAACACATAGTTTTGTACAACTTTTACTATAAAATCTATTAGACGTAAACTTTATTTTGCCCAAAACAAAGTGTATTTCCCGATCTTCTCTTCTCTACATAATTTCGTTAACGTTTCTTCGGAACGTATTATTTTTTAAATACTGAAATAAATAAAATTAAACTACCTACCCGTAAAATATAGTTTGCATTTGAATGGCGGTCCTGGCTCTCACATGTTCACATAAGAATAGATTGTACAATTTCACCAGACCAAACACACATTTGCAATTAATTTCGTTTTGTATTAATTAATTTTAATAAATTAAACATTAACAGAGGTGGAATCGACGATTTATTCTCAATATCACGATTATGCACATTACTTTTGTGTTAACAGTAAAAAATATTAAAAAATACGATTGATGAAATATTTATGGGTACTCACTCAAATCCAATTAAGAATGGCGGCATTCATATTGATTTCCGATGGGTTGAATTTATTTATTGTGATTGAACAACTAACAACAGTTAGTTCTTGATTGAGAGCAAGTACCTTCCTAATGAAATTTGGGTCGTTGTAAACCAGCCAAGTAGGAGAAGGACTCGCACCCGAGGGGTTCCGTACAAGCCTTGGGGCACACGATCGACGCCCCGCTTACCAACCAGGCACCTCATAAAACTGTTGTTGTGGCCAAATACGACTTGGAGATTATCTTCATCATCTGCATCATCATGGTTTAGAGGAACCGCCGAAAAGTTCCATGACGATGAAAACCACTGAGGGGTTATGTAGAGGTAGAAATTAAATTGATTGTACATCAATAATGGCATCTTAAGCTTAAATTCAAGGCCTAACTAGTTGGGAGAAAAATGTGGGATAAATATATGTAATGTTTTTTGGGAAATTTATGTAAATTTTATATATGTGTGTAAATTAGGGAAGAAATTTCATGGAAAATTCCTGAAGCATTATTTTCTACTAAATGGAAATTCGCTCGGAGACGAAATCAGTTTCCTGTACGTTCTATTTTATTTTAAAGTTATTATTAAACATGTTCATTAATAATGTATGTAACTTGTCAACTCGTGGAGCCGCGGGGCCATGCAGGGCGGTGCGGTCAGCCTGCTTCGACGCATTGCGTCGGGTATTTGTTTTCTTTGTCTAATGTTGAAGGCTATTGGCGTTTCTTCATCCCTTAACTGACGTAAAAAGAAAAAATACTCCCACCACCTACTTCTGACGCATGACACACTTCACTGAATAACTTAAACCACTAATTCCCTTATAATAACAGACTCCATACTGACAAATTGACAGTTGTCAAAGTTAATCCGAGAATAGTTCTAAATGTCCATATATTTGTCGGGCCCTTGTCATTGTAAAGTATTAAGAATGTTTTTTCCCCTGTAGTAAGTAAGTTATGTATATTCAAACACTAAGTACTACAAGGTCAGTACTTTAGTTTTGAGTATACTAAATAAAAAAAATGCAACTAACTTTAGATAGCGCTGTTTACTTAAGTAATCTGCACAAGTCTTTATCATTGGCGAGCAAACCACGGGTTTGGTATTTTGCTTAAAGATAGTAGAATTGATTATCGTATGTTTAAATGTAGATTATTTTATGGATGGCACAATATACTGACCAAATACGTTACTTATTTATTCATGTGAAGTCAGTCTGACCAATTCTTACTCTAAGGGCGATTTACACCAGACTTTCGACAGACGCAAAAGGAAGTTTAAAACAAGAAGTAGGTACAACACGGCCAAGTTACGTAGTCAAGCACGGCAACGTTATTGCCTGTTAGCCCTTAACACTTATAGCCTTGTTGTATTTAAGTTGTTTTTACATTTTATTTAGCGGGTGTCAAAAATATGGTACAAGTCGGCTACAAGTGAATGTTCTGTTCTGATGTTGCATCTGTCAAAATGTATGAAATGTGTTTTTTTTAGGGTTCCTGACCAGAAGGGTGCTAACGGGGCCCCTATTACTAAGCCTCCGCTGCCGGTCCGACTGTGTGTCCGTCAGCTGTATCTCTGAACCGTAATAGTAGAGAGTTGAGTTTTTTATGAGAGTGGATTTCTAACTAGCAAACGCGTTTAAACAAAATGAAGGTGTGTGTTTGTGGTAAACTGATTTAGCGAATGTCATACAAGTGACCCTTAGGGCGTGAAAACTAAACTAAAGGAATTTAAAAACGAGTTTGAAAATAAAACCTGCGGCTACCGCTCAAGAGCTTTCGGATTTCAAACTGCTATTCATTAGTTAGTTATAATAAAACGCCTCCATGCCAGACAGTTCAACTGAACGCTGCGTTCCTGTACCGACCAGTCGTATTATCTATCTATCTATCTATGTTGAATATGTATATTTGTTTGTCATGACATGATACTCGTAGTTCTGCTATCCATGCATTTTAAAGTAAAATAAAGACATGATCATTGAGTGTGAATCATTGCTAGTAAGTGGTTCTCGATCCCATTGTATGTCGACTCCCATTTTTAATATATCTCCAGAGGTAGGCACATTTCTAGGTAGATAGAAATTAAATCATATAGAAAATACAAGAGAGAGAATTTGCTCTGTTTGTATAGGAAACTTGGACCATTAGCGACTGTCTAGGTTTTCTGCAAGGAATCTTGGAAAGACGGCCTTTGCGGCAAGGCCTGCCTCTCTAGCGCAGTCCCGCGGGGGAGGAAGAAGAAAAAACCCCAGGTCTTGGATGTTTGTGTGTGTGTAACGGACGTCGCTGTTTCTGGTTCCCACGACATAGGGTATCCTAGTGTGGGGCAGAAGCAATGTTTCTGTATAAAAATGTTTAGAAAATAAAGCTCGAGCCGCCGCGTCGTAAGGCCGGTATCACCGCCCTCATGATATTACGGGCACACATTCTTTGCCTACCCAGCGACCCAAAAATCAAAGTCCACGGCTAAATTACACCAAACATTTTTAACGTGGTTTTGCTAATAATACAAAAATAGAATGATAGTGAGCTGAATATGTGTCTGCACATTCAGCACACAGCCCAAGACCGGGTTTCTCTGGAGGAGTACCCATAAAAGAGTTCTCGTAAATAAATAAATAAATAAATATCATCATATTATAAATAACACTTTTTACTTTAAAATACGTCACTCTACAGCGACCAATGTATTACAGTCGGTTAGCACTTTGAGATCATTTTGAAATCAGTGGCATCTAACTGAACTTAGATAAAGATTGCCAATTGCACCGATTATTCTATTATACGGATATTCTAATTTGTTGACCGAGCGAGTGAAAGCGAGCAAAGATTCCACTTTTGAGATTGGCTAAAAATTTATTTGTCCTTGTGTCTGTCTGTCTATCTGTTCTCGCCTACAGGTCGCATTTCTCAAACGATTCTCGTGAAATTTTGTGAGCAGATTCGATAATTATACAGTTTTTTACGAATACGTTTGTGTAATAGCGGATTTCAGTTTTTGATTTCATTTCATTTCATAATCAGACAACGCAGTTCTTTCCGCCTTCAAGAGACCAACACCTACGACGAACCAGTCTACACACCAGATTTGACCGCCTTTGAACGCTAGTAATCGCCAAAACTTTAACCCCCATTTTGCTCAAAAGTCTGCATAGTAATTGAAAAATTCAAGCACCTGAAATTCAATTTAAAATTGGACTTTTTTTGTTTAATTGTTGCGCAAAATAAACTTGTATCGCAATATAATAAAGCCTTTTCTCCGTCAGTCGTAATAATATGTTTAAGTATTTATATATGTCGAAGGGTTCGCGAGATCTACTGTTCTCATAGAACCACTAGTCCTACAGTAGCCGAAGTATATTCTAAATTAATATTAAAAAATTATTAACTAATTATTACTGTATTTCGTCTAGAATCAAGATATACCTCACCCACGACGCCACGCCATGTATTCGCCATCAGACAGGTTTAGGGGCAAAGTGACTATCAAAGATCATGAAAGAGACTCTGACAAAAGCTTGACATGACGGACTTGGACTCAGGCGTCTTGTAAGACAACATCAGACAGAGGATGGTGTAATAAAACCCGTCATAAGACCCATGGTATTTTTTGTATCCCAATTACATGTTTGGTCAACTTTAGCTAAAAACGTCATGCTTGACGAACCGCTGGCTTACTAAAGCCTTCAACCATCATCAGCTTCCAAGGGGGAATCATTCGCGGGGGCAGGAGTACCACACATTCCCCAGGAAGCACGGTCCAGCTGGCACGCACAATGATCAATACACGATCAATTGCACTGATCTAGCTATAGGTACCTATACAGCGTATTATTTTGTAATGTACCATGTATTATGTCGATTGATAATGTGATGGAGAACGAGAGTTGATGTAGATTTCGGTAGGAAACACCATTTTTTATCAATTCGACTAAGGAATTTCTTGAGTGATGCTAATTCTATGGTTTCGTCTGCCTAATACGAATTTCACTGATAAAGAAGGATATGCATTAAGTATGCCATTAAATTTAAACAAATGAAATATATATTTATATTCAAAAATGTTATCAAAATACCACTGCGCTAACACCTCACAACGCATCCTAGACTGACGCGCTGCCGCAATGTAAAAACCTGCGACAGCGTACAACGCATCTTGCGTTTACGTTTTAAGTTTAAGTTTAAGTTTAACTTTAAGAAGAGTTTACGGTCTGACTCGTATCCTACTACTTCTCAGCAGAGAAGTCGTTTTTGTGATGCGACGCCTCACCGTAAATGATGTGGCCTGGCCATGATACAGCTATAACATAACATATGCTTTAGCTGATTTACGCCCGACCCTTGAAATGCTGCATATTTAGCTATGTGTCAAATTTACATGGCCGATTACCGATTTTTACAATATGATTATCGAGTTTAAACTTCAATCAGTGACTTTAAGTACACACTGAGTCCAGGCTTGAGCTGGAGCTCCGGTGAGGAAATAGAACAATGCGCGGTGTCACAGTGCGCGCTGCTCTAATGGTGCGTTAAATATATTTTAGAAACGGTACGGTTGGCAACAAACGCCTCGAGGGTCAGGAAATTCCATAGATTTTTACAGTATCAAATAATAATCAAATAATTTTATGCGGAGTATTTTTAAAATCTTTGTCAAAATGTCAATAAAATCATAGGTAAAACAGTTATTATGAGGCGCTTAGATTAACAACACGCAAGAAACTCCTTCATTGTTGTTCAATCTATTTGATATGCAGTATATGAGTGCTTCTGACACGAGTGACAATCACTACTTCACGTTGGTCCCCGGATGGCCTTTGGGCCTTTAAACAACCCTGCATCAACCCGCACAGATCCAGTGTCAACACTCGAGTTGGGCTAAACATAAATTCCAGTAGGTCTTTGGCCCTCGGTAAGTTGATAGGCTCCATTTATTTTTAACCGACTCCAAAAAAAGGAGGTACTCAGTTCGTCGGGAAGTTATTCTAGTTTTATGTTCAGCGATTTCTGGAAGATAGCTCGACGGTGGAACGATTCGGAAAAATATTTTTATGTTTTTATGCTCACTCTACCAACTAATTTGTTATAATAGTGTAGGGAGACGACAGTCGTTCCGCTCATACACACTGTTGACTATACCGTGTAATGGCTATAACATCGGACGGTGCGGTTGACTGCACATGGCCTAATATTCAATAAGGAATCCTTCCTGTACGCTGCTTTATCAAGAGCTGTATAAAATAGGGGGTAAAGTTTAGGATGCTCAATTGAGATATGGACAATTAATATTATTGAGTTACCTATCTTTTATCTCCGGGTTAATTGCTTGGCACCATAACCCTTAAAAGACCAAGTTACGTTTGCCAGGGTTCTGTACCCGAAGGGTGCCAAACGGTACCCTATTACAAAGCCTCCGCTGTCCGTCCGTCCGTCCGTCCGTCTGTCACCAGGCTGTATCTCATGAAACGTGATAGTTAGACAGATGAAATTTTCACAGATGATGTATTTCTGTTACCGTCATAACAACAAATACTAAAAAAAAAGAATAAAATAAATATTTAAGGGGGCTCCCATACAACAATTCTTTCGTTACCACATACAATGCACCTGGTTACGTACATGGAAGTGTGAAAGTAGCCGCACCAATAACTTTGTAAATAACATTTTGCTATGTTAAATCCAAACTATTCACTCCACACCATCCTTACCATTACCGACTCGCACTTGACCGTTGTTTTGTGATGTTTGAGGCGTTGGTGCTTCGGGTTCTCACGACACGGTACGCTAGTGTGAGGTCGGAAGCAGTATATTGTAAATGTTTATTTTAAGCTCTAGGGCATGTAAAAAACAGAATTGAGATTGTTATAATTATTATCCGGTTATTCAGCATCATTATTACCATTTGTCATAGCGTCATGTCTTTTCCTTTCGGGGTGGCAGGTGCATAGGTAGTCACACTCCACTCATGATCGCGGATCCGTTATGGATAATTTGTGACGTGTGACGTCGAAGAGTTTAACATCAAAGAAGACTCAAATCCACAACTCGTCGGGATCATAACAATCATAGCATGAAATTAAATGCAAATAATTATACATATCGAACTAGATTAGTTCATTATGTTTCTTCAAATGAAGCTATAATGGACTAGCAATGGTCAATTTAACATCAACAATTTAGATTGGAACTACATGTAAAGACACTGAATGAAAAAACATCGAGTAATGCACACATACCAAAGATAGTTGAGTGATAGCGATAACAATAGTAAAAAGTTTCATGCCGCAACCAGCTTCCTCGGAGAAAACCAGCGCCCGTGAATAAAAACGATTAGTGTTTTTACAACCAAATAGGTTCTTCCTACTATCGGGCGGTCAATTGTAGTGAAAAAAACGTACGCGCGTGTTATCACTGAGTATAAAATAATAATTGTTGTAGGTTAGTTTTTCGGCACAAATGCGAACGGGTTGAACGACTGTGTTCTGGAGAAACGGTAGATTTAGAGTCTCAATTGCGTTACCTCTTTTTGCCATTATCTTTTTCAATAAGAAAGATCTTTGATAATAATTGGCCCTGACAAGGATTACATTTTTTAATAGCACCTATTTCCAAAACTCTTGACAATTCCATATTCATGGAGTGCTTGTGACAACTTCATTCAGGAATATTACGATGTTTTTTTTTTAAATGGCCTGATGATAGCAATTGTAGCCAACATCCAGACCTGTGGGTTCCTAAAAATTAATAATTGTGCTTATGCATAATAAACTGTTATATTGAATCAATATCATAAGATGACATCGCCATATCTGGATCAGAACGAGGAGATGGCGAAGTAAAGAAGGCGCTTGTATCCAGCTGTTGGTGGTTGGTTACGAAGCTCTATTTTAATATTGGGCTCACATAAAAAAGCACCCTTTACACTACCCTCTTTTAAAATTACTATAAATATGTATTTTATAGTAATTAAAAGAGTGGAGTCAATGTTCATTTTAAATAGGATGGCCATTTAGATACAAATTAGGGACTATTGGTTGCACACGCACCCTCTCGCCCCCCTGCCCCTCCATATTACCTCACCCCCGCTCACCCCTCAATCCAATCAGCAAAGAGAGAGGCCTACGCGCGCAAGAACCGTGACCGAAGTGATATGATAACAGACGTGAAAGTATGTTCTTATGATTTGTGTTACGCATTGTTGTTTGTTAGTTTGTACGAGTGTTATTTGAGTACCATAATATTATAGATAGAAAACCCCTTTAACATCTCGTTGGGGTCCAGCTTAGGTCCTTACAAGTGGTTCTAACTAATGCTATCAGACCGAATCTAGAAACGTCACAACT
The DNA here is from genome assembly GCA_949825045.1 of Argyresthia goedartella. NCBI lineage: Eukaryota > Metazoa > Arthropoda > Insecta > Lepidoptera > Argyresthiidae > Argyresthia > Argyresthia goedartella. The sequence continues at coordinate 17,932,912 of OX463806.1, forward strand.
AATTTAGTTTAAAAATAAAGCTGGCTATTCACTACGGGATATGATATATATGTCACCGTAAGATAGTTAAAAACAATTAGTTGACTGTAGTAAACTGTAGCGTCTGCTTACTATATGCTGCGTTAGTTGGTAAACTAACGGTTAAAATCGTTAAATAGTAAACTGGTTTTAACTTGAATTGCAAACGAAATACCAGGGCAAATACTGCGGTAGCTTAGGTGAAGACTATAAGAACAAAAGAAACGTAAATTATAAGCCCTGTCGGTCTGGTTTACTATCTGCCAATAGTTTATCAACTAACGGTTTTGACTATCTTACGGTGACATGTATATCATATCCCGTAGTGAATAGCCAGCTTTATTTTTAAACTAAATTAGTTGTGACGTTTCTAGATTCGGTCTGATAGCCTTAGATAGAACCACTTGTAGGGACCTAAGCTGGACCCCAACGAGACGTTAAAGGGGTTTTCTATCTATAATATTATGGTACTCAAATAACACTCGTCAAGAAATCTTTTGTTTTGTATGAATATGTCAAACAATGTTGTATCCCATAGTCATAATCATAATTATTTATTCATTGCTTATGGGTACAAAGACAAAATGACAAATTGCAACATTTTTATTTTATACTTAGGTTTAAAGTAAGTACTTAGCCACATAAGCCACCTACATAACAACTATCTAGATATTTATGAAGTAAAATTTAAGTTTAGTGAGTAAAATATGAATAAATAAAATTATTAATTGGAATGGATTAATAAATCATTCAGAGTAGGCATAAAACTCAGATTATAAAAAGTATTGCTTATTAAGAATTTCCTTAAAGTGTCCTTAATTTTTTTAATGGTTTCTATATTTTTTATAGTAGGGTATTATCTATTCTAACGCACATCCACATCCTGTTGCTACAAATTCTAGGTTAGATACTGTTGCAGCTAATCTTGGACGGGGTCTGAGGGGGGGTTGCGGGGTCTGGGGGCAGGAGCTTGTTTTGGTATTGATTGCCTAACATAGTGAATAGCCGGCATAAGACTTGTGACAAACATACAAGAGTTGTCGGATTTCACTGCCACGGTCAGTTCTAATATTCAGAAAAGGTTAACTGCAACTAATCACCAAACTTATGTTTTTATATAAAACCACACCTGAGTCTAAAATTAAATAAAACCGGTCAAGTGCGAGTCTAAATCGCGCACGAAGGGTTCCGTACCACCGTTCAATGGAAGCGATGGTGTGGAGTGAATAGTTTGGATTTTACACAGCAAAATATTGTTTACAAAGTTATTGGTGCGGTTACTTTCACACTCCATGTACGTAACCAGGTGCATCCATAAGTTTGTATGTGGTATTGAAAGAATTGTTGTATGAGAGCCCCCTTAAATATTTCTTTTATCCTGTTTTTTAGTATTTGTTGTTATAGCGGCAACATAAATACATCATCTGTGAAAATTTCAACTGTCTAACTATCACGGTTCGTGAGATACAGCCTGGTGACAGACGGACGGACGGACAGCGGAGTCTTAGTAATAGGGTCCCGTTTGGAACCCTTCGGGTACAGAACCCTAAAAAATGATCTACTCCCAACTACTCTTTACTCGTCTCTCGTGAGCTCGCATATGGCAACTATCGTTACCTCAGTTCAACAGGGTTCTATCTAGCATTTCATGTTTTTTTTTTAAATTATAGACCGTCCCTCAAGGTTCTATCTAAACATAAAATAAACAAAAATCGATGCATCAAGTTTCCAAGTGAAATTTGTATGACTGATAGAATTATGTTTTTCAAATATGCTCGATATTGATAACCTGTCACCAGGCTGTATCTCATGAACTGTGATAGTTAGACAGTTGAAATTTTCACAGATGATGTATTTCTATAGCCGCTATAACAACAAATATTAAAAACCAGAATAAAATAAATATTTAAGAGGGATTCCATACAACAAACGTGATTTTTTTTGCTCGTTTTTGCTCGATATTGATAACGGCAACAGGGAGACGCTTGAAATATTTAAAGAATATTTAGTTGAATATTCACTTTAAAATTCACTTTAAAAATAAATAATTAAAATAAAATAAAACATGTATTAAAGGGGGGCTCCAATACAACAGACATGTTTTTTGCCGTTTTTATAGATAATGGTGCGGAAGCCTTCGTGCGCCAGCCTGACTCGCACTTGCCCGTTTTTCTTTTATTTGGTTACTTGATTATGACCAATGCGGAGTTTGTAAAATATCCTAATACTAATTTACTACTATAAATATCTTGATCTACTGATTAACTGTAATTTCACTGTTAATTTGTCAGTTAATACTTTGAAGTTTTAATTTTTGAGGTATTTCTTATTCAACAAGGTTCCAACTGATTTGTAATTATGTGTAAAAGTAATATAATGTATCATTTTATATACTTTTTGTATTAATAATTACATGATAATATGGTAAAATTTAAATCATAAAGCAAATCATAGCGAAACGCCGATATCAGCCTTTCAAAGTTTAAAATCGATCTAGCGTAAAACAGTTACTGCCCCATATAGAACCCTGTTGAACTGAGGCGACGAATATGTAGCCATAAGAAGATAATAATCTAAGATACCCATCATACGTGTTATAGTGAGGTAGGTACAACAGCTATGTACTGAGCTGGCCGACCGGTGACATAAAGTACATGATGAACTATAGTGAGGTAGGTACAATAGCTATGTACTGAGCTGGCCGACCGGTGACATAAAGTACATGATGAACTATAGTGAGGTAGGTACAATAGCTATGTTCTGAGCTGGCCGACCGGTGACATAAAGTACATGATGAACTATAGTGAGGTAGGTACAATAGCTATGTACTGAGCTGGCCGACCGGTGACATAAAGTACATGATGAACTATAGTGAGGTAGGTACAATAGCTATGTACTGAGCTGGCCGACCGGTGACATAAAGTACATGATGAACTATAGTGAGGTAGGTACAATAGCTATGTACTGAGCTGGCCGACCGGTGACATAAAGTACATGATGAACTATAGTGAGGTAGGTACAATAGCTATGTACTGAGCTGGCCGACCGGTGACATAAAGTACATGATGAACTATAGTGAGGTAGGTACAATAGCTATGTACTGAGCTGGCCGACCGGTGACATAAAGTACATGATGAACTATAGTGAGGTAGGTACAATAGCTATGTACTGAGCTGGCCGACCGGTGACATAAAGTACATGATGAACTTTTGAACAAGCGTCGCGACGGTTTCGATTGTCGGGAGTATTTTCAGAAAGCTTCGAATGCAGTTTTGCTGTTTTTAAAGGTATCCGTACCCGCAGGCTGTCAAACTAGACCCTATTAATGTCCCTCCGCTATATATAATATATTTCTAAAGCCGCTACAACAACAAATAATAAACCCAACGCATTATTTTTTTATTTAAAGGGGACCCTCACACAAGAGACAAATTATCTTACCACAAAAAAATAAACTAATGTTCAACACATGTCTAAAACCAAAACGTACGGAATTTGACGTTTGTTATTGTTCTTGAATCTCCCCACCGACGGGCAAGGGCCTTTACCCCGAATACGAGGAAGTTTGAGCCATTAGTCCACCAGCATGCTGGGTCATGGTCAGGGCAGTTGATGGAGGGGGGGGGGGGGGGTGTCCGGCTAGTGGCCAACCCGACTGCCAGCAGAAGTTACCAAGCTGCCCTATGAATGCCTCTGACACAGCGATACGACTTCTGCCACCTCATGGCTTATGTTATGTTAAGTCCACTCGTAGAGTTCGAGGGTGTTTTCACTAACCTGCATTAGCAGCCAGGAGTCGGTGACGCCGACGGTGGCCGCGGTCCAGCACCCGCCAGGAACTATCTGCAAAACACCAACAACTCAGCAAACTCTGCTCAAACTTAATGGCTACTTACAAAATTTTCCAACCTTATTGAGGACTTCCGTGGTGCTGCGGTTCGAGGCTCGGCCTCCCGAGCGAGAGCTCCCGGGATCGAATACCGGCTGGGGGAGAGGAAAGAAATAATCCCCAGGTCTTCGTCACTGTATCTGGTTTTGATGATACAGGGTATCCTAGTGTGGGGCCAGCTGCGCTACGTCTTGTCCCTCACGGGGTGGCAGGAGATTAATGTTCATGAGCATGTTAGTGATTTCTTCACTACGCATTTTAGTCAAACACAAAACAAAACATAAAATTCAATATGAAAAAGCCGACATTATAAGAATGGCTTATGGTTTGAGATATTTATTTCTTAGAAAGAATACAAATTCACTTACTTGAGAAACAATAATTACTACACTAAATAATAGAAAACTGACAGGCGCAAAAGAAAACATAATCAGGGTAGTCCTAAAAATGCTTAATTCCAATAATGGATGTTGCTGTTCGGATCACACCCTTTTCGAACAGCAACATATAACTAACCCTATAACTAAGCCTCCGCTGTCCGTCCGTCCGTCTGTCACCAGGTTGTATCTCCTGAACCGTGATAATTAGACAGTTTAAATTTTCACAGATGATGTATTTCTGTTGCCGCTATAACAACAAATACAAAAAAACCGGTCAAGTGCGAGTCTAAATCGCGCACGAAGGGTTCCGTACCACCGTTCAATGGAAGCGATGGTGTGGAGTGAATAGTTTGGATTTAACACAGCAAAATATTGTTTACAAAGTTATTGGTGCGGTTACTTTCACACTCCATGTACGTAACCAGGTGCATCCATAAGTTTGTATGTGGTATTGAAAGAATTGTTGTATGTGAGCCCCCTTAAATATTTCTTTTATCCTGTTTTTTAGTATTTATTGTTATAGCGGCAACAGAAATACATAATCTGTGAAAATTTCAACTCTCTAGCTAGCTAGGTTCTTGAGATACAGCCTGGTGACAGACGGACGGACGGACGGACGGACGGACAGCGAAGTCTTAGTAATAGGGTCCCGTTTAGAACCCTTCGGCTACGGAACCCTAAAAACTGAATAAAATAATTTATTTATCTGTAAACTACATACAAACTTATGAATGCACCTGGTTACGTACATGAAGTGTGAAAGTAGCCGCACCAATAACTTTGTAAACAACATTTTGCTATGTAAAATCCAAAATACTCACTCCACACCATCCCTACCATTGTACGGTTGTACGGAACCCTTCGTGCGCGAGTTCGACTCGCACTTAACCGTTGTCTTTGCTTGGTTAATGGTTAAAGAGTTATGTTCGGGTGGGTACAGGTTGATTTTTAGCGGAGAAAATTACGTACTTCGTTTTAGTTGTATTAAATATGAGTAAGTTGTCTTGCAGCCACTTGTGTAATGTATTTAGGTCTCGTTGTCTCTTTCGATGATTATATGAATATCATTTCCAAAGTAAAATAGACATGTGTCATCTGCATAATGTGTTCTAATACCATTTGAGCAGTTTAAAAAGCAAGTTAAAGCGACTTTGTCGAAAAAGGGATATCACAATGTTCAAGATTACTTAAATGATGGGACTGTATGGGGTTAATCTAGCTCAACATTGTTTTTAATAATTTTGTAATTATTTATTATTGCTTATTAATCATAATAATTTGAATTTTAATATTTGTATTAGTTAAGCACAAGCAATTTTTAAAAGAGATCTAAAAATCAATCTGTGGGATTTTCTACGCCCTTCTTCTCCCGAAGTGGCCCAATGTAGAGAGAGGCAAAAATTGACGTTTGCTAAGTATATGCAAATATCTACGGTAATAAAGAACTTTGACTTACACTTTGACTTTGAAATGAGAAACAAGGAATATCATCCTGATGTTTATTTATTTAAACATTTTATATAAATACACGTGTGCTAAGTTTGACAAACACTTGGCCGGATTTTATATTTCACGAAATAAGACATTAATGACATACATAATAAGTACTATGAGAAGTGAAAATCACATTATTATCCAGCGGGTTATAAAAGCCAAGGGCTTATTGACTTTACGTAAGGTTAGCATCATATATTATTTGGCATTGTCGAGCAAGTGGTGTCAAAAGATTAATAAGGGTTCCCCATACAAAGGACGTGTTTTTTGCGTTTATTCTTGAACGATAGTACCTTCATGTTGGAGTCCGACTTGTACTTGACTGGTTTATTCTGAATAAAGTCCTAATTGGTAGTAGCAGACTATTTAAAATATGGAGGTTATAACCAGGTTATTACTACTATCACTTGCATTATTGTTATAGGTAAGCAAAGCAAAACGAAGGTATCACTATCATAATTAATTGAATTGCAAAATATTTAAATTAACAAACATTACTATTACTAGGCTAAATAGAAAAATGTTATTGGGAACTTAACAATTTTATCATCGTGATTGGCACCTTAAAGGGTTTAAGAAAACTGCGTTTTAATGATTGCCACCCTTATTAAATACCGTTAAGATTAGAATCTGATAGATATTTCTCTAATTAGAAACTGTGGTATGTTATTCGTATTTGCAGCCGTCGGTCAATTAAAGTTTCAAGTTACTGCGAAAACTTTATAACCCAAAGTGCTAAAGTAAAATTTGAAATATTTGAAACCCTTAGAGCACCTAACTCCATTAAAATAATTGCACTCAAGGCGTAGTTCAGAAACTTGAACTTGTATGGGCGTTGATGTCTTTTGTATGAAAACGATATTTTTTCAACCAATAATCTATTTTCCGTACTCTGAGCCAGCGTTATGGAGTACGGCTCAACCTTACTCGTACCCGGTTAAAGACCTGTGCCCCTCGCCGGGGACATTAATGAGCTACATTTTACATTATATTTAATTTTAGTCTCATTTTAAGTTAGCAATGAAATAAATAGATTTTGTTGAAGATTAATTATTATTATTCGATTTAGTTCTCATTTAGTAAAGAGGCTTTACATGCCATCTGTTCGGGAATAATACTTATAGTCAAAGTATTTTTACTCCAGATGAAACAATTTACCACATTATAACTTGCTTTTAAGAGAAGTGATTTAATACAGTGACAGTGTTTATCGGTATACCTAATAGACTTAGTTAGTTCAAACACGTTTTAGTAAAGCATTTATAGATTGTACCAAAGAAGCCGACCGCCGCAAAACTAGCAACTCGCCTAGCGTCGGCAAAATAATACCTAGCAATCCGCGGTTCTCTGGGTGTTTCTTTTTGTAAACATGTATAATATGTATTTAAATTTCGTATACGTTTTTATTATTTTTTATTTTATTGAATTATTAATAATATTATAAAGTTTGCTCACACCTCGGAGTAGACTTCAACATTTAATATTGTAGAAAAATAAACAACGGATAAAGTTTTTCCTCGCATGATTGGTTTAAGTGTTAGCAACATTTTGTAATAAATTTATAAGACATGAACTTAACTTAGATCAATAATTCCAAATAATAATACTTTACCCTGCATTAAAACTAAGAAACATCTTTTGAAGTTGTATGTAGATGTCACCTATTTATTTAGGCACATCAAAACACACATATACAATATAATACAATAAATAAATTGGCGGTATTGTTATTATATGAGTGCCTATTTATGAGCACAACTGTCATTGAACAACGTCTGTGTATGATCTGCCGCGTTTAGATCCCAAATTCACGTCTATATAGAGATTATTGTGAAAATCATTACAAATTTGGTCAAATATTCGCTAAACATGATTTAGGTATCCAAAACCAAAAGCGCCTGTAAACTTTATTCATATTTAATGAGACTCATAGCACAAGAATAGCTAGTTTGTATAGAAAACTTCATTTATCATTTCGCTACTTGTTGCATCCGCGAATCTCTATAAAACGTTGGTTCTTCTGGACACTCTAATAGATCTAAAATCAAAAGTCCAACATTAAAACAAAGCCCTAACGTTGAAACTTTTCAGCGCACAACTTAACCGAGTACATCCCTACCACACACCCCGCATAACAATTGTCAAACTTCACTTCACGTTCACCTGCAGACAGGTGGATATTTCGCGTACTTTCCCTAGCATTACCTGATCTCCCGCAGATTCCTCGGTGGCGTACGAGCAGGCCTCCATTCCCGGCAGTGGCCGGGTCCGAATCGTGCTGTCACTCTCCTCACATGTCGCGCGTCTGCGCACAAGGGCTGCGCGGTATACACTGCGCGCGACCACCATTAGCAGGCCAGCGAATGAAAGTTGCGTGATTGCCGCTGATAATGTGATAACGTTCGATCGTGCCAGTTTGGTTGGTTGATTAGGATTGGGAGTTGGATACACAGTTGGTAGGTATTTTGTCAAGAGAACGCGCCTATTGTACCTGGATTTGAGCACTTGGTTTTATCTTGTAGGAGGTTTTCTCGTTAGATACTCCTAGGTAATCAGTTGAGTACTAGCAAAACCACTTAGTATTTCTATGTTTGACTCTAAAGTATGTGCTAATATAGTGAAAGTAGAGTCAAGTCATTGTTCTTTAGAAGCAATTTTTAATTTGTTGATTGAAAAAGGTAAACAACATGAGAATATAGATACTTACTAATTTGCGAAGTACATCTCTAGATATGTAGAGCTATATGGCATAAGGAAACACTCTGGAGTAAGACGATCCGTTTAATAATATTTTTTATCAATTGTTTCAAAAGCAAACTAATTTTATAAATTATATTACATTTGCTGAATGAATGTATTTTAGTTTCGATCCGATTGAAACAGGCTTGAGTCTCGAATCCACCGAGTGTCTTGGAGGTTGCTATTCTAGTATGAATTTCGTAAGTCATTGTAATTAATGGAAGGGGAGGAACTATGTTCAACAGTGCACAATAACATGATGAAAAAGTTAAAGAATCTAATCAAAATAAAACAAACCATATTTTACAACAATTCTTAATTATATTGACATAAAATAGCAAAATATTAAATCTACAATTACTAATAATACATATCGAACTATATCTATGAATCATACATGTGAAGACGTCATCAGGCTTTTCCTGGGCGTATGGTAGAGGCTCAGACATGCATCTACCTTTAGCCAGACCTTTTAAGCTTGGAGCGCCTGATACTATATAATAGCAGAACTTCCATGATGTCGTTTTCACTATACGGCTTACTGGAATGAAATGCGTTGTCTGCTTGACAACTAATACGACGACGACCAATTTGACGACCCCTGTGATGTTGTGGCTCTGACTACCATGCGAGAGGTCCCGGGTTCGATCCCCGGCTGGGGATAAAGAAAAAAAAACAGGTCTTGGATGTCTATATGTGTTTGATGTCACTGTTTCTGGTTCCCAGGCCAGAAGCAAATGTCTGTACATTCGTGAACATCTCGAATTCAGTAGAGGAAAAGGTGGCAATGAGGCCCCTGCAGGTATAATATATATTATATATTATATTAGGGCCTATTGAATCATTATTACTTTTATTATTTTGAAATTGTTCCCTCACTTATCCTAATTTGTACACACAATGTTTGCAATTTAAAAATGAACATATTTTTCTCGCTCAACTTTCGAGATAGATACTCTCAACTGTTGATATCTAATACATACAGAAGAAGTCTTCTTTAAGCGCTGAGAGGCGCTGAGAGGCGAAGTTTAGATACGAGCTGCATATTTCGTGAAACTACTTAATCTTCGCGACAGACAAGGAGAGGAGTGGACTCAGTGCTAGAGTTGCAATTCATGGGCTTGTACACCATGTGCATGCTCAGAAGGCGAATATTATATTTTTTGGAATTTTTGCCATTTTCCTGTATTGTTTTGAATTTTATTAATATGGAAAGAGGTTCAAAATTGCGAGGACTCGCAATTTCGAAAAATTGCGAGTCCTCAGTTAAGGATGAACTAAAGTCTTATATATTGAATATGCTGTGGGAGCCATATATCTTTCACAAAATGTTAATTTGTGAAATCTGTGGTTTTCATAAATTGTTTTTTGAATATTTTTTGATTATTTAAATTGTTCCACAGTAAGGCATGCATAGGTTAATAAGTGAAGAACACTAACGTAATTGGTGGATTTATAAGTCTAGTATTTTACATGATGCCTCAAAAACTAAGTAGGGGGCCGCATTACCACCTCTACATAAGTTATGATCCTAAAGTCCGCACAAACTTAGCTGCATAAATAAAGTGTCACTTAATTACGATACTGACATCAGCACTTCTCGAGCGAGAGACAGTAACAGCATCTCTTGAGTGGCCGTCAAACATGTGCATCCGGGCTTAAGTCACTAGCATAAATATGTAGTCATTGTAGTTACACACCATTGTAGGCTTAATGCTAATGGAATTGGGTAAACTAATCACTTGATAATCACAGAAATGGCCTAAGACTAAAGGCAAGTTTAAAAAAATCCCGAATAAGCCCTATACAGATAAATCATAAATGTTGTATGTAAACAGGTCATTATGATATTTCAAAGCTTTGTGTATCAACAATCTACCTTAAAGTACAGAGGAATTATATAAAATTAACCTATGGAATAATCCCATATAAGCGTATAAAAGCAACAGCAAGATCATATGTCTATAAATCCAAATGTTGACCTTTACTCATCTTCCAGTAATGTCCTTGAAGATTCATCAGCTCAGCATGAGTACCACGCTCCACAATTTTACCTGAAATATTTAATAATGTAGATTGAAGTAGTTGTCGTGATATCTTGACCCACTGCTGGGCACAGGCCTCTCTATTTGTAACGCCCATCCTCGCGGTCCTGTGCCAATCGCATGCAGGGAGATCCCGTCTACTTGATGATACAACACCCAGTTAAAATATCATACACTATAGGCAGTTTGAAATTAGAAGCAGGCTACCTAGGACAGATATTGAATTTTGTAAAGTCTGAATGATCGGTAACTAATTCGCTTCGACGGTGACCTCAGAGCTCCTCGAACACCCAGGCCTCCTATCCCTGCTGGTGCAGGAGTTGTGATGCCTGAATTAAAAGAGTAGGCGCAGGGGACATACACAAAAGTCCTGCTCAAATGGACCGGGGCGGGCACTTTAAACCTCCTGATAAAATAGAAGAGGTAGAACCTATTTGTACGTGGGCCTGTCCAGCAGAACCCGTTCCTTAAGGTACGGTGTACGTGTAGTAATTACTATACCTTTCTCCAGCACACATATGAGATCAGCGTCCTTTACTGTGGAGAGACGGTGAGCTATCGTGATGCAGGTGCGACCTTTAGCAGCTGCCGCCAGAGCTTCTGTCACCGCCTGGGAAAGAAGACCTTAATGTCATTATGGTTTAACAAATACGCTTAATTTGGTAACTCTAATAGCTATCTATGGATTGAATAGGTATGGCAGAAGAGGATTATTGCAAAGAAGAAAGGAGACATATCTGAGCCCATTTTTAGAAATTTCTGTTATAGCTGAAGATCTATAAAAGGGCAGAACATGAAAGGACATAAGCGACCGACTAAGAACAGATAGCTTTATGTGTGCCGCTGATATAGCGTCATTCTATCCCAGTGCTGGGCAAAAACTTTTTGAGCCTGTAAGACAGAGAGCTATGAAGAATAAGGGCTCCAAATTCTACGCAGGAGTATCAGAAACTAAATAGGAGGGAGGAAGATCAGGATAACAGCATACCTTCTGACTGTTAGCGTCGAGAGCGGAGGTGGCCTCGTCTAGCAGCAGCAGGCGCGGGTGTCTGATGAGCGCGCGTGCGATACACACGCGCTGCTTCTGACCGCCCGAGAGCTGCGCTCCACCTGACCCCAGGTCCGTGTCGTATCCCTGAGGAGACATATTTAGTTATCATACGCCTATTTTCATTTGGTGTAGCAGAAACACACATTTGCACGTAATTCAAAACTGCTTCTGGCGCGAAAGAAGCTATTTAGCTGACTTGCTAGCTCATTGCCGGTTCAATAACCATTCCTTCAAAGAATACAAGATGTAAAATATTAAACCACTTCGAGTATTGCATGACTTAATTTCAGAAAATATCATTCTTAATCTTAAAAGAAGCAAGACTTTACCTTGGGTAGAGACACAATGAACGAGTGTATATTAGCAGCTTTAGCAGCAGCGATTATCTCCTGAATGGAGACCTTCCTCGCGTTGTCTCCGTAGGCGATATTGTCCGCCAGAGTACGGTCGAAGAGCACCGGCTCCTGCTGCACCACCCCGATCTGGTGACGCAGCCGCGGTAGCGTCAGCGCGGCGCGCGTGTCACGCCCGTCCAGCTCCTGTAGCAGACATCGCCACGTCACAACAACAAGAGATAGAACGCACTACGCTGACTGGCAACGCAGCCGCAGCAGTGTCAGCACGGCGGCGTGCGTGTCGCTCCCTACAGTTCCTGACGTGTCGCGCAAGTCCAGCTTCTATAGCAGATATTGCCACGTCACAACAACAAGAGATAGGAAGCACCACACCAAGCTGGCGGCGCAGTCACGGCAAGAACTGTGCGTCGCCTGTGTAGCAGACATCGCCACGTCACAACAACAAGAGATAGAACGTGCTACAGCCGCGGAAGCGTCAGCGTATGGCCAGCGTGTCGCGCCTGCACAGCGCCTGTAGCAGACATCACCACATCACAATAACCCCAAAAGTTCTCACGATCCAAAAGTGGATCCATGGATTTGTGACGTTCAGTTCCCGGGTCATATTCCACCAGGAGGCTCGTTGATGTCCCATTTTGCCATCGATAATTCCATCGAGGTGCACAGGCACCGTGTTGTAGGGCAGAACTTTGAAATATGTTCTGCCTGTGGATATGGATTAATTTGACGACCTCTGTGGTGTTTTACCGTCGAGGCTATGCTTCACAAGCAGGAGGTCCCGGGTTCGAATCCCGGCTGGGGAGGAAGAAAATGAAATCCCCAGGTCTTGGATATTTACATGCTTATGTCGTCGTTGTTTGGGCGTCTCCGTTTCAGAATTGGGCAAAAATGCTTTCGTTTGTCCAGATGTGTGTCCAGATGTAATCCTCTAAAGGCCGCCTTTCTCAACAGATTCTCGTGAATTTTTGGCCCAGAAGTAATGTATGTGCCTGTATGTAAAAAAAACAGGCAAGTGCTGCAGATTCTGGGTCAACGGCAAGTATCCCTCAGATTTTGGTTCCTTTGCGAATATCAAGTAAATTCATCAAAATTGTGACATCAACAGCAGATTCTTTGGATTGAGTTGACCTATAAGTTTGATTTTTTCGCAACTGTTAGAGGTGACAGACGCGTGTAACCGATATGAATTTCAAATTGATACCTCCACGCGTTCCTGAGAAAAAGGGTCTTGACAGACAGATAGACAGAAAGTTAGACACACAGACAGAAATTTACAGTTTTGGGATGTGTCTCTCCACTTATAAGACCTTGCTTCGTGCCAAATTTCATGCTCAAATCCCGTTGAGCTGATGCCAAATTTCATGCCTAGCTCAACGGGAAGTATCCTATAGGCTTTGATTCCCTTGCGGGTATCAAGCCAATGCAGCACAATTGTGACATCAAGAAAGAACAAAAAATCGACATTCATTTCAATTTGATACTTACCTTTACGCGTTCTTGATAAAAAGGAACCTGACAGACAACCAGACGGACAACGAAGGGATCCTATAAGTGTTATTTTTCGTTTTAACCTTTTAATAATGACCACCAGGATTGAAAAGCGGGCGTTCAGCTAGTGCGCGATCAATCGGTCTAGAAAATAACTATGCTATAAATTTTGCAACTATCTTATGATCGAATGGGTTTCGCTGGCCTTCGTTAGTCCTGTCTGGACGGCAAGTAGGAATCAAACTCAGTATGGACGGCCGCCAAAGAGTGACGAACGAACGCCCTGTCGAAGCGAGAGAATAATCAGTTTTCTTCCTATATTATATTCTTGAAATATATGGTTATCCACCGTTTCCGCTTTCGGTTAATTCTTGTGGTCCATGATAACTCGTTGTGGTTATAAAACTAGAAATTATAATAATTTCGTCGTAGTCCATGATAAAACCGAATTAGGTGCCAACAATCGCTTGCTCGACCACTGAATTATTGGGACATACCTTCGAAGGCGAACGGGCGTGCGTTTGTAGGGCCGGTGTGTATGCAGCTTAAGACAAAGCTCAAAACACTTACAATATTTCCACTGTCCGGGTCATAGAACCTCTGCATCAGCTGCAGCAAGGTTGACTTCCCGCATCCCGACGGTCCTACTAAGGCCACCCTCTTCCCAGCTTCCACCTTCAGGTCGAAGCCACTGAAGATGCGCTCGTTGGGTCTCGTCGGGTAGCTGAACTCTACATTCTTGTATTCAAAGTCACCAGTCGCTCTCTGCGGAAAAGATGGGTTACAAGAGTTAGGGTGCCGCCCGATTTATGAAAATATGATTGTTGTGGGCAGACCACCTGTCCGATCCGATAGGACCGAGGATAGGATGTAGTTGGCAGAGGGCTATGAGGATTGGCACTCCGATGATTCTTATCAAATAAGAAGTTTACACACACGTATACTCACGGAAGAAGGCACAAAGTTTAATATTTATTATCACAGTTGCATAACTAACCCAATTTTTTTTGTCCTTCGCACTAGGCTCGGTCTTGACCAGTGGGTCCCGTTGAATGGTGGCAAGGATCCTGGCCCCACTGTTTTTAGCCGAGTTGAAGCTTGGCGCGTAGACTAGGGACTGTCCCAGCATGTAGGCTCCGTACATGATAGCTTGGGTTACCCTGAAATAGATCAGGAAATCCGCATCAAACACCCAATGTCTGATATTTTAGAACTAGAAATCATGAATTGATATAAGTCGCGCAACGAATTAAGAGCGCTGGGTGACGTTGGCGGGAATTACTGCGCATATGTACAGGAATTGAAAAGTGACTATAGCGCATTCAAGGCATCTCGCGCGACGTGTATGATTTTTTCTTTAATTTTCATGTGTAGCATGTCAAATATACCACAATATTATCCCTTTATAGTCTGTGGACCACGAGCTTAATAAAAAAAAACATATTTTTTTTGGCAAAAATTGCGGGTTTAATCGTTCAGCGGAAGTGATGACCTACATGCAATTGTGACACTTATATGTAAAGGTCAGAGCTATGCATCAATCTCTTTTCCTTTTTTTTGTTGAAAATCTATTCTAAATAAAATAAAAACATGCAAAAGCGGGAGGCCTATTATGTTTTTAGGTCTCAAAATGAAATGGTTTAATATCTTCACTGAAACTTCTCTATTGAATTTTTTGAGACGAAAATTAGCCAGAAAAATCAATCGCCGATCGAAGCACTCGATCTGCCGGTTTTGTAAAGAGATTATCATTACTCGATGTAAAGTTCCACGGCCTTAGTTTAGAGTTTCAACCTAAAGTTCTTTCCCGGATATCTGAGAAATGTAAAAAACCTATCTCGGCCCTAGATTCCACAAAGAAGTAGAGAGACCGGAGTTATAGTACAGTGCAGTTTTATACTAACATTATAATCACTTCGTATTTAATGCCCTCGTAAGCTATCAAGTAGACGCCGTAGACCACAGCACTGCAGAACGCCAGGAACGGCACGTAGATTCCCATACCCAGCACCAGGCCTCGGAAGCGAGAGCTCTTGGTAAGAGCTGCGATGGCTTCTGTCAGACTCTCCTCGTATTTATCCAGGAATACTTTTTCTACGCCTGTAAATTATCAACACACTATGATATGCTCCGTCCAATATAGTTCACAGTGACCGTTTTAACCGGTCCTTACTCGTCGCTCGGAGTTCCGGAGTTTCGTATCTGCGGAGTTTCGGACTGAATTATGGTATTTTTCAAATCCGGAGTTAGATTGGAGCTCAGGAGTTATAACCGGTTTTCGTAAAACTAATTGTTGTTTTGTTTTTTGTTCTGAATAATGTTTTTTTTATCACACAATTTACTAACATTACGAAAATCGCGCCTCTTGTAGGATTACAACACTAGACTGTTGAACACGCATCGCAACCATCATCGCAGACATGATTGGTGTATTTTTAACAGACTTCAAAAAAAGGAGGGGATCTCAATTCTAAACGTATTTGTGTAAAATTGTCGGAAACGAAAAATATTCACAAATGATATTCTTTTAGGGCTTCCAAACAAATATTTATATTTTCATAGTTGTATAATATGTTAGTGTGTATGTTGGTCTAGGTGTTTTTCCAAATCTATGGATTGGATTTTGATCATTATTTTTTATTGGCTTACATCTACTCCAACTTAGGGAAGAGCTGCATAAAAATCGGATCAATAGTTTTCAATAAGTGTTAGTACCTATATGACGGTTTGGTTTGGTGATGCGGGCTGGGCAGCTGACAAATTGGCACTGCTAATTCTTTCTTGCATTGTACACATAATCCGAATGCAACAAAAAAGAGGGATTGTGGTTGGGGAACCCGTCTCTGTACAAGGGAAACAAAAACAATAGATGGAAAAATGAGCAGATTGGCGTTGTTCATCCTTTATAAACTACTACCAAATATTCAAATATTCACATATTTACTTAAAACTAAAACGAACGAAATAAAATATATAAAATAAAATGCTTCAAAATTAAATTAACTCATAATAATGAAAAAATATTTTAAAATTAGGAAGACAAAAAAATATAAAGTCTGTAAAAATACAGAATAAAACATTGCACCTACAAATTTAGACCTAAAAGGATTTGTTAGGGTTTAAAAAGTGATATGTGATGATGGACGATGCACGGAAGCGTACCACTACCTGCAGTGTATCTTGCCAACAAGTGTGGAGTGGAGTCTGAGAGAGCATTTTCGCCTGCAATCTTGTTTTGCCCTAAGCTAAGAAGTTCTTGATCAGATGTCATTAAAATGCTTTATCGTTCCTAAAAAATATCATCAACATCTTCGATCACGACAAAAGTAGGTTTTTTAGTTTTTAAACTACAGTATTTAATATATAATAATTTATGTACTTAGTTTAGTTTCCGTAGAACTCATTCTGATTTAAAAACAATACCTTTTTCTTCATTCTTAGAAAAAAGTCATACTCCAGAGCCGACTCCGGAGTTCCGGAGTTGATTGCTCAACATCAAAATAAACTCCGGAGTTGGAAACAATACGAGTTTGGAAGCCCTATCGCGTATGGTATACATGGACAATGTTCCTTGCGAACACCGAATGATGGCGGATCACAAAGTGAGCAAATATGCACTATAGGTGTGTGGGGCCGTAGACCAGCTACACTATTAAACGAGGAATAGTTGTTACGGTATATATATGTCACCGGAAGATAGTCAGATAGTAAACCAGACCGACAGGGTTTAGACCTTTCTTTTATTCATACATGTCAACCTAACACGAAGACTATTCGGGGGCCTCGCTGCGCTCGCTCCCTCTAGTCTTCACCTTAGCTACCGCCCTGTTTGCCCTGGTATTTCGTTTACAATTCAAGTTTAAACCAGTTTACTATTTAACGGTTTTAACCGTTAGTTCATCAACTAACGCGTCATATAGTAAGCAGTACGCTACAGTTTACTATCTGTCGATAGTTGACTAACGAGAAAAAACCGTAAGTTTATCAACTAATGGTTTTTAACTATCTTACGGTGACATATATATCATATCCCGTAGTGATAGTTGAACAACAAGAAATAAACGTTAGTTTATCAACTAAAGGTTTTGACTATCTTACGGTGACATATACATATACGAGCCTAAATGCAGAATGTTCGTCTATATAAAATGTGTTAAACATTTTTAAGGAGTCAAAATAAAATATCCTATCTAAATAACAAAAATCTGAAAAATACTTATGTGACAATCTAAAATATCCTTAATACTTGCTAACTTCTGAATTAATTAAAAATAAAAGCCAATAACCTAAAAAGCAAATGAATTCGTCCACCCTACGATGCACGGACATGAGTTCGTCTATCACTTGTAGTGTCTCCTCTGCTCTTGATAACTGCTTTCACCCGCAGTGGCATTGGCGCCACCAGCTCTGCGCACTCTTCAGCTTCGGTTTTACATATATTTTTCTTGATGGATATTTCCTCAAACTTTTCTTCATTTTCCACCATAAAGTTTCAATCGGGGACAAGCCTAGGCTGCTTGGCAGCCAAATCATCCTAGGAACTTGCTAAGAACTAAGCCATGCCTTTGTTGTCCTTTTACGTTGTGACATGAAGCCAGGTCTTGCTGAAAATTAAGGTGTCTTGATGTTGCAAACTCTGAATGGGCGACGATAGACTCGTGTCCCAAATTTCCTGGTACTTTGTAGCTTTAACATTTCCCTTAATAAAATACAGCTGACCCAAACCCTGTGATTTGTGTTGTTTATATTGTTTGATGATTAACTAGATGATAGACCTTGTTAGTAACATATCTTTGGATATTTGGTGAACGACAGTGACCAGAAATCAGTTTATTCTTCCTATTTATACCACTTGTCAACGAAACTGATGAAAGGATTTATTGAAATTTAAATATTGAACAAAATCTTCATTTATGTCCAGTTTCTGACTTTAATTATTATAGTATCTGTCCTTAAACTGAGGTTTAACTCAACATAGCCGAATTTTCTTGCATCGATTAGGAACTAGATGAACTATTTTGCTTGCAATAAGACTAAGTTAAATAGAATATTGTGGGAATCCAAAAGATATGGCTAGTATTTAATTGCACATCAAATATACTGATTTTCATTGCAAAAAAGGATCAGCAAAAACACTTATTATGTTTTAAGTATATTTTTTGTTTATGTTGTTCACTTACATGTTCAACCTAATACGATATAATTATGTAACCTCCTTTGTATCTTAAAGTAATTTCTTCGGGTTCCGTACCCAAAGACTACAACATTTCTTAACCGCTCGACACTTACTCGACACGGCAAGGATCGCAAGAAACTATACATACTGCATATTCATCACAATGCTACTTACCATAAAGTAGAAAAAAAGTAATGTACCGAAGTCACATTTAGTTTTTGTAGAGTAGACCTATAAATTACATAGATGTGTACACCATCAGTTTTATCTGAATCAGACACATGGATTATAAAGCTGTCCATCCAATTTTTCTTCTTCAGTCAAAAATTCTTCCTCACATTTCGTTGCGTGATTGATTGCACACTTTCGTCCTTTCTTCAGGTCCCAGCATCTCGATATTTTCTAACAGCAGATTCTTGAAAGGTGTTTTAATCATATCCTTATTTTTAGCAGCAACATTGCCTTTTAATTTTCCCCAAATATTTTATATGGGATTATAATCTGGATATAAAAGACAATAAGATCAGGTCGCGATTAGTCTAGGCTGCAATCCTGGTAGTGCAATAGGCGTACCGTTTGATACGAAGAAGGACGTTGAGTCACAACCTGTCAAGCTTTGCCAGCCAGACAAATGCAACAGCTATCTCACTTCCAAGTTTCTCTGCATTCATGTAGATGGGAATGTATCGTTTTTTGTAACACTCCCAAACAAAAACCACAGCTCTTTGAATCCTTGATCTTGCAGCCTCAGATATTTAGCAGACAGCCTTCGGGTGGAATGCGCGGCGCGGAAGCGTGTGAGCATCAATTTGGCATAGATAATAACATAAAACACTATCCCTCTTATTAATAAAAAGCTTTACTCCGGGACTAAAGTTAATCCGGAAGTAACTACGGGAGAGAGCTACAGCTGTAGACTGTAGACTTTACTCTCGGAGTAAAACTTTTTATTAATAAGGAGGTATGAGATTACATTACAATTTCAAACATCTCTGACAAACAAAGCAATTTGACCTCAATTCTAACATCAGTCGAGATATGACGTTCTAATTGAAATTAAATGTCAATGCCGCAAATCAGCAATGCCGCTCGTAACATTCGGTTCCTGATCACACATAGAGAGCTTCTAATATGTGTGTAGATAAATCAGTGTATGTAACTGTACATAATTAGGCATCATGTAACAGTCATATAATAGGAGGTTATGTTAGGTGGGTAGATAAACTACTATTTTCTTCGATTATGATATAAAAAGTGTAAAAAGGCCACATGTGTTTCATGAAATTAAATTATCATATTGCCTATTACAATTAAATACTTTATGCTAGCTAAGTATATGGTTACTAACTTTTAGAATCAATTTTGTATGCGGGTGTGTCATATACCCTGCCGCAGAACTCAAATCAAATCAAATAGCTTATCAAAGAAAAATGATGATGTTGACCTCTGCGGCGCAGCGGTTGTGGCTCTGCCTACCATGCGAGAGGTCCCGGGTTCGATCCCCGGCTGGGGAAAGAAAATCCCCAGGTCTTGGATGTTTATATGTATAAGACATCGCAGATTCCCGTTCCCATAACACAGGGTATCCTATTGTAGGGACAGAAACAATGTATGGGCCTGTTTGTAAATGTATATGTTTAAATACATTACAAAGTGGGTCTATATTATCTAAAATTAGTTTTTGTTTAAAACCTGTAATATAGCCATCAGTATAACAAGTACATAATGAATGAATGGAGAAAAGAGAAAGAAGTGGCCTGGATCTGGTGAAAGGAAAGTGGAAGTTGGGACTGACCTAAGCTCTGCACAGTTTTGATGCTGACCACAGCTTCGGTAGCGGCAGAGGTGGCCTTCTCCATCGCAGCCCGCTCTTGCTGACCAGACTTCTGACCCACAATGCCCTCTAGCCAGATGCTGCCTACCATCTGCAAAAAACATATCGAGTTAGTCCAATAAAGAGAACTGTATTTAAATGATCATGTCCGATAATCTAGAAATAGGAATTCATCTAGCGGTTTTTAAATATCGGAAACAGCGTATAGCCGGTCACCTTACCAATGGTAAAAATGCAGTCCCAACCAAAGTCAGTTTCCAATTATACGATATGGCCATCAGGAACCCTATGGCGATAGAGCTGACTCCCTGCAAGATCAGCCCGATCCTGAGGCCGGTACCACCCTGGACCTCTGCAGCATCACTACTCAGTCTTGAGCAGAGCGCTCCGACGGTATTACTTCCTTTGTCGAAGTAGCCCATTTCCTGTTGAAAGAAGTCAGACTATTATATCCAAAGCTCCTGGATTTACAAGGTAATCTGCGCCGGCAGAAGGAGGAAGTCGTAGCTCTGCAACATCAGAGATTGAACGGAAGTGACCAGAAAGCCATAATAGCTGATGCTCTTGACGATGAACACGTTGGAATTTGGCGAGCTGCTATCCTCAAATAGTGGATATTGCACAATAAGAAGATCATGAAGTAACGATCGACTGTCTAGGATAAGTCAATGTCAGTTTCCATAATTGTATCAGAACCCAAGACGTACAACATAGAGTTTTTCTGGCCTTAATCCTCATACTAGGATAACCTAAGTTGTGGGAACCAGAAGCTTCGGGTCATCGGGATACATTATGTAGTTTCTCAATAAATATTATTGTTTAGAAGCCTCTTAGGTACTTGAATTGAACCATGGTCAGTAAAATAATAAGTTTATAAAGACCTGTCGCAGTAGACTGCTGAAGTACTGCATGCGTAGCCTCGAGGTCATCTTCAGGCCAGCGCTGGTGAAGGTGAAACCCTGAAGAAACATCGAGACACCAGCGATGGCAGCCACGATGATGAACATCCCTGAGTAGAGGTCAGCTTGACGTATAACCTCGACAGTGTCCGTCATGGAGAAGATCTAATAATAGACAAGATTTATTGTAAGATATGACGACCCGAATGGCCGAGTCGGCAGTGACCCTGCCTACAAAGCCAAGGGTCCCGGGTTCGAGTCCTGGTGGGGGCAAATAATTGTTTGATGAGAACGGATGTTTGTACCCTAGTCATGGTTGTTTATCTATCTAAGTATAATATTTATCTATATAAGTATGTGTATCGTTTTCTAGTACCCAAGATACAGGGAATCCTAGTTTGGAGCTAGATCAATATTTGTAAATAGTGTCCAAGGTATTATCACATAAAAAAAAAAAAAAATGCGGATTAAGATATTAGGCTAAACTTGGGTATAATTGTACATCTGCCACCTTGTATGGGAAAAGGCGTTGCGCTATGCTGTGTATACATAGAGTGTAACAGAAAGGTGTTCACCTTGCAATGAAACTGGACCTCTTATATTAAGAGCAGAGGTAGTAAAAGCTCTAAAAAGAGCCAAAACCGGAAAATCTCTAGGCCCAGATCAAATTCATGTGGAGATTCTACAACTAATAGAGGAACACCGCGTGTGGATGAAGTAACAAATTTCTTCAACTGTATTTACGCAACTGGGGTGATGCCGAAAGATTGGTTAATATCAACGTTTTTTACCCTCCCGAAGAAACCTACGGCTAAGAAATGCACAGAATACTGCACAATAAGCCTGATGAGTTTTTTTTTTTTTTTTTTATTTATTTATTTCTTAACTTAAATATTTACATTTCAGTTCCAATGTGCTCTTAAACCACAGAGGTTTTACTGGGCACATGATATTCGTGGTTGTTTTAATGTACAAAGTAGGTATTAGGTAAGTACACATTGGTTAGGCTTATTCTCTAAACACAGCACAGAACAAATTTCTCCCAACCGTTTGGGTGTACACCGTACCTAGCCCACCTAGTTATTTTACGTCCTATGCATTACATTGATCTAATCATATGAACTATATCTCAGTCAGGTCAGGTCAGGTCTTAAAACTCTTTCTGTCGATTATTCATGAGAGGATTAGAGTTAATGCGATGCACAAATTTGGGACAGCCAGTTTGGGTTTAGATCTGGACTAGGAACCAGAGGACTTGTTCTCGTTGAATGTTTAGAGACCTGCAGACTGACGTCATTATATGTTTTGTTGATTAAGAAAAGGCCTTTGACCGTGTTAAACACGAGGTACTTATGCGTCGTCTGCAAGAAGTCGGAATTGATAGCAGGGATATGAGGATAATACAGAACCTCTACTGCAACCAAACCAGCACGCTGAGAGTGGATGGTGACGAAACAGAACTAATTGCGAACAGAGTCACTAAATACAAGTACCTAGTGTAGTGATAAATAAGTAATAACATTCACTGACAAAACACGTATAATTTATTTTATGAATGAATGAATGAATGAATGGTGCTTCTCCAGCCAGGGTTCTAAACCTGTTCCGGTCTTTCGGCCGGCATACCAGAGGGCACAAGTTTTGAGGGGGGGCGGAATGACCTGCTCTGTAGGAAGGGAAGGATAGTGAATTCAATCGACCGACTCTTCAGCCTGAAGCCAATATAGGATATGTGGAATGGGGAGGATGTGGGATTTGGAGAGCAGCTGTTGTTTTCTTCAAGTTCTTGTTTTCCTTCTATTTTCAGTTATTGTTAATAGTTGAGTTTCCTGAGTCGTGTTCGTTTGGGTTATCCGGTAAGTTTCCAGTTTCGCTTTTGCTGTCTGTTTCTGGGATACGGTATATTTGCCTCTAGGCCATCCTGACTTCGTCCCTGTTGTGTGATGATTCTGTCCAGTAACTGTGTTCTTCACCGTAGTATTTGATGTCATGCTTAAGGAAATCTTTCCAGGTGTATATAAGTCGGCCGACTTTCTTCTTCCTTGCTTCGTATTTGAATGGAGCGTGTAGTAAGTGCTGTTGTGAGCGTCGCAGAATATGTATAGTAACATATCCGGTGGTTTTTGATTCGTTTGGTTATCGTTTTGCCCTGTAGTCAGTCATGAATTTTGTGCTATCTTGGATAGCTTCTGGCGTTCTCAAACATGTCTCTGAGGATCAGGCATTCATATACTGACTGTCAACTGTTTGCTTTAGTGAGGGTTGCCGCTTTTTGTCCGTATTTTATAAACAGTGCAATGACCATTTTGTAAATCAGGCGCACTATAATTCAGTCCATGTTGGATTTTTTTATAAAATGCATTAGGGCCTTGGAATTGCATATGGCTTGCCGGCACCTCTTTTTTATTGTGCCCTATGTCCTGCCGTAATATATGTGCCGAGATATTTGATTTCGTTTACGGTTCGTATTGGAACTACGTCCAATTCACTGGTTGTTTATGGGGTCTCTTATAAGAATTATCGTCTTTCTACTTTTAAGTTGAGCCATGAGCAGTTCTCCGATGATATTTAATTATTCACTTTTAGCTACTCCGCGGCATAGCAGCGCTGCGTATAAACGCTTTTTCAGGTCGCGGGCGGTCCGACTCTGGAACGCACCTCTTTGCACTATAAGAGACAGTCCGACTCTTTTTTCTTTTAAGAAACATATCAAAGAGCTCTACATGTCTCTTTCGTAAAAGTTATTGTATTTATTTTATTATATGTAAGGTTTATGTATATATCGGTAATTATTTCGTATTTGCTATCTGTATTTTACAGATATTTTAATTTATTCCTAGGCATTTTAGTTATAGTAATTATTGTGCACTGCCTACCCTTTTATGATAGCAATTCCTGTAATGCCTTGTTTTGCTGGAAGAAATCTCTTTCCAGAGACAAGCTCGCCCTTGTACATGCATTTTCTTTTGATGTAACTTTTAAAATATTTGTGTGCAATATTGTGAAGGAGGTTTGTTCCTATAATTCCCTTTTTCCTGTATTTCTTTATAGCGTCTTGTCCGATGCGAGCATACAGATACCAGAGATAGTGTTTTGACATATGTATCATGTTTGTTTACTGTATATAGGCTATGTGTATGTTTCTGTTAGTCAATTCCGCATCAATGTTGAGTCTTTTAGTTATGTGGAGATTTTTTATGTAGTCAGTGAAAGCTTCTGCGTTTGGTGCGTCGATCGCAAGTTTGATGCGTGGATAATTGCTGTTAGCTTCCACGTATCTAGCTAAGTCTCTTCTGATGTGGGTATGGTTGAATGTCGCTCCAAACAGATGGGTGGTTGATTTGGTCTGCAATTGCATGGAACAGGCAGTTTCCATCTCTGGGCATTGGTAGAGTTTCCATTGTGAGATATTACTACAGGAGAATGCCTCGTGGTATTTTAGCTAATATGAATGTGTGTGTGTGGGTTGTTTCTAAGAGGTGTACGGCCGGTATGATGAGAGTCGCTGTTTGGCTTTTTACGATCTATTTTTATTCTAATCTTTCCCGGTATTTCCAAGATGGGCTGACACCATAGAATGGGTGCCAGATGTGTGAGGGAACGTTGTGAGCCTTTTGTGCTTCGAAGCTTTTTCAATTGTTCCTAAATAGCAGTCAATTGTTTTGTCTAGTTTCTGGGAGTTTGGTGAGATGGCCTTTTTATGACATGCACTTGTTTAGTTTTTTTTTACTGTCGGGTTTAGTATATTTGCAGTTTAGCTACATAAAAATAATTCTAGGATTGTTATGTTTTGGGTTGACATATTCACTGAGTTTCAGGGTTTAGTGGATGGTTATTGTTAATGACTGTTTTGAATGGTCTTTCGAAGATGAGGAGAAAATAAATCTCGAGGAGAATTATCTCGAATTTATTTTCAGGCAAAGCAATTTAAGTATGTATGTAGCTATAATAATGTTTTATTAGTTGATTTTGATATTGCGTAGGTAGGGAATTGTTATATCCTGCCTATGACGCACCTATAAATGTGATTATGCCTTAGTCAATAGGGGCGACCGCGGCCGCAGTATGTAAGTGGTGGTTTATTATTGTCAGGCGGCGAGTGGTGCTGAGAGAAATAAAGTTAGAGGTAGGTAATCACTATCAATGATGTCCTAATCGGAATGATCTCACCAGGTTGGTGTGTTTAGCGGCGGTGGTGGTGGAGGCAGTAGCGTTGAGGGTGGGTGTGTAGGCGTCGCTCGCTGCCGGCCTGTCGCTGCGTGGTTCAGACGTGCACCTGGCCTAGAATAAATTCTAGGGCTTGCACAGATGGGATGCCTAAGAGTATCGCGTAGTTCTCTGGGCATTCATTACACTTGACCGCACTAGTATCATCACAATCACTGAAATGCGCGGTATTGCACAGATGGGGTGCCTAGATGGATCGCGCAGATTCCCCAGGTAACCCTTACAGTAACACGCGGTATAAGCCAGCCTCACAAAACACGTATAATTTATTTTAATAATAAAATCAAAAGTTTACAACAAAATATTAAATGACAACCGTGTAACGGACAAGGTGTCCAGAACCGTAAATTAAACCAGAAAAAAATAACAAACTGAACATGTCTATGTTACAAATTAACACCAAAATCGCTGGTTCGTTTAAAATGAAATTAATACCTTCGTTACGCGCTTTTGACACTGTATGCGCACTTTGATCAGGAAACGACGTGAAAATGAAATGATTGTATGAGGAATATATGAAGTGCATATGGAATGGACGAGGGGTTATATGAATGATTGCCCAAAAGTATGCCGAAAATATCTTTGACGGTGGCGTACAAATGCCTTTAGGAATTTAGATGATATTATGATGAACAGATAACATAATCCTGTTCAAATATTTAAAGTTGTTAAAAGAGTGAAGCCGCGCTATGAAACGAAATTTAAATTAAAATACAAATGACAGTTCAAATAAACAAATATATGGATGGGTCAAAAATACGGGGTCTCCTGAAGCGGTGTCCAACTTCCTCGTTCACGTACGCCTGCCTGGCTGCGTCTGCCTGCTCCAAAGCACGCCTTGGTGAGGACTACGCGTCCGCGGTGTCGGTTTAAAAAAAATGGGGTTATGGCTCGATGCGCAGCTCTCCACCAAAAGCTACAAATAAGATATAATGATAAGTACCAGAATAAAGCTAACACGACCAAAATGCGACGGAATATAAACACCAAATACATACCCAGATCGCTTCCAACGTCTGGCCTTTGACTTCAGATGAAATAATGGATGAAGTATCGGGAAAACGCCAGCAATATTTTAGGCCGGTATCAATTCTTGCCCAAGGACAATTCTTCTTGCGTCAAGGCTGCCCAAAACACATTACACGACAACTCCCCACGCGAACAAAACTGGTCAAACGAGAAAAATGTGCACCAAAATGCTTTCGACTAACAGCTAAATAAAAATGATTTTTTCAGTCCTGCCAAAACTGACAACTCCCAATAAGAATCTAGAATAATTCTAACTTTCAATTTCGCATAAACTTATAAAACATCAACCAGCCTGTATCCCAATAAAATCGAAATAAAAATTAGCAATACAAAGGAGTCTTAAAACGAAGTCTGCGAGTTCACGCTGCACTAGGCACATGGGTGACTGAAGCATGGGAGTCCGAAGCTGAAGTAAGGGTCCGAATCGAAATTGCTCGTGCGTCTTTCAACAAAATGAGAAAGGTACTCTGCAACAAAGAAATCAGTCTACGCCTCCGAAGTAGAATGCTTCAATGTTACATCTGGCCAGTTATAATGTATGGTTGCGAAGCTAGGACCTTGAAGGAGGCAACCATTAAGAAACTGGATGCCTTTGAAATGTGGTGTTACCGAAGAATGCTGAGAATAAGCTGGGTCCATAGGGTCACGAATGAAGAAGTGCTTCGGCGCGCCAAACGATCCCGAGAACTCACTTTGATCTTTAAAAAGAAGAAAATAAGTTACTTGGGACATGTGCTTCGACACGAACGGTACCGACTTCTTCAAGTCATCATGATGGGCAAGGTCGAGGGGAAAAGACGCGCTGGCAGAAGGAGGAAATCGTGGCTCCGCAACATCAGAGAATGGACGGGAGTGGCCAGCGTAGAACAGCTGATACGCTTGGCGATGAACAAGAATGAATATGAGGGGCTGACCGCCAACCTCCAGTTGTGGACATCATTCTGAGCAACTTTCTCTATGAAACCAATTTGATCAGCGCTACTTTATTTTTCACTTCTCCATACAAATAAGCTGACCGCTCGGCCCAAAAGGTTTGGAGAAATGAAAAATAAAGTTTCTTTGATCACATAGCGAACGTTGATCAGAATGCCATTTCCAAACTTTAGCTAACAACCCCTAAATATTTGACTATTACCTATACCCTTGAAGAATCAATGAAATGTTGCTAGGAAGGGGCCCCTTTGTACTTTCCCGGTGATATTTTTGCACATCGGTCTTTGGAAAAAGACGATTGGCTGATTATGACGATTTCCGAACAAAGACTGTTATCCATAAATTGAATTTATTCAGTGACATTTCATATTAAATAAATACTCATTTTATGGACATTAGTTTACCTCAAAGCAATGACATGTTTTGGATATTTATAGAGAGCTGTTGCAACTACTTTAAAAATATAGGAAAATAATAAAACAAAATACATAGATTTTAAACAAAATACGCCCTTTTTTGTTCTATTCTATGAGTATTATAAATTTCAATTTAAAAAAATCTCTCATCCTTCCATTTCGCTATCTGTGCTCTTATGAGGTCAATATCACTGTCACTTTCAGTTGTATTTTAATAAATACAACTGAACAAGTCTGAATGAATTTTACTATTCTTCAGCCCCGATTATGTTTACTTTTTCATCCATTTTTTTTACTGAAGTTAAATTCATATCTTAATTTCTAGTGACTACATACATAGCCTTTTAGTTGAAACCATACATTTTCACTGGGAATAAAATCCGGATGATATGGTGGTAATCGAAATGCAGTGTGCCCATATCTGGCAAGTAATTTGTCCATCTGGGGTTTCGTCAATTTTGGATCAACTGGAATTTCATGACTGTGATAATACCAAACCAGGTGATAATTTCCTGCTTAGCGGTTTTTGAATTGGGGATCATTTGACATATTTATTGTGATAAGGTGCATTGTAGATAACAAAAACTGAGCCAGGGGATATTATTATTCTTATTAAGTGCCCAACGTGTCCCGATGCTGGGCAAAGGCCTGTCTTCCCTTTTTCCAGAGGGTATATTTGGGATTACTTAATTGATTGACTAGCCATTTCACGTAGTTACCGTTATTAATTTTATTCTGATATTCACCTGTAGTATCCGTGGATTTATACGCTAAAAAGGCTCCAGGTACAAATCCCTTTTCGTTCTCTGCATGAACTATTATCAAACGTTGACCTTTTGAAATTGGACTTTTTACACTTTTTTTCTTGTCATCACTCCAAATTTTTCCTTTAATGTGGGATATGTGTATACGAATTAGACTCATCCATATAGATAATATTTTCCTACTTCGCGGAATTTGCGTATTTTATCGAGTTATTCAATTCGTTTGAGAATTTAATCGTGCTTTTCCATAAGAACTTTTGGATTGTATTCCATTTTAGTGAACCGAAATCCCAGTTTATGAACAGTTTTTCTCAGCCTCTTTTAAAACCGATTGAAATTAAAAGCCTCAGATAATTTAGCTTTTAATGACTATATTGTCGGCAGTTCTTTAAATTTTCAGTGAAAATCGTACACATCATAATCAAAATGCATATCTAAAGAAAAATACTTTTTTTGGCTCCCTTTTTTTGGGGTGGTGAATTTAACTGAAGTGGAAGGTGTCTCACCACTAACCTTATTTATTTATTATATTTTTTAAAGTTCTTCTTGAAATTCCAGTGTCATTTGCAACTCGCTCTTGGACCTTCTTAAAATAATGACTTATATTGTCATCTTCATATTTTTTAAATCGGTCGGCCTCGGTCACAAAATGTTAAGAAGCTTTGTAAATAATTTCGCGTGACTGACCTCCTAAATGCTTTCCTTTTTTTCCTAAACATGCCATCGTATCATTTAAAGTTGGGGGGTCTCAACAACTCTATATTATATATTTTTAACTTAATGCGACTGTCCTCTACTGCACCCTTGGACGAACTATCTAAACAGGATAGCGGTCTTTCGAGATTTTGCCAATGTAAATTAAACTGTTTTGACATTGCAATTAAACAGCTATTCCTTTGCCAACCTGATGCAGGGAAATCGTGCCGAGCGGGAGCCCTTACTAGAGAATTTTGTCTCGCTATTAAAGTTGTCATTCAAAATGAAGCTGACCAATGATGAGAAAATGTTGTGAGAGAGAACCGATCGTATCAAGCGTGAATAGCAATTGATTTAAGACTCTTTTGGTGAATTAATGCTGTTTGAGTAATTCATTCATCTAGTAGATCGATTAAATAATAAGTGCATTTTTAATTTGTCTTACTGGTAACCCCGCTGGCAACTATATTGCACATGGCGCTGTTCGGAGTTCTGTATTGTTGTGTTGATGCAATTTTATTAAAAAGCGCACAATATGGTGAAAGTTTGTTGCATAAAGGTTTGTAATAGTGAGAGTTACGACAACTGTGGGACATCTTTTCATAGGTAAGCACTAATTTCTTGTTTTTACAGTAAGATTCCAAAGTAGGGTAACCATGAAACCATGATTGGGACGGAAGGTTGTCCGGTACCTCACAACTTTACATTAGGTTTAATTCCTTATTTTTATGGATGATAGTTATTATTATAATAAACCCTATTATGACGTGTCAGACCGCGGAGGGGGCGATAAGGGGGCGCCAAGGGAAAAAGACTTAGAATATTTTTCGCTTTCTGAGACTTAGAATTTTTGTTTTATTCCGGTATCACGTAGTGTTGCTCTCTGCCATTATTTTAGGTCATATACATCATTATGATAAAGATAAAGATTTTTATTTGCTAAGATAAGGGTACAAGTAGATGGTAGGATATTATTTAAGAACACCTTATCAGCTATTAATTTTAGCATGCAAATTTTTATATTTTTTTACAAAAAAGGAAATACGTAATAATTATACATCGATTAACATTTAATGATTAATTATTATTTATGATTGAGAAAGGCATCTATAGAGTAAAAACATTTGAGTAATAACCATTATAATAACAGTTCGGACTTAAACATATTTATGGGTAACTGTTTTATGTGTTCAGATATCTTGCTAAATTTTTTTACACACATCGCAGAACAATTTTTGAGATACAGCGATGTTCTTGGGATGTGGTTATATACCAACCTAGTCGAATTTCTTGTGTTTCTTAAATACTTATTCTGAGCCGTTATAAACAATTGTGGGTTGTTGGTTTTAACAAATTTTCCAACTTCGTGGATGTACACACATGGTAAGGGTAATATAAACAGTCAGGTCATAAGTTCGATCACACAATAAAAACTTTTGAATTTAGAACGCTGGCCACAAAAAAGTTTATTGAATTCTAATTTCGAATTTTTCATGAAAATAAAAATGTGTACTTTTTAGAATTTTCCTCATTTTTAAATATGGAGTGGACACTTAAAGAAGACCGTGTCGCATTTATTGCGTTGCATCATTGCGGTTACGCGCCAATTCAAATTTTCGACTTACTGAAAAATTTGAATATAACCAAAAGATTCGTTTATCGTACTATAAAACGATACAATGAAGACTCTAGTGTAGATGACAGGTCAAGAAGTGGTCGCCCTCGCTCTGTTAGGACTCCAGCAGTGATAAAAGCTGTGAAGGCGCGAATTCAAAGAAATCCCATACTTAAGCAGAAACTGTTGGCCCTTCAGATGGGGTTAAGCAGGACCACGGTGAAAAGGGTGTTAAATGAAGACTTAGGGCTTAGGGCATATCGAAGAAAAACAGGACATCGTTTGGACGCTCGTTTAATGGACCTGAGACTGAAGAGATGCCGCGCTTTGTTGAAGCGGTACGCGGAAAAAAGCATCGGGAAATTCTTAATTCGGATGAAAACATTTTCACCGTGGAAGAGAGCTACAACAAACAAAATGATAAGGTGTACGCACACAGCAGTGAAGAAGCGAGCAGCCATATTCCGCGTGTCCAACGAGGTCATTTTCCATCCTCGCTCATGGTTTGGTTGGGAGTCTCTTATTGGGGTTTCACTGAGGTACATTTTTGTGAGAAAGGCGTAAAAACGAATGCAGTTGTGTATAAAAATACAGTCCTCAAGAACCTTGTGGAACCTGTTCCTCATACCATGTTTAATAACAGGCACTGGGTATTCCAACAAGATTCTGCGCCAGCTCATAGAGCGAAAAGCACACAAGACTGGCTGGCGGCGCGTGAAATCGACTTCATCCGGCACGAAGACTGGCCCTCCTCCAGTCCAGATTTGAGTCCGTTAGATTACAAGATATGGCAACACTTGGAGGAAAAGGCCTGCTCAAAGCCTCATCCTGATTTGGAGTCACTCAAGGCATCCTTGATTAAGGCAGCCGACGATATTGACATGGACCTCGTTCGTGCTGCGATAGACGACTGGCCGCGCAGAATAAAGGCCTGTATTCAAAATCGCGGGGGTTATTTTGAATAAACTTTATTACCATAAGAATCTATGTTTTATTAAGTTCATTTTGCTATATAAATGTTTACATGAATAATAAACATGTCTAAATTATTTCATATTGCACATGTGACAGAACTTATGACCTGACTATGTATTTAACTTAATGAACATAGATTCACAGGATTCATATGGGGCCATACCGCAAATGGCACGCACACTTTGTTTTTGTGCAATAAAAACATCATTTATCTCAGTGCCGTTTCCCCAAATTACGAGACCGTATCGTAGTATAGACCCTACATAACCATGATAAGCAATTAGCAGTCTTTTTATTCGTCGTTTTCCGAAGTCTAGCTAATACATATACAAATCTATTAATTTTCTTGCAAACTTTGTCAGTGTGAGTTTTCCAATTTAAATGTAGATCTATATTAATACCTAAAAATGACATACTATTTGCCTACTGAAGAATTTGTCCATTATAATTTACATTTAACGTCATGTCTCACTTGAATTTTTCAAAATTATTAAAATTAATGTACATTTACAGGTTAATTTAAGTAAAACATTACTTAAATTAACCTGTAAATTATTATTATGTAGCCATTGAACTATACTTATAATTGCGGCATTGATGTCAGACACATGAAAAGAAATATCATCATCTATTGCACGCGTTACGTTTATTGATATATCGTCCGCAAATAAGATACAGTTTGGATTTGTAACCTCGGGTAGGTCATTAATATAGAGTAAAATAGGAGGGGCCCGAGAAAACTGCCCTGAGGGACTCCGAATTTGTTTTTTGAAGATCAGATTTGTACCTGTTCTCTATATTTTTGTCATTTATTCTACTTATTTCTACAAACTGCAATCGATTGTTCAAATATGACTGTATCCAATCTAGTGCAAGGCCTCTAATGCCATTTGATTCGAGCTTGGACATTAGTAGATCATGTGAAACAAAATCGAACGCTTTCGACATATCAAAAAACAGAACTGTGCTGAATTTTTTTATATCTACATTATGTACAATGCTATCGACAAGTTTAAAGGCCGCTAATGTTGTGGATTTGTGTTTTTGAAACCTATCCTTCTGAATTAGTATTATTTAAGGACATAACCAGTTTCCTCACGTTTAGACTGTCATATGGATTCAGGAAGATGCTCTGGTGAATTCTATTTCTACCACCTGTCGGAATTAGGTCATGATTTACTTTTTTCGAGATTTTTATAAAATACTCGTTAAATGTATTTGCTATTTCTCATGGTTCTTTGAAAACTTTGCCCTCATGACTAAAACCTTGTATAAAATGTGGTAAGTTTTGATCATTTCCCGATTAATTTTTTCCCACATTCCGGGATGCTCTACATTTGTTTTTGCTATTACTCACATATTTATTGTTTGCTTGCTGCTGGTTTTTTTTTTAATAGTTTTGAGAATTGTTGGTATTTTATTTTGTTATATTCCGTTTTGTCTTTGTAAAATGCGAACCTAAGAGATCTCTTTGTTTTACAGCTTACTTTAAGTCCTTTAGACACCCATTTTAGTTTTCCTTGTGTGTTTCTTTTGATTCTGATGATGGGAAAACAAAGGTCATAAAATAAGCAGAACAATTCATGAAAAATATTGAACGCTTTGTTTAGGTCACTTTCCTCATACACCTCTGAGAAAGATAATGAGCTAATGCAGTCATAAAATTTTATAACATTTTCATTTGAATAATCTCTTTTATATTTTAATGTCGCCTTTGGTAGTATTTTCTTATTACTGACAGAAATCTTTAGTAGTTGTGCTGTTTCGTGATCTGACAACCCCAGGGGTATGATTGTTCCTACGGCACATTCTACATTGCTAATTATATGGTCAATGCATGATGCTTGTGTAGTTGGTTCTGTAATATGAAATGTCAAATTGTTATTATTAATAATGTCAGCTAAATTTCTAGTTATAATGTCATGCTTAAGAATATTTATATTAATGTCACCAGCTTTTATAATTTTCTTGTTTTTATATTTAAGTTTCAAAGTATAAAGCAATAATTCTAGACGGTCCATAAATATTTCAACCTCTGATGTTCTATAGATGCACACAATTATGGTGTTATAATGATTAAGATGGATACTACAACATTCATATTATATTAGGTAGATATTGTATTAACATATTAGGTAGAGCGAGATTATCAATGATTTTTTATTTTTTTTATAAATCATTCCACGTTTTACCAGAATGCAGGACCGCCCCTTTTTTGTTTCTGGAAAAGTTTGCTGCTAGTTCATAGCCACACATTCTTATATTGTTCTCACATCCAGATTCGACAAAAGTTTCGGTTAGACATATAATGTCGGGTTTCATACCAGATTCCGACAACTCAGCTAAGGTCAACTCTAATATTTCCTTTTTAGGTAGAACGCTTTGGATATTTTGATGAATATAATTAATTTTGAGTTATTAATGAAAAAAAATATTTTTTAAATTTTCAGTCTGCGTTGAGTCTAGTAGCTTTTCTTCGTGAACAATGTCAGTTTGAGTCTCGATGCTGCATTTTTACTGAGTTATTTAGAACCTGAAGAGGTCCAGAAGTCTGATCAGTTTGGGTCTCTACATTAGTGTAAAGCGATTTTTGTTTTTTTTAATATTTTGTCAGATTGTGCCTATAGTTATAGTATGTCTTAGGATATCCTTTAGTAGAATCCTACATAGAATTTGGTTAGGGAGCTTTCTTGGAGTACTGCTCTCGTTGTTACAAATATCCAGTTATGTGGCGTGTGAGAAACGAGAGCAAAACTCCGTTTACTTTCTTCTCATTCAGGTTACTAGTGGTCCCTACATTGCGTAGTATAACATTTATATGTGCAAGTTTACTTAGGTTCGAATACAACAAAGATTGCAATATTAACGGATTTTTATCGTTTTCCCCAGCTAACACTATGACACAATCACCTCTTGTGAAGTATTTATACCCGTTGGATGATCCCATCACTTGGTCAAGAGTAGCACTAGGTTTTATAACCAATTGTACATAAAATTTACCTCCTAACAGTGTCGTTAACTTTTTATTCAAACCACTACCACTTTCGTCTGCCGTATGAGTATTCTTGGTTTTATGTTGCCGTACTCCCTTTTTCTATCCACCCGGCTTCCTTTGCATGCCTCCTTTGTGGTTGCTCGAGATTTAGCTGCAGCAGAATCCGTCATCGTGCTCCGGCATTCGTCGTCTTGTAGAAGGTGGGGTTGCACCTGTGACAGCTGGGCGTTTGAACCTCGACCATCTGCACCAGCATCCGCAATCGCACTTGGGGGCTGGACGCGTTGTGTATAGAGTGGACTCGTTCTCTGTGCATATAATGAGGGCTGGGTGTCGGTGGCATCGAGACTTAAGTTTAGCCTGGTTGTGATGGTTGTGTCTAAATGCTGCACTATATTATTTGTGTATTATAGGGGGGATTTCCTAGGGTACCCTATTCTCATCATATTAGGTCTAATGTTTCGGTATTGCGGCGAAAAAAATTTTAACGGTGTCATTTTCGCATACTCTGCTTGCTCACTACCGGCTCCGACAGCTTTATATAGGTCGACCTTCTTCTTGTAGTCCGTGACAACTTTTATTCAGCTCACTGTTATCAATGTTCAATATCTCTATTTCTCTATTGGCTATATCTAATTCCGCGCGCAGTTTTTGATTTACTTGCAGCAAATGGTCAGCTTCCTGAATATTGTCTACATAGTCTTTACCCATGTTGGGTAGGCTCTGATATGATATATCCAGGAGCGACTCTTGGGTACATAACTTTCTTGGAGCTCTGTGAGTGATGTATGCGGAATCGTTATGTGTGGTACTCGTATGTGGAGTACTGATGATCCCGGGCACTGATTGGAATACCATCGCGCTCGACTCAGTTCTGATGGGAGATAAGTCGTTGTCTTTACTTTTTCCTTTATCAGTTTTGCATGTTTGGCATATAAACGTATTACGTAGTTTTGAGAGATTCCCTAAGCAGTAAGCCGAAGTGATGTTGGCGCAATTATGGTGGCAAGTGTCTTTGCAGATGACACATTTGAGCAATCCGCTATTGAAGAGGACTCTCGCGCACACACTACACTTCATCATTATTCTCTCAGAGACAAATGCTGTTGCCGCTTCTGAATTGTATATTCTATGATCGGCGGGTGGTGATTAGCGCGAGGATGACTCACCGCCGCTGTTGCTGGCGACTGTTGGCTCGGTGCTGCATACGAAGATGATACTTATGGCGCTCGCGTAACTCGAGAGTCGCTTGGCACCGCGCGTTCAGCTGATCCATGCACTTAACGCGTGATTGTTATATTCATCAGTTTCACACACTAATAATTGCTTCCCAGATATTAGTTTCGGGTTAATTGTACGCACAAATTGTTGTTTGTAACTTTCACAGTAACTGTTAAACATTTTATAAAAAAATTGGCTGTTTTAAACATGTATAGGATTAAAACTACAGAGACACCTTTTAACGCAATATAACGGCTACTCGGCGCGTCATAGAATTGCGTCACCTTGCTAGTACAGTCGCATTATCTCGACAAGGATCAGGCCCTTCTCGAGATAATGCGTCATAATGTTTTTTTATCTCAGTTATTAATGGTCCAGGGCAAAACACACATGGCACATCAAAGTATGGCCACAAGGCACCCTACACGATGCGCACGTATGAAAAACCGTTTTTATTACATTGTTTAAAAATCATTTTCTTTTTAGTTTCACAAAATATGAAACTTTGCGTGCGAAATGAAGGAGCAAATGTAAATACAGAATTATAATAAACCATTAATAATGTACAGAGGCCTTTTTATTACCTTCATCATCATCATCATTATTTTCAGCCACGTCGACCCATTGCTGGGCATAGGCCTCATCTATATAGCGCCTATCTCTCCGATCTTATGTCAATCGTACCGAGTCTTGTAAAACAGGAATGGAGTATGCGAATCAACGAATGCATATATTATACAACCAAAAATGTTCCCGATGAAGAGATGCCTTGGGCACCCTACTTAAAAAGAGATGCAAACCCTTGGTCTGTTATCCTTGTCAGCACGTTTTTTCATTCCCAGTGCTCAGTCCTGTTTAGGTAGTTCGTCCAAGACTGCACCTATACAACGATTTGTTGACAAACGTCACATATATATAGCGTGTGACAACGCTCTATAGAGCCGAAATCAGCCGAGACTCTTTCCAAAGAGCGATGTGCAAAAATTATCGCAGGGTCTATCTATCTATCTAATTCTCATGTTTGCTCATGCACAGGAGGAAAAGCAGGTAATATTTCTATAAATGCAAGTAATTTATTTATAAAAGACCACTATCGATAAACTTACGCCTAAAGATAATCCAAATATCACTGAGAAAGCTGGAAAGCAGGCTCCCTGGATGAAAGCCGCAATGGTGCCTGTGGTGACCAGAGGCCACTCAGGACCATTCAGCTTCAAGAGCTCCCAACTGCTGACCGGTTTCACGTCCTATCAGAAACACCATCCACATTAACATTTACATACATGCACATATATTTCTTCTGGCCCCACACTAGGATACCCCGTGTCGTGGGAACCAGAAATAGCGACGTCACAAATGTGTAAACATCCAAGACCTGGGGATTTTTATTTTCGCCCTCCACAGCCGGGATTCAAACCTGGAACCTCTCACTTAGAAAGAACAGCCTCGACCGCAACACCATCGTCGTGCCAAGTCTTGCTCATCACCATCGTTGTTCTTATTATCTATTCAGATTTTTATTATTACTCGGCTGCTATGTATTTTACGAACAACAATTCACCAAGCGACTGAACAGAACGATAAATAACGATAGACCCTGAGGCTGCAGGATCCACCTGTAGACGAGTGTTATAAACACTGAAGGCTGTGTGATTTTACTAAGCCCTTAGGATCTAAAAGCAGCAGGGATTGGATTTCGTTGTCACCTAATATTTGTCCCCCTCTTACATATCACGTAAGGCATAGACGAACTTGAGATAGACTATGTCCCAGAATTGCTTTTGTTTACACTCCTTATATGCTTTTAATACTTGTTCTGAAGGGCGTAGCGTAGTATAAAATGTAGAGATATTATTATTATCTTTGCTGTGAGGCAGAAAGAGGCGCGAAGAGAACTGAAGCACATGTTTTTTTTAATTTTGAGTTTGCAGACTATGAATGTTCTTTTTGTAAGTTTTCCTTACCACCATAGCACCATAACTTAAAACTCAAACTCAGATATACGATATCCCTGGTCTTATAACTGCATATTTTTTCAAATATTCAGTATTCATATATTTCGTTGTGCCTTTTCTCTACTTTGACCCTCGCGGGAGCCGAAGGGCGAAGCTCCGAAGAAAGTCCCACATGTTGCTTTTTAGATCTCTTATAAAAATAGTTTGTGTTTAACAATACATAATTGTATTTCGTAATCGGGGTACAGTTATTATTTAGACAATGGGTATAATTACAATTATATAACGGTCGATCGACTTACTTCGTCTTCTTTATTGTCTTCCTCGTCGTAGCCTTCCCCGTAGTTATATGAGAAACTCTGTGGTCCAAGAGATATCACCGACGATATTGAACCACGCGGTGTCGTCCAATCGTTGGAACCTAGAATAAAGTTAATTTGAACGTACTTTACATAAGCTATAAATGTGGATTCCGGACCACCAACTTCTTCCACCTACTTCCGAGGTACAAACAACTGTGATATGCCATAGATATTTTGTACGTCATCGTTGTCCTGAGATTAGTGCTTATCTCGCCTTTTACGTTTCGGGCCTACGGCCGATAAATGCAATGTAAATTTGTAAGGTGTTTTAAAAGTTTACTCGAGTTTAGTGTGAACTGGCGGTCTAGCAAGTCTTAGCTGTCCATCTTCAAAAATAAAATCTAACCTTTCTTCACCGAATGATGTCTGCTCAATCTCCTAGCAGAACGCCTGACGGCTTCATTCCTCGTCGCCACTACTGACACTGCATTCTCAGCTGGATCCTCTGCCTCTGCTGTCTCAGCATCGCCTTCCTCAGGTAAAATCTCGATGGCAGCAGGTAAGTTGGACTCGTTGCCAGTGGTGACGAGTTTCCAATAGAAACCTGGGGAATTACAACACAACGATGATGCTGTCAAGGAAAAATAAGATTATACTCTTTTCACCAACTTTTCTCCCATACATTCTATCTGCATATGTGATGTAAAGATGAGATTTTTGTATGAATGTTGCTTGATTTAATATTGTTGCTTTATAAAATAAATACACATTATTTCATAATTCATTATTTCTTTATTGCACACAAATAATTAAAATAACAAGATATACATTAAAATAATATACAAAGGCTTGCTTCTCTCTATCAAGAGATCTCTTCCAGCAAACCATGTCAGGATGACAAAGGTTAATCGCTGAGCACGGGTAGACCTATGTGTACAACAAACCCTCATTTATTTGTGGTTGATGGTGTGTTTAAAATACCTCCTTTAGCCAGAAGCTCTTCATGAATACCAGACTCGACGATCATGCCTTGGTCCATACAGA
The DNA here is from genome assembly GCA_949825045.1 of Argyresthia goedartella. Taxonomy (NCBI): domain Eukaryota; kingdom Metazoa; phylum Arthropoda; class Insecta; order Lepidoptera; family Argyresthiidae; genus Argyresthia; species Argyresthia goedartella. Next base: position 17,972,453 of record OX463806.1, read on the forward strand.
CGATGCGGTCAGCGTTGACAATCGTTGACAACCTGTTGAAATATTACTTCATCAGTCAATAGTTTAGTTGTGATGAGTGTGCAGGTGTTAGTGCCTGTTTGAGTATGCGGGTGCTAGTCACCTATATGAGTGTGCGAGTGATAGTCACCTGTGTGAGTGTGTGGGTACTAGTCAGCTGTGTAAGTGTTCGGGTGCTATTTTGCTGTGTGAGTGTGCGGTTGCTAGTCACTTGTGTGAGTCTGCGGGTGCTAGACACCTGAGTGAGTGTGCGTGTGATAGTCACCTGTGGGAGTTTGCATCTGCTAGTCACATGTGTGAATGTGCGGAAGTTACCTGTGTGGGTGTGTGTCAGCTAGTTTCGTGTGCGAGACGACAAGCGTGGTGCGGCCCTACGTAATGCGGTCGAGCGTACCCTGCACCTGGCGCTCGGAGTGCGTGTGCTAGTCACCAGTGAGTGTGTGGTATCTAGGCACCTGTGCGAGACGACGAGCGTGGTGCGGCCCTGCGCGGCGCGGTCGAGCGCATCCTGCACCTTGCGCTCAGAGTGCGGGTCCAGCGCCGACGTCGCCTCGTCTAGCAGCAGCACGGCGGGCTCGCGCAGAAGAGAGCGCGCGATGGCGATGCGTTGCTTCTGCCCGCCCGACAGCGATGAGCCGCGTTCGCCGATCACCGTGTCGTAGCCCTGTCACATAATGCATGATACATAATGCATGATTTGGCGATTGTCTGTTTGCTTATGGTTTAATTATTTTTGTGATGGACTTCCAAATACCCTATCACAAAAATAATCAAACCAGAAATCTGTATTTTATTATTAGTTAAAAATAATAATTAATATTTATTCCATAATGTACATTAATATAATGTAATTTAATTTTATTTTAATTCATATTGGACTCTTTATGTCTGGAAAATAAATAATAATAATAATAATATATGTTTCTGAAATCAAATAAAAAACTGATTGTATCGTAATTCACGTTTCGTAATCACGATAATTTTAAACATACCTCTTTGCCAGAGGCAATTATAAGGAGAGCGACATCTTCGGGAGTAAAGTAAAAGGCTTGAAATGCGCGCGAATACTAGACTATAATAGACTACTTTATTATAGGATATACTAAGCTTATATACAACTTACTACAAAACTACGTGATGAATATAAATATACCTTATCTGTGATGGTCGTCAACTTATCTTAACATTACGTGGAAATAGATATTTCCGCATATCTGTGGCGGGCGTATGTGCCGGCACAGATACTCCCCCCTTTAGGGAAAAAAATTAATGAATTTACTTATAACAATGGAAAAAATCTAAGTTAGATAACGTAACAAACTTATATCAACTGCAATAATAACTAGTAGTATTTTAATAAACATAAAACCAGATCTTAATTGTGCATACTTTAACTTAATGTATTTTTATATATAAGGAAAGTCATTGTTAAATAAAACTAGATAGTAATAGCGCATACTTCAACTTAAAAGGTAAATCTTACACGAATTAAAAATAAAGGAAATACGGTTATGCGAATTCGACATAAGTTTAAAGAATTACTTAATATTTACCTACAGGCAAGTCTTGTGTCTGGCCGCACACTACATAAAATAAACTAAAAACTGGAAAACATAAAAACAATGGGGCTTCGCGGTTAGTAAACTAACCTAACCTATAACTGGAAAAGTTCCGCAGGAGAGTCGTCTGATGCTGCAGCCGCACATGTTTTTCAGGAATCGATGAGTCAATTTACATCGCACGTCGTTGAAGTTGTAATCACTGTTTGTTTATAATTGCGACCGTACCTACACAAGGATGATTGTGCTGAATCAGCGTCAGCATTAAATCTGTAACCTTGGCTGTAGGCAGTCAATGATTTCGTACGTCATGTGTACGTGCGTGCTCTTCACTCTTGAGTGAATATTAAGTTGTCGATTGATGAAATTTGTGTGCCTAAAAACCTTGGTATTTGGCAACATAGGGCACATCTTGTACACCAATCGTTTATATATAAATATATATATATCTCTCTCTCTTCAGTAATTTGATTATTCTTCGTGCGATGATCTTCCTGGATGATTTCAATATTCGTCGAATTAGGTATTTATATGATGTTTCATTACTCTTCTGGGTGGGGGCTGAAACGGTTTCCTATGTCTTGAACTTGAAAAGGCTGCTTGCTGTGAATGAATTTGCCGACGCGTTCGTTTCTGCTGGTGCGAGCTCCATTTTGATAAATGAGCAGTCGGCTGACTATCGGTTCATTATTCTTGCGGTATCTTGAGTTCGATGCGGGAAATCTTCAGTTGAAATTATTTGGCTTCTAGTCCGTTTTTCAAATCTGGTGAGGTCATGGCTTGCTTGATGTCGTCTTGGTTGCCGAAGTCGGGGCTCGGAGATCTTGGACGAAGTGCTTCTTGCTTGCACTTCTAAAGTGGCAGCCACGGAGTTTTCTTCGCGGCTGGGTCCATGCTGCTATTACCGAAGGTTGCTGATGATCAGAAGTCGGGTCACCACTTTGCCAGAGGCAATTATGAGGGGAGTAACATCTTCGGGAGTAAAGTAAAAGGCTTGAAATGCGCGCGAATACTAGACTATACTAGACTACTTTATTATAGGATATACTAAGCTTATATACAACTTACTACAAAACTACGTGATGAATATAAACACCTTAACTTATTTGTGACGGTCGTCAACTTATCTTAACATTACGTGGAAATAGATATTTCCGCATATCTGTGGCGGGCGTATGTGCCGGCACAACCTCTGTTAATCCTTAAATTAAAGTGTACTTGATACAATATTGTAACGCTTAATATAGGTATCTATACTATGTTACATGCGGAAATATATTTTTATTTTATACAGTGAGGCTTTATTAAGTGCAAATATCAAACAGAGTTGAAGAGGATTATATTTTAGCGACAAAAAATATTTGAAGAATATATATTTCTATAAGCATTTTTTTTTTGTTAACTTTGTACCAACTGCAAAATACATATATATCTTCGAGATGAAAGCGTTTGTCGGGTTCAAATGAATTAAATAGTGATGATAAAGGACAGAAAATATTACCAGTATCATAAAGTCACTAAAAAGTGCTAACTGTAAACATAAATAAGGCTTCGTTTAAGAATAAAAGCCTAGCTTTTATTCCCCAAAGGTACCCAAGGTACAAAAGGTACCCAAACCAAACATTGGAATATTATTTTACATCACATAAGCTGTCCCTTAGCGTATTATTGTTTTAAAAATCAGTCTAGAGGGTTAAATCGAAAAATCCCAACATAACGAAATTACCGTTATTACAAAATCACCTAGATCTCTGAAAAAAAATACTCAAACTCTAAGCTTTATTTGTTAAAAATAAGTACAGCAAAGATTTAAGTGTCTATACATTTGTACTAGTTTTATAGCGTAATAGCAGCCCCCGACAGATCTTCTTGGTTTTTTCATTAAGTTCATAGCACAAATTCTTTGAGTCGGGGGTTTCAAAATTATTTTATCCTTTTTCAACTACGTTTTAACGTTCGTCGTGGATTTTTAAAAAAAAAATAATTTTGTTTTTTTATTTCAATCTTTTTAGAGAGCAAACATACGTATTATGTAAATTGTACTTCATATTTATATGTTTAATACGTGTTATAGTTTCGGTTTTACCAAATTATGGTCAAATTTGGTTGTATTTGTAATAGTTTTGGTTGTGTTTGTAATAGTTGTGGCATTATTTCTTGAATGTTTATTTTCATTTAAATAAGTAAGTAAGTTAGGTTAGGTTAATTGTAATATCCCTCCACATTACATCATTAGCTTAATTCACTAGTATTGATTTTTGGTTCTGATTTTTAGTTTCATATTTTTCGTACTTCGCCTTGAATTTATTAGGTTAATTAAAATAAGTAGTAGGCTAAGTTGTTGGGATATCTCTCCATATTTTCTTACTTTTAGGTTTATATATCGTGGACCAAAAGCATTCGCCAAAGGACAAGCTTATGTGGCAATTAGTAGATCTTTAGACGGCGTAGCAATTACCGATCTAGATCAAAGAAATCTTTTTAATAGCCCACATAACTGCATAGCGTTGGAAGAATTAGAGCGATTGAGACAAACTATACGCCGCCGGTCGCAAACCGAGAACACAGAAGAAAGGCCATAAAGTAGCCATCGTCTTTTGCTCCCTTTCCAACATAAATACTTGGTTCACTGAGGGGGTGGCCCCATTTGTCCTCAACTATTTCCAAAAATTTGACAGTGACAGCCACTGTTAAAAGTATGGAAAATCGACGACGCGAAGCAACGCAGCGCACAAGTGAGGCCTCACTGTAATGTTAAGAAGAAAGTTCTATCGAGTTTCTTTAATATTTAGTAGCTAATATAAACTATATCACTGCAGTGCCCCTTAGAAGAAAGTTCTATCGAATTTATTTCATATTTAGTAGCTAATATAAACAATATCACTGCAGTGCCCCCTAGTGAGTTCCTATAGTAACACCCATTTATGAACTCTCACTAATCAACCACAAACCCATTAAAAAAATACGCATCAGAATCAAACGAATAGTTTTAGTTTTGCACAAACAAATGTTTACCGCAGCGCCCCCTGGTGAGTGGTCATCGTAACACGTATCTAAGAACATGCAGCAATCAAACCAGTACTAATCACTGAAAATCGGCATCAAAATCAGACTCGTAGTTGTGATTTTGCACAAATAACTGTTTTCTGCAGCGCCCCCTGGTGAGTTGTCACCGTAATACCTATCTAAGAACATGCACCGATCAAACCCTAACCCATCAAAAAAGAGAAAAACGGCAACTTTGGTTTGCACAAACATCCTCTCACCCCAAACGCATATACCATCTCCGTTTCTTCGTGGGTAAACTTTTATTGAGATTTTTATGTGATTTAAATTTTTTGAAGTTTGACATATCTTTTTGATGCGTGTTTGCTATCAGAGTCCGAGTGCCCTGTTGTAAATATGAAAGGCAGCCGGAAAACAGTTTGCAAAACATGAGTTGGTGAGGTGTACTGGGGCTCGGAAGGTTCTCTTTGCCAAAATGGAGAGTACCCATCCAACCTTTGAACATGCAGATGTGCAGACAGTGTGATTGTTATATAAGTATAGTTGTCTCACACTCAACACTTCGCAGTCATTGTAAAGTTCAGCTGTCGGATATCTGTACGGCTTTTTGAGCATAGTTTTCAAAACCGGACATAGTGCTCTTTCTTACTAAAGAAATGGATATGGATTAATCTTGGGTCAGTGTAGAATATGCTCGTCACTGATCATGTCGATCGTACCATACAGTATAGTAGTCTACTTTAAGCCTACCTTTGGTAATTGTGTGATGAAATCATGCGCATACGCTATCTCCGCCACTCTCTGCACTTCTTCGCGTGTAGCCTCCGGTGCGCCCAGGGCGATGTTCTCGTGGATACTTCCCCGAAACAGCACTGGCTCTTGACCTACCACACCTGGATATAACAAAAGTTGTCCATATATAAAACGATTTATGGCCTGTTTAAAAATGTCCGAAAAGCCATATGTGACAGATAAGCCATGATTTTACGACCTTTTTTAGGGTTCCGTACCCGAAAGGTGCCAAACGGGACCTGATTATTTATCCGTCCGTCTCCGTCCGTCAGCGGGGCTGTATCTCATGAACTGTAATAGTTAGAGAGTTGACATTTTCACGTAATGTGTATTTCTGTATAATGAATTACAGAAGATTTTATAAACTAAAGGGGTCCACATACAAGATACGTGTTTTAACACCACCCGCGATCTAACAAACCAAAATATGATTCAAATTAAAATGAAATGGAAATGAAAATGAAATGAAAATGAAAATGAAAATGAAAATGAAAATGAAAATGAAAATGAAAATGAAAATGAAAATGAAAATGAAATGAATATGAAATGAAAATGAAATGAAAATGGAATGAAATGAAAATGAAATGAAAATGAAATGAAAATGAAATGAAAATGAAATGAAAATGAAATGAAAATGAAATGAAAATGAAATGAAAATGAAATGAAATGAAAATGAAATGAAAATGAAATAAAAATGAAATGAAAATGAAATGAAAATGAAATGAAAATGAAATGAAAATGAAATGAAAATGAAATGAAAATGAAATGAAAATGAAATGAAAATGAAATGAAAATGAAATGAAAATGAAATGAAAATGAAATGAAAATGAAATGAAAATGAAATGAAAATGAAATGAAAATGAAATGAAAATGAAATGAAAATGAAATGAAAATGAAATGAAAATGAAATGAAAATGAAATGAAAATGAAATGAAAATGAAATGAAAATGAAATGAAATGAAAATGAAATAAATATGAAAATTAAAATGAAATGAAATGAAAATGAAATGAAAATGAAATGAAAATGAAATGAAAATGAAATGAAAATGAAATGTAAATGAAATGAAAATGAAATGAAAATGAAATGAAAATGAAATGAAAATGAAATGAAAATGAAACGAAAATGAAACGAAAATGAAATGAACATGAAATTAAAATGAAATTAAAATGAAATGAAAATGAAATGAAAATGAAATGAAAATGTAATGAAAATTAAATGAAAATGAAATGAAAATGAAATGAAAATGAAATGAAAATGACATGAAATGAAAACGAAATGACAATGAAATGAAATGAAAATGAAATGAAAATGAACTGAATGAAATGAAAATGAAATGAAATGAAAATGAAATGAAATGAAAATGAAATGAAATGAAAATGAAATGAAATGAAATGAAAATGAAATTAAATGAAATGAAAATGAAATGAAATGAAAATGAAATGAAATTGAAATGAAATAAAAATGAAATGAAAATGAAAATGTAAATGAAAATGTAAATGAAAATGTAAATGAAATTGTAAATGAAAATGTAAATGAAATTGTAAATGAAAATATGTTTATAAACAATGAACATATTTTCGTTTACATTTTCATTTTAACTATGATTATTAACATTATGTAAGCTGAAGCCGTCTTTTAGGTATGAAAATACCTGTGCCAGACGATTTCGCTCTCTGAACAAAGTCATAAACTTAAAAAGTAAGTAACTTAAAGATTAAGTAAGAGACCAAATATGATCGTAGATTTCCCGACTTATGGTTGTGGTGGCGCAATTGGTTAGTTATTCGCAATCTTAGGATTCTGAGTACAAATCTAAGTTAGGACTTAATGTTATTCTATTTTTGTTTTTGTTTTATTATTTTTAGTGGTTAAGTTTTTCTGTACGATGGAACGGGTGGGTCCCTTCCGGTGCGAGTCTGACCCGCCCCGGACCGATTATTTGTCAGGTAGGGTTCATCCGGACATTTTGAAACAGGCCCTATGAGTACAACGCTGTTTGACAGACTCGATGAAATACGTTGTCAATCTTCGAAACGGCCAAGCCATGCTATTGGAAATATAAGACTTCCAAAGTGAGGCTTTGTAGAGTTAGGGGCTAGACTCTGCAAGTGAGTGATTAGCTTTATTGAAGAAAAAGTTTTGATCTTAGCCCACATATAAAAAACTATACATTAATTATTTTGGGTGAGATTAAGCTTAAAACAACAAAATAAATTAATGCAGAAAGAAAAAAACAGTACTACCCACTGCTTACCTAAAGACGACCTCAACCATCCAAGGTTCAGATTCTTCACGTTCTTTCCATCAAGCTTGACAGCACCCGAGGCGGGGTCATAGAGCCGCTGGATTAGCTGCAGAATGGTGGACTTGCCGCAGCCGGACGAGCCGACTAGCGCCACCGACTCACCAGGCTTGATGTGGATGGAGAAACCTTTCAACACCTGGAAAGAGGTGAATTGGAGCCAGAATGAAATAATTGATTTGATTTGATAATTGATTTCAATGATTTGCTTTTAGCGGAGTAATTGAAGTTTGCTGGTTTGAAGTTTGCGGAGTTTGCTGGTGCAACAAGCGTTTGTAATGGATTTTTGGAATCATAGTTCGGGGTTACAGAATATAAAGTTACAGGTGGTTATAAGTGAAAGATTACAGCAGTCAGTTATTGTATGTTCAAACATAAATATCTACTACAAGACATGGCGATGGAATCTGAATGCGTTATTCATGAGAAATCTTGACGTTTATCATTTGTCAGAGAATCATCATTATGATCGTGCGTAATCGATGACACTCGCATAATAATTCTCACTCAATAAGTTAAGTGAGAATTATTATGCGAGTGTCATCGATTAAATACCATTAAATTTCAATAAATATCAGACGACAATCTTACACAAATCTAACTAGGCCCATAGTAAGCTCAATAAGGCTTTTGTTATGGATTCTCGACGACGATATATTAGATGATAGAGACAAATACTTATGTAAATTAATAGAAAACATCTAAGACTAAGAAACAAACATTCAAGGTCATCACACAAATATTTGCCCTTACCGGGATTCAAACCCAGGGCCGTCAGCTTTGTAGGTCACTACCCGCTAGGCTAAGCCGGTCGTCGTTATTATTACCTTTACATCAGGCCTAGAAGGATAGTTGAAGCACACATCTTCCAGAGTGAGTTCTCCTTTAACCCGCCGAGGGGAGAGGCCCTCTTCACTCAGACTGTCGATGCCCGGCTCCCTTTCTAAAATCTTGAAGATACTGGCGCCGGCCGCTCTAGCACCGGAGAAAGATTCGCCGTGCGGGACGCAGAGGGTTATCGACTGAGTTGCCATGTAGATGTTGAATATTATCTTGGGACGAACAAATTTCATTTAATTTCATTCATTTATTTAATTTCAAGTAATTTCAGTTGATATGAATATATTTCTAGCTAATTTATTTCATTCTATTGCACCCACATAGATGTCATAATCAGAGGTGTATAATATCCTGCCTGTTAAATCGGTAAATCTAAAGCAAACTTACACTGAAGATATCGCCAACCACATAAGCACGTTCGTCGGTCGGTTTGTCCATATTCTGTATCACCAGCCTGGTTCCATAGGCCAGACCTATGGCGTTCAGGGTGTAGGTGAGTAACCAGTTGAATCCGGTTCCGAGCCCGTTGTAGAGGCCGCGCTTGCGGCCGTAGAGCTCAGCTGGTTCGAGGAGTCGCCGGTACCTGGGCATGGACAAGACTGAAGATGTAAGGCTACAAATTGGGCCCTTTCTTATTCCTGGTATATATTACCGATCTGCCTTTTATGGTGGAAAAATTTACTGACATAGTGTTGTTTGCTGATGATACTTCAAAATTGAAAACCTACTAATGAAATTAAATAATCACGAAGTTATAAATAAAGCGTTTGATCTACTAAGATCATATTTAAGCAATATAATTCAAAAGTCAACGGCGTTTAATCTGATGGATCGGGTGTATTAGGCCCTTTCATATTCTGTATGATGATGTTCCTTTTATAGTGGAGAAATTGACTGACATAGTGTTGTTTGCTGATGATACTTCACTGGTTTTCAAAATTGAAAGACAAAAAGAAGATTTTGATATTGTTAATGGTGTATTACTTTAACCTTGAATTGGTTCACAGTTAACCATTTATTTTTAAATGTTAGTTAAACCATGTGAATACATTTTCACTTCCAAATGTCAGCCAAGTTGAGACCAGTTATGTGTTAACCAGCAACACGTTAGAATTAGTAAATGATACGAAGTTTCTTGGACTAACCATTGATAGCTAATTGGGCTAGATCTAGGCCAGTATATTTTTGTTACTTTCATAGTGTTATGTTCTATGGTATCTTGTTGTGGAGGAAAACAGCGGATATTAAAACTATTTTTATTTTACAGAAAAGAGCTATTCGAGCAATTTATAATTTAAAACGCACAGACTCCTTTTAAAAGAGCTTTTTGAAGAAATTGACATACTAACTATAGCTAGACAATTTATTTTCGAAAATAAGGTGCATGTGTGTGTCGTAGCTATATTGTAGAATTTGATTATTTCATTAAATAGCCAAGCATGGATTGACTATATCATCAAGTGGCCGATCATTTTATTTCATGAAATGATCAGAATGGATTGAATTTCAGGAAAACATGTAATTTGTATTCAGTACTACGTGGTGTTTTTTGTGTTATACATGTCGACCTAACACGAAGAAACTTCGCTGCGCTCGGCCCTTTTAGTCTTCACCTAAGCTACCGCAGTGTTAAACCCTTAAATATTTCTTTGTTCAATGAAAGTTCTAATTCAACCATGGCTGGTTATATCATGAGTTCATGATATAGTCAATTATACGATGTTGTTACGACATATGCAAGAGCCTTGCAACATTTTCCAAATTTAGAGATAGCTGTAATGTTAACAAGATACCTCTGGGGATCTTGATATTGCTATATGAGCAATTTGGATTTTGGTCTTTTGTTTTTGGACTATATCACCAAGACATAAATTTGAATATTTGGTGGCAATACATTTCCCTCATACCAGAAAAGGGTTCCTAACGCGATCGTGTTTGGGTGACTTATATAGATATGTGTACCAAATTCCGACTTATCAGTCCAGAAATATGATTTTTTGTATACTTTTACATAGGTATGCCAGAACGGACACGAGTGATCGTATGATGGTTCCGGTTTTCCTTTTCAAGGTACGGAACCGAACCCTAAAAAGTCAGGTTTCTCCTCCCTCTCTCTCTCTCGCTCTGCACAGTTGCCAAGTTTAATTCGGCGAGCAGTATCGAAAGTCGAGCGTCGTTGTCTCGTCATTGTCTACTACCGGAATAAATCCCCTGGTGTTGACAATTTTCGAGAAGGCCTTCATTCTCCACTATTTGCACAGATTAAGAAGTGACCATGTACTCGTAATCATCATAATTTTATAACATAAGCGTTAAGATTTTACTGTTGTCTAATATGGCAGGGATAAAGTGATAACTGATAAGAAACGTTAGTATGTTGAGCACGAATAAGCTTGCAAGCGAACTGATTTGGCCAATATAGTTTATTGAGTTAATGCGATTAAAATCACAATAAAACAACATGACATAGTAACATAGTAACATTAACATATGTTGGTGTATTATCCTAAAGTTCAATCCAATAGTAATTAAATAAATGAGTTAAATGTCCTAAAATAATAAACGTGGTGAGGGACAAGTGCGCTCCATAACAGTCTCAGAGCGCCCCATCAGCTTATCTGACCCGGTGACGGCGTCGCTAGCATAAATGATATTTCATACTTGTGACTATACCTAGTTCTCCTTTGGCCACCGGGTCAGATAGGTTTGTGGCGCTGTATTATGTTTATGTGTCAAATTGATGTGTCATGTGGACTTAAATTACACAACCGCACCATTTTAATGATGTCGCAGGTATAACGAAACTTTAGGTTTTAAGCATTTCCTGGGTTTCCACGTTGTGATGTGTTGCACCAGCATCCTTACCTGTCGACCTCCTTATTCTCCCCACCGAACGCGACGACTGTTCTGACGGACTTGAGCACTTCTTCAGCCTGCTTGCCGGCCTGACTGTACGCGTCCATCTCCCGACTCGAAGACATGGTCTGGTACTGCAAAAGTCACCGTATGAATTCAACGTCCGTGATCTAGTGTTTGATGACCTCTATGGCGTTGCAGTTCCAGGTCGCATCGTAGGTACCGGGTTCGAACCAAAAACTCAGGTCTTGGATTTTAAATGTGTGTTACGTCGTTGTTTCTGGTTCCCACGATACCCTTGGCGAAAACAAATAGAAGAAGGCCTGGTGTACGGCCAAAAATAATGTATGCACCTGTAAACAGGCAGACATTGTTTTGGGGAATGATAGTTAGTACCCATCAATATTAAAAAACTTTCCTCTAGAAACATCTGGTCGCAAATGAATAAACTATTTCGTCCCTCAGTACATTGACTCGATCAGCTGATTACAAGTTACTATCGGAGATGCAACATTTCTTTTCGTTTACTACGATATGTTTTTTTGGGGAAAGTTGTTCAAATTCCTTTTCAAGGTGTATACCTATTACACAGTACATCTAACTCGCGCTTAGCCTAAGTCATATCACGACGATATAGGCATGACGAGAGTAAGGTATAACGAGGCTTAAGCATAACGAGAGTGTGACATACCCCGACATAGGTCGCATCTGAAGCAAGGAAGGCATAAAGCTAGTCCGACTTAGATTAAGTTTTAAATCTACTACGATTAGTGTTGGTAAATTTAGAGGTGGTGTTCCTAGGGTCGTGGTCCTGCGCAGTAGCAATGACGTTAGTCAGAAACTTGACAAGGGGTGGTCGTCCAACTGATGCTTCTGCTTCTTTTTTTGAAATATGGTAAAGACGAAGAAAGCTATCTTTAAAATACTCGTAAAAATTTAAAAGTTCATAAACATAAAGTAAAAAAAAAAGCTTACAATTTTTTTTTCAAAAAAATTTTTTTTTTTTTAAACAGTACTAGTACGTACTAGGAGAATGTGACTGAACAGGTTTAGGGCCTTACCACAAAAAAATAAACTACTTTTCAACACTTGTTTAAAAAACAAAAACGTATGGGATTTGACGTTGGTTTTGTGGTTAAACGCTGTTTGATATTTTTTGTGGCAACACGGTTTATGTTCAGTTCTTAAAAGTATAAAATAAAATGATTTTATCTTTCTCAAACCTCTTGTTAGTCCTGTCCCCCTAGTGTTTATAACGTTGAATGGCACCATGTTCCATGTTTTTTTTTAAATCAAATCCTATCTTGATATTGCTTGAGAAAAATCCGCTCATTCCCAATAATTATTTTGGCTGAACTACCAAACATACAGAGATTGTGTTCTACAAGTAATGTATAAATCCTAATATGATAAATATGAAGTTAAATGAAACAGTGTAGTATTATTAGACAGATTATAAATATATTAGTTTTCTTACTATCTATTAAAGCAAACACGCCGGCTGTCGACGATGCTTTATTTAAATCAAAATGTTAGTGAGTTGGTTAAGCGTCGGTCTTTAATTAACGGTCTTATGAGTTAGTTAAGTGTCTGATTTAACCAACTAACTGCGACGTCTATTCTGAGATTAAGTAAATACTTACTTAGCCTTTTTGGGGTATTTTCTTGGCCCAAGATCACATAAAACCACTGAAGAGCGCTTTAGCAAAAAAAAAAAAAAGTTTCCATTACATTCATAGGTATCCAAAAATATATGTTATTCACAAAGAGATAATCTAGTTTAAATAGTATGTCGTTACGCGATTGGATTAATTTGCCTCGATCGTTAAAAATCCTGAACATAGTCTATATTAAAAAGGAGAAACAATAATTTTAATATTAGGTCCTTACATATGAAATTGGCGTTTTGCATGGGAGGAACATAAAGTCTTTTTTTTTAAATATAATATATTTATTTAATCAAAGTATGTACCATTTCTATCTATACACTTTTGCCATCTCATAGGTAGTTCTTCGATCCCTTTACTAAAAAAAAACATTCGGACGGGAATCAATAAAATCTTTGAAGGCGGTTTGGACTGCCCCATCGGAGTTGAATTTTTTCCCTTTCAAGAAGTTATCCAAATTTCGAAAAAAATGATAATCTGTTGGAGCAAGGTCCGGACAGTACGGTGGATGTCTTAGACATTCCAATTGAAGCTCCTCTAATATGGTAGCCGTCTGTTGTGCAGTGTATGGTCTAGCGTTATCATGAAGCAGCAGTGGCCTAGAGCGATTGACCAGCCTCGGTTGTTTAGCAGCTAGCTTTTCCATCATGATTTACAGTTGCTGACAATAGACATCTGCCGTAATCGTCTGGCCAGATTTAAGAAAGCTGTAGTGAACGACACCAGCACTAGTCCACCAAACGCTCACAAGTAACTTTTTTGGAGTCAATTTTCGCTTGGGGCATGGTTTGGCTGGTTCGGCAGGGTTCAGCCATTGCGATGAGAGCTTCCGATTATCGTACAGGATCCACTTTTCATCACAGGTAATGATTCGATTTAAAATCCTTTCATTATTATGCCGAGTGAGTAATGCATCGCAGCAGTCAACGCGCGTTTGTTGATTTGCCCACCTTTCAAGCTTTTTCACCTTCCCAATTTGCTTCAAGTGGATTTAAACAGTTTTATCACTAACACCGCAGCCTGCAGCTAACTCGGATGTGGTTTGCGTTGGATCCGCTTCCACAATAGCCGTCAATTCATCATTATCAATTTTGGTCTCCGGCCGTCCACGGGGCTTGTTCTGAAGGTCGAAATTTCCAGAACGAAAACGTTGGAACCAAAAACGCACTGTGTTCTCTATTGCGGCACCGTCGCCATACATCATTAATCCTTCGAGCCGTTTCTGCAGCACTGGTGCCACGGTAGAACTCATACTAGCGATATTTCAAGTTTTCCATTTTGTAAGCTGAGTGACGCAAGGAAAAAAACAATTGAGGAAAAAACAAATAAATTATAATTTTGGAAACACAAATACATGAGTAAATAGCTGTATAAATTTGAATTTGGAATTCCTAACCATAGAGGAGATATTTGAGATAAAAGTGGCCAGTACGGCGAAACGCCAATTTCATATGTAAGGACCAAATAACTGATTTTTCTTATAATTTTTATGCCTAAATTTTCCTCTTTTAGAGCTCCGTATTAATCTTTAAATTTTATCAATTAGCTTATTTCCGTTTTTCAGTAAATTCGAAAAAACACCTAATTTTTAACCATTCTTTCTTGCATTAACTTCAAATAGGGTTTGTATCAGCATCAGGAATTGCCACTGTGCCTCTTTTTTAAATTTAAATAAAAAGTGAATAAATGTCAGTTTCCCTTGCATCCGTGCATTCAATCGCCTAGGCCAGAACTGAACTGAACAATTTTTCAGCTGTTTCTGTGTTATACCAGTAGCTTAATTTCTTGGCAAACCTCTCAAATTTGCATCGTTGGAAGCAAAGGAAGATTTGCACAAATTTCCATCTTTTTAGAGCCGGGAGCACTAAAACACCAAATTTTTCGGCCTTCTTCCATACGGCCATAGAAAAATAGAAAATGGTAATAGCATCCGCTTAGTGCTATTTCCGTGAAAACAGCTTTCAGTGCCTGAACTTGGGCAATATCGTAATCGCATTTAAAACGTTAAAGTTTATCTCAAAATGTGTCTTGATCAGTTGGAAAAGTCTGCAAACAAGCAGAATATTATTGGCATTGGCACTGGTCGTTGTTGCCAGTATTTATATTCAAATGGATGGAATACAACTGGTAGAATCCTGACGGAACACATTTGAAAGTACCTTCGCCATAGAATTCCGCATCGCATCAGTACCTACGAATGAATTTAAGGTTCTCTGAGCTGTTTTAGTTGAGAATATCAAAATCCTATATATTAACTTCACCGGCATCACACGCGAGAAAATGTTCAGCTATTATATTTGGAACTACGTGTAAAGAGCCCTTCTCGATTTCTAAAAACGCCTTTCTTGGTCGGCATAGTGAATTCTTTTTTGTTTTATTTAAAGATGCCTCATTGATTTGACTTGGCTTCCTCGTTCGACCTGGAATTTCCCTCGCTGAACACAATTTGTTCCAATATTTTCGTTATCGGTCCAGAGTTCCGACATACATGTTCTTTTTATTTCTAGCTTGAATAGGAGAACATGAATGCTCTTGAATGTTATTAACGGTATTAACTACATTGTCTTTACTCAGTTTCAAAGAAGCATTGCAAATGGTCCTATTCGAGCACAGTGTTCGAGCAACGCCATAACGTCGAACCATCGTTATTGATTTTTTTCCTTTAATAAGTATTGTCAGTTTTTTTAATTTTACAAATTTTATATCGGTAGAATTAAAAGCGAGTTATTAATGCAACAAAAATAATAGAGTAGTGATTACCTTCTCTGTGTAATAGAGCATGAAAATGTATCCTATACATTTTTATCTTTGAATGTATCTTTGTTGACAATGTGATTTTGAAGTATTATTGGCATTGGAAGTAAACCACTCGATTCATGTGGCCAGATAGTACGATAAGTTTGTATACCTACCGAAACATATTTTACGCATAACGCGATGTTGGCTATGTAAGATCTAGGTTTATAGCGAAGTTGTTCTTAAGCTAAGCAGTCCTGTAGAAACTCGGACAAACAGATACAGAGGCCGAAATATATCTGTTAATGACGTGCAACTGCGTAGTAGGTATACACCGCGAAAAGGGGTATAAATATCCAAAATGTAGGTACGCTTGCCGTTACGCAGAAGATGCGGGGTCAAATCCGAATGAACTCGTAGCTGACAATGATGGTTAAAAATTCATATTAGCTATGAAGACCTCAAGGATTCCTCGTCATGTTTTCTATCACCGTTAGAACAGCCGTTACTTCTCATGGGGGCCAAGCCTCAGGCTAGCGTGTAACCGTTCTGAGGTGTAACCGTAGAACCGTTCTGATTTTGAGTATAGAATAAACGGTATTTGTCCAAGAATAGTCATTACTCACGTTAGAGAGTAGCACGGAGGATAATATTGAGAACGGTACGACACTGCAGCAGGCCAGCGCCATCTCCCAACCCTGAGGGTACGCCATGCAGAAGCACATTATCGCCGTGCCGGACAAGTTGCCGACTATTGAAAGCTTCTCACCCATACCATCCTTCAGTTTCAACATATCCCTGTAGAGTAAAAAGATGCGTCAGGTATTATACTTTCCAGATAGAAGTCGAGACACTAACCTCGAGTAATGTTCATATAAAAATGTATAGAATGTCAAAGTTGACACGAGATTGTTTCTAACTCGCGTTTAAACTGTCGGTCCTTAATGCGTTAAGTTGCCGTAGCATAGAACCAAATATATAGGCCAAAATATAAGGAGAGTTAGCACTTTTCTTAATTCAGCTTAGAACTTTGACATTGTAAAGATATGTAAACTTCTGTGAATTTGTATAAGGGAATTAACGCCCGTTCTAATTACTTAAATCATTATAATGTTGCGGTCCGTATCCAGTTGGTTTAAAAAATAAAAGGGATATAGTTAAGGGATTTTCAATACTCTAGATGAAGTAAGTAAATTTTAGGTCTAGATAGTACTTAGGCGAACCTACAAATTAAAGAACTATAATAGCTAAAATGTTATGCGATCTGTATGACGACGTTGCCACAGCGAGCATCAAATTCAAATTCTAAATTCCAATTTCCGACACTCGCTCTCTTTATAGCACTGACGTTGACAAAGCATGACTTGAGTCATTTTCGTGCACCTGCTTTTCTATATTAATGTCCTCAAAGCTTATAAATTAGATAAATTTATAAATGAATTAATGAATGAAACTTTATTTCAGGCATAACCCATACTAAATAAAGCTCTCAGTAACTATAAATGCTAGATTTATTTGTACTTACTCAGACATTCTGGAGGCTAAGTTGAATGTCTTGTCTGTATCAAACCACGTCATGTCTTGCCTCAACACTGATCTCAAGAACATCAATCTGATCCGCTTGATCTGTAGAAACAATTGTAAAAAATATATATATACTTCAAATAAAGTTTATCGAGCATTTATTTTTTCCAAGAATATGTTATTTTGGAATTAGACTTGTAACCCATAACTATTACGGAGCTTAACTTAAATTCAAAGTTTTAGATCACACAATTCAAAAGTAAGAAATAATACATACTCATAAATACATATCCCACAAACACATATACAAAATAAAATTCAAAGGTAATATACTACATAAAACTTCGTTGATGAAATTAGTATCAAGTGAATATGAAGAGACTGCACGTTACAATGACACAGTTGTATTTGCTATCTAACTGGTGCACTTATAGATATTTTATGTTGTACATAAATCTAACAGACAGACAGCATTGCCAGCAATAATGCATCAAGGTTATCAATTAAGGCAAGTGGGCGATATTGTTTCAATATACAATCCTTAAGAAATTAATCAAGACAATGACTAGTATCACATTGACCGCACAGCAATTGCATTTAAATAAATTTTATTTTTTACATGCAACCATTCAGAGCGATAAAAACACGTTAAAAAACCGGTCGATCGATCTACGGTATTTAAGGAAATTATCTTATCAAGAGTTATGTTGAACAAAATCACAATATTGTATTGTAACTTTGGACAACCATCAGTTTCCGCTGGATATAAGGTATCAGCCTCCTTTTTATCCGACTACAGCGTAGCCAAAAGGAGGGTTATGTGTTTGATGCATAGTGGATTAATGAATGTATGAACAAACGTGCATTTGTTCCACAAATAATATCTAAATTACTTATCAGAATTTGACAAATATTGGTCGTCAAATTTGAGAAATAAGACGAAAATTGACACGAAGAAACATTTACGCAAATCCGTACCGTTAACCCGTTTTCAATGAAAAAACCAAAAATCTGCCTAAGTCCGCAAGTAATTAGCGTTAAAAAAATATTATGAAATGAATCCTTTGCATCCCAATTATACGAATAAGGAATTTAGAGATATACTTAAAATTCACCAAAAAAAAATATTCAATAATCTTATCAGAAAATTTAAAGTTTACATAAACCATTTATAAATAATGGCATAATTAAATAGCTATAAGCTATACCTAAAAGGTATGAAATATGCGGCCGCATGGTTCAGAACAATGTTTTGCCACATTAAACAATCTTAATAAGCAGGTTCGCCCAGCAAAAACTGTTTTTCATTAATACATTCAAAACTATAAACCGACAACTTTTGAAATTTCACCGAGATTTACAGCACATGTTCGACTAATTATCGTCCCCCAGAAATCGTCTAAGCTAGGGCACCAATTTTTGCTGGACGTATGGACACAGCTTCCGCTCTCCGTTCGTCCGTCCGTCTGTCCGTCAGCGGGCTATATCTCATGAACCGTGATAGATAGAGTTGAAATTTTATATTTATGTTGCCTCTAAAGCAAGAAAAATTGAAGGGATCACGATACAAGATACATGACTTTTTGCGTTTTTTCTTGTATGATGGTACGGAACCCTTCTGCAATCCGACTTGCACTTGACCGATAATTCCTTCCATCTTTCATCTTTCTTCTTTTTAAATGAACGATATTATCATTTAATCCATTCGCTTTATATAACAGAATACAAAAACTGTGAACTTAACCTTGATTCATCCCATCGGCTATAGATAGATAGATAGATAAATTTATTTATTAATTGCAACATGGAACACACACAAATCCATAATTATTACTCAAACTTTAAGGAAAAAAATCTGCAAAAAGAAAACAAACAGTAGTTAAATAAAACAAACAATAAATAATAAAATTATACAAGCAAAACATTAAGGTACGGTAAGGATAACTATGTGGTATTGTGACTGTATCGCGACAATGAAATGGCCCTGACTCAGCAATGTCACAGACGAATCTTTGACGCTGGTATTCTGCCAGAGCCAGTACGGACGAGACAACGGTCTGCTCAAGTACACATTTATCAAAGTAAAATATGATGATTTTAATAAAATTGTTGAATAATATAAATTGTATTCTAGAAGATTGTATTAAAATTATAGCATTAAAATTATATCATTAAAATGTATAGTAATATAAGAAATAAAATTAAAAAATATAGCAATTTGAAATAAAATTGATGTCAGGGCTACAAGTAAGATTAAATAGAAAATGTCATTAGGATTATAAAATAATAATAATCAGTAGGGAATTAATCACATTTATGATATAATTGGAAACAATATAAATATCACAGGTAACAGGCAGATTAGCTTCGTGCCGTTCCCTCAGTTTTCTGATGTAGTATTAAATACTTTCTATAGGCACTTCTAAACCCAGCCTTACATATAAACAATGTTGCGTGTAGGAATGTAAATGACCTGTGCATTTTTTTTTGAGTATTTCGACCCGAACATCCTTTTTTTGGTATACTGCCACATACTTAACATTGGTATCCGCTCCTGGATCTTCCAATACGACATTTAAGACAAATTGAGTATTAACTTGTCTTAATACAGGCAAGTTCTTGATAAATTCGCTCGTAACTATTCTCAAGCAAAACAGCTGACGAGGATTCCGACCGAACTGAGCGTCAAGATGACCAGACGCAGTGCGGTTAGGTTTCTATTGATTATGAAGATTATCAAAACTTATGATGATGATGATGTAGACGATATTGAATAAGCAGATGATGATTGATGCAGTTGACAATGGCATTCATGAAGAAGGCAATAAAAATACAGATGATAAAACGGATGTTTATGAAGTTTATAAAGGGGATGATAAAAATAAGTAAATAATTTATAATTATTGTGATATTGTGTATCATAGACTGGATCATGTTCATACCTGTCTTAAAGCGCTCCAGTTGACAAGAGCCACAGACGCTGAACTCAGTGCAATGGAGATGGCAATGGAGATTGCCATACCGATACCCATGGCTGCTCCATCCTCCATCAGGGCCTTCATATTCTCTTCATGAGACGCGTTTGACCTGAAAAGGTTGTTTTACATCCTTTCGAATTACCAGTGCTACTCAGTAAGTTAAATTATTAACCTCGAAAGATCCTATGATCCCAAAACCAAGTGATATTTCCGGGATATTCCTAAGATAACAGACGATGTTACGACATTTTGTACAGATTCAAGGTCACTTTGACTATGACACTTTTACTTAATCTCTTTAAATAATTAATAATGTTAACCTTATCATGTTTTATTTTCGCGACAAAAGATTGGTTCAGCCTGATGTTACGGTGTGTAAACGTAACAGACATACAGACAGATAGATTTAGAGGTATATGTCTAACGGAGGACCCAATCATGCTAAAGAAGAGGAAAAAGAAGAACAGTACAACGTACAGGCGTCGTCCACCTCCGAATAATGACAACAGCGGCATATGACTGGATGTGCCTTCTCTGAAGGCAGTCCTTTGCACGAAGGCTGTGCTCAGTTCGCCGAACTGAACGAGATTGTATGTGACACCGAAGCCGCTTAGCATGGCAAGGATCACGCCAAAGAAGGTCCCGCATACCTCATACCAGCGTCCATAGTGAAACTGTGGAGCAATGATCATCATTTCAGCCCACTGCATCATTCGCATTAAAGCTATTCATGAATAAATGGTACGTAGGCTTACTTACAATTTTGAAGAAAGAAATTCGGTCTGGTTCCTCGGGTTTTGTGCTGAAAAAACTCCATAAATTAATAGTATTTTTGATCACGAACGAAATTTTTTTCGTACGAGAATTGCTTTCATACGTGCGTTAGATCTCAATCTCAAAGTAAAAATGTTAGTAAGTTTACACCGGAAATTGACAAACGTTTGACAAGAAAGTTTGTTCTTGTGAAAGTTTGGTTCGCGGGACGCGGAGCGGCTGGTACACTCTAGAGTGGGTAGTCGTCGTTTTTTTAAATGACGAGAAGAGACTTGCACTTACCGTAGAAAGACAAATAGAGGTATCCTGTGTTGAGTTGGATAGCCATATTATTGTTTGTGTCTACAGACCTCCGAGAGATGAAAAAGGCCATGGCAATTTTGAAATGTTCGAGAAAATTATGGAGGAAGCCCTCATTAAACTTTGTAATGTCAGAAAAAAGTTAACTATTTGTTGCGATTTTAATGTAGATTTGCTTGTAGATACAACATTAAAACAACGATTAATAACTCTCTTCTTATCATTTAATGTATGTCATTTATTTCTAGAGCCGACTAGAATTACACTTATCAGCCAAACTTGCTTAGATAACATTTTTTGTGACTGGTGCATTCACAAGTAAAAATGTAATTAACTGCTTACCCTCCGATCACAGTGGTCAAACAGTTTCATTCCCAAGTGTTAGTAAAAATAGGACTGATCCATTATTTTATAGGCCTATTACATCCCACAGACTAGAGACGTATATGAAAAACTTAGATATAAATTTGCCAGTACCGGATTTTGATAAACAGAACCCTAACAAAATCTATTTTGACTTCTTCAATATTATTCAAACAGAATTCGATACAGTTTTTAAATTAAAGAAAGTCCGTGCCAACAACTGTAAATCTAAATTTAATGACGGGGCAACATTTGGAATTCGTAAAAGTAGAGTTATCTTGTAGGACCATTATGAACAAAAAACCTATAAATTTGATATAAAATTTCATGGCTATGTTAAAAAATATTCCAAAAATGTCAAGTTGGTTTGTAGAACTGCAAAAACTTCACACATTGATAGAAAAATACAAAATTCAAATAATAGAATGAAAACGGTTTGGCAAATCATAAACCGTGAAACTGGCAAAGTTAGAGATAGCCCGAGCTTTTGAAATATTGTTCACCAATGTACCTGTAATAATACAAGTTATAGCCCCACACCTAGCTTATATATTTAATAAATGTGTTGATGATGGAGCTTTCCCAGACCTCATGAAACACAGTGAACTGATTCCTCTGTTCAAGACGGGAGACAAGAATGATCCTTCAAATTTCAGGCCAATATCTGTCCTTTCAGCACTGAGTAAAATTTTTGAAAAGATTACACTCAATCAAATGCTCTCACACTTCAACCGTACTAAACAACTCCACGCCAAACAATACAGTTTCACTAGGGGTAAATCGACTACGGATGCAGGTATTACCTTTATATCTCATAATTATTCTGCATGGGAAACCGCACAGGATGCTATCGGTATTTTTTGCAATCCGTCGAAGGCCTATGACTTCTGATATCAATGATTTCAGCTATTTGACTCCGGGTCACTTTCTGACAGGTACAGCAATAATATCTTACCCTGAAACTGATATTTCCAAGTTGCCTACTAATAGACTTGCATTTTGGAAAACCTGTGAACACTTAAAACAATGCTTTTGGGCAATATGGCATAAATATTATCTAAACTGTCTGCAATGTAGATCCAAATGGCAAAACTGCCTACCTAATGTACGAGAAGGTATGTTAGTGATTCTGAGAGAAACGAATTGTTCACCTTTACATTGCGGCCTATGGCAAGAATTTCTAAGGTATTCCCTGGCAAGGACGGTAAAATTAGGGCATTAGATGTAACTACTCCAAATGGAAATATTTACAGACGATCACTCTCAGGCATTTGTGTGTTACCTTTAGATGATGAGTAGCATGGCTTAATAGATATTGTGTTTCATTTCGTTATAACAATATTATGTTTAGGTTAACATGACCTATGTTGTATTACTTGTATATCTTACTATTTTGTATTAATCGACTGAAGATAGTCCGATAGAATTATATTATTTGTCAACAGAGGTTTTATATTTTTTTTATGTTCTCTATTTTCCTACGTTTCAATTAGGTAGTAAACAAGAATAAGATCACTGCAGGTGTTCAATGTATTATCTGGCTATTATAAAACTCATGTTAATCTAGTTTCTTTGCTGAGGCGAGCATGTTAGCAACACCAAAGTTAATATTTTATGTGTGGCAACATTGTTATATTTTCATATTCTTCCGGTTTGTCTGTCGTGAGTGAGTGCTGTCTTTTTACTATAATATTTGTATAAAATCGTGTTTGGCTGTTAATACACACAAATTAAGCCTTTATAGTATTTTACTCGTAGTCTACGCTGAATAACTAGCCCATACTCTTGGAGCCGACCACCGGGCTCCCTAATTTTACATTTTTTCGTTGATTGTGTTGATCATGATTCGCTACCAATGAAATTAAATCATTACCGAGTTAGCATGCAACGGGCAGAAGTCAACGGCGTTAAATCCGATAGATCGGTAGTAAAAATTGGCGTTCCACAAGGTTCCATATTAGGCCCTTTCTTATTCCTGGTATATATTAACGATTTGCCTTTCATGGTGGAGAAATTGACTGACATAGTGTTGTTTGGCGATGACACTTCACAATTGAAAGGTCTTCAAAATTGAAAGACAAAAATAATATTTTGATGATGTTAATGTAGTATTGTCTTTACCTTGAATTGGTTCACAGTTAATAATTTATTACTTGTAAAGTCAAATGTATCAATTTCTCACTTCTAAATGTTAGGCAAGTTGAGACCAGTTTAGTGTTACACAACAACACGTTAGAATTAGTAAATGATACGAAGTTTCTTGGAATAACCATTGATAGCAAATTGCAGTGCAAAAATAGCGAAGTGCAGTGCAGCAGTTCTGTGGCTTAGGCTGTTAGAAACATCAGACAAAACACGGATGTGGCTACATCTAGGCTAGTATATTTTAGTTTCTATCATAGTGTCATGTCCTACGGTATCTTGTTGTTGGGGAAAAGAGCGGATATTCAAACTATTTTTATTTTACAGAAAAGGGCTAGCCGAGCAATTTATTATTTAAAAAGCACAGATTCCTTAAAATAACTTTTTAAAGAAATTGACATACTAACTTGACATACTAGTCAATTTATTTTCGAAAATATAATGTAATGTATGCAAGCACCTTACAACATTTTCCAAACTAAGCGATAGCTATAATCTCAACCCAATAAATAATCACAGACTAGATGGGTCTCGATTAAGACTCGCGAAGGTTAGCAATTCTTTCAAGGGTTCTCTACTATAACAAGATACCTCTGGAGGTCCTGAAATTGCCTTTTGAGCAATTTAAAAACCATGTTACAGAGATGCGTAATGTCGGCATGGGTCCAAAGGAGGACCTTTTTTTTCAATTGTTTTATTATCTTCGCCCATTTAACCGCACTGAGCCAGCTTGATGAGGTATGGCTCGATCTTACGCTTAACAGAACATAAGGATCCCCGCATATAGGGCACTGGCCACAGCCACAAAACGCCGCTTCCGGCATATTTCCTGTAGTTTTCATACATTTAATATGGACTCGCCGCACACGGTTTACGCCGGTGGCCGCAACACGCTGCAAAACGTCGCTGCTGGCTTCTTGGTGGGGAATCGCGCGAGTGACGAGTCTGCGGGCCACACTCGTCACTCCCGCGATTCCCCACCTTAAGACCATTATGATACGGCGCGCATGTGTTAAAAAATCTAGCAGCCACTGACCGCTTTGTGGCCGCTTCTAGCATCTTGTAGCAGCGTTTGTGGCTGTGGCCGAAAGCCCATGTGCGGCGTCACTTAGCCTTACGCCTTTTCCCATTCGGGGTGGTAGAGGCACAATGGGCCCACTTTTAGCCTGTTATTCAACACTCACTATTCAACACACACTCACAACACAGCTATGGAGTAACAATCAATCAATCTTACGCCTGGCCTGTGCCTCTCAGTGGCCTCAATAATCTCTCGGTCTTATGATTAAGCTTAGCTCTTAAAAGTGAAAACAGGTGTCATGTAATAATATAAAAAAAGTTTATTATTTAGAAACACAATTTTGGTGTCGTCTGAAAGCTTACAAAATGAAGAATACTATTCCGTAATAAAATAATTCCATTTGGAAACTAAATTTTGGAAATCGGAAATTACTAAAAAAAGCAGTTGGTACCCAGATAGCACATTCTGAATATTGAAATATTAAAATGGCTATAACAAAAATGGAAGAAGGAGAATTGATTTCTTCAACCCAGATCGTTATTCGCACTTTATAAATTTATAACTTTATAATTCACACTGTATAGGGTCTCCCTACAAAAAATAAGTTCCTGTTCAACACTTGTTTAAAGACTGTATGGGATTTAACGTTTTTCTGTCGGGGAAAGTGTGTTTAATATGTTTTATCTATACACGTATCATAAACCCTCTTTACTGCGTACAAAAACCGCACGTTACGATCAGCATAATGTCAAACTACTTGGTAAAACTCATTTCTTATCTGAAAAATTACACATTATGACCATAATGTGTAGTTTTTCTACATATTATGACATTAAAATTTCGAACGCCGCCGACGCCCCTAGTTTGTCTGTGAAGTTGGTACTACAGAATAAGCTAAACAACTGCAGAGCCACAATGCCGGTCTCACATGCGGTTCCTGAACACATCAAAGAGAGCTTATGATATGGTGTAGATAAACTAGTGTATGTAACTGTACATAATTAGGCATTAAAACTCTCGAGTGATATTATTATGAAACTCCTTCGCCTCTCTCGAGTATTAATGCCCTCCATTATGTAGCAGTCACATAAACTACTATTCTAGTAACACCGTAATAGTTTTGAACTATTGGTTCCGGTTAAAAACTACATTGTAATGTCGCACAGCATTTCAGTTGGTTGGTATAGTGACCATTCTCGATGATTTAAGAATACATAATGTATTGCTGAAACAGACGATGATCAATCTGTACCGGTGCCATAAAAATAATGTATGAGAGACTAAATCGTTGAAATTTTTAAAATTAATACATAACATTAATAAATAGGTAAGTAGATACCACTGATAAAACCATCATTCTCATAATGATTTCTTTCAAAGGTATGATTACTTGTATGCTTAATTATCATTCAGTCTCTATTGATTTATACCAGATGCGGATTTCGTGTTTAGTAAGAGTCGATTGATGTTATCTTTTTCATGATAACAGTTAAATCCCATTATCCTTTTAATTAATAACATGGTAACGACACGCAAAAGATACAACAATAGTCTAAGGCATAATAAGTCCCGCAGCGAAATTAGGCGAGAGGTTGCCGATTTGTAGATACTTCGGTTTGCCACACTGTCTGTACCGCGTGTACGGACAATCTGCCTGTATCAAGACCAGTCTACATAACATACTACCTTAAAAGAAAACTAATAAATGAGTACAAACATACTTTTCTAAAATTTATAGAGAAGTACAAAATACAAAATATATACAACGTACATGAGGAGCCTGGCCGAGATATCCAATTTTGTCTTCCGTGCAGACCCCAAGTACAAGTTGCCAATCATCGCCGGAAAGAAATTGAGTCCCGATTCCCATAGTCGACATGCCAGGAAGGTGATGCAGATAGTCTTCTAGAAATTCAATACGACTTGATGATATCGTCTCCTATTTCATTCTTATTATGTTTACAATATTAGAAAGGGTTAATTTTGTCTATATTTTCTGCTGCAGTTGTGGTTTCTCTCTCGGCTCGGCCGCTCCAGCCCCCTTCTTTTATTACTAAAGCCCACGCAGACTATGTTGCGGACATCAGCTCGTAATTGCAAACATCCGTTTGTATTTATCTGTTCCATAGGGCTTATCTGCTCAATCTGAATTTATTGAAACAGACCCTTAATATTTTAAACAGAGCATTTTTATTGTGAATGCTGTAATATCCCCCCTTTCTATTTAGTCCACCCTTCTTTTAAACGCAGTCTCTTATTAATTGTGATGGCCAAATGAAATAGATCGTCTAGTAAATTAGAACTCCTACTACTTGTGAAACCAGTAACCCTAATTCTAGAGGTATGAGTAAGAAGTGCTGTCAACTTTGACAATAGATTTTAAACAAGGAATGTTTTAAATTGAATATTTAGTAATTTTAAATTTCAATTAAAGATATATACTTAAATATGTCCCCACTAACAAGAATGGTACAGATTAATTAACCTTATAAAGCAGATTCATATAATAAAATGTCATAATATATTTTGAGTATTGACTCAAATGAAATAAAAATTATAAATATTAAAATAATAAAAGGAAAATTTGATATACATAAAATTTTGGGGAAGAAACTCCTACCACTTGATTCGGTCTTCTACCCAGATAATTCTATGAAACCAATTAATTTGTAGTTCTGATACTCGTTTATAAAAAGAGTAGCGTATAAGTATTCTGAATTGGATTTAGTCATAGATTCACCGTTTTGGGATGCGGTATGACCGATCAGGATGGGATTATAGTTTGTGAATGACATTCAACTGTCTCATCAGTCAATATCTGATATTTATGTAGTAAGATTATATTAAATATTCTTCCACATATAGAAAACTATAAACATACACAATGAAGTTTCACTGGTTGTTTATGTTACACGTTATGTGTTTCAATAAAGACTTATTTGTCTTTTAGTAATGCACAATAGCATAGCATGAAGTATAAAATATTTCTGCACATCCATTGAAGTGCGTAAGTAGCATGATTCATTTTAAGGTTAATGAATTGACCTTCAATCTACCATCAGCAGATCCAAACATGATATTGTTACTTCGTAAAGTGCGAAGATATAAGTATATGTATCCGTATAGTAATATAAATATGCACATCTGAATAGAGCATAACTGTGAATTTCCGTACTTCTATTGCTTCATTCTGGCGTTATGTGAATATTGGCGGTGGCTTTGCGACGGCTTATTCCATAATTTGATCAAAGGTAATTAATTAATAACTATTGTATTATTAAAATTAAACATGACCGCCTTCCATGATTGCAATACAAGGTCTAGGGAAATTGAACGTTTATCATCATTCAGTTAAGACGAGAATTGCAGGTTTGTTTATTTAAACTCTGAATTCTCGACATCGAGTCGAACATATCAAATTGAAAACGTTGTTGCAGAAATTAGTCAACTCAGTAACTACTTTCAATAAGTTTATAGTCTCATTGACTCCAAATACTACAATGTAGTGCTTTATTAATATTTCAAACTTCAATCCACGTCGCTGGAATAACCACAAATTGAATAGAGATTGAGAAAGTGATTACGGAACGCACCCAAGTGACACTGTTTTTATTTTGCTCCGCAATTATTATTATATAAATATTGTAAAAAGTGGTTATTTCTCGACAAAATATTTGCCAAAAGCTGGCCTAAGTGCTGTGGAACCAGTTGACGTATTCGGATTGAACCATAGTGCCCGCATTTGTGTGTTTTGACCATTATTCTTCTCACCAAAACGATATTCCAACGGTCGGTCGCCAGCGCGTCGCTCACGCACACACTCAAATCGACCGTGTATCGCCCAGTCGAGCAGTGCTGCAGCGCTTTAACGCTTGAAGCCACGTCAGACGCATATTGATTTATTGTGCTATGGGAAAAATGGAGATGGAGAAGCAAGATTCTAATTTGTCTTGCGCTGGATGTACCAAAGCCATTAATAACAAAGAACACCTAACTTGTTCTTCCTGCGCTTTGAAGTACGATATACAGTGCCTCAAAATCTCTACTCAACGCTTCTATAGTTTTTATGGCGCAGGCTCCGAGGGATCTCGCAACTGGAAATGTCAGGCCGGTAAAAAAAGTGATGCCGAACCCGGAAATAATAGCAGCACCCCTGACACAGACCCGGCACCAACAACCAACAAATGCGATAAACCGTTATTCACCAGAATCACTACTCGCGCGCATCAAAAGCTGATCAATGCGCCAGCTCAACCGAGCCCAACGTCCTCTCCTTGTCAACCCAATGATGACCTACTAAAAATGCTCAAAGCACTTCTTGCCGCTGAAATAGCGCCCCTAAAGGAGCAATTCTCAGGCTTTATCGAGTCTATGTCCTTTTTCAACGAGCAATTCGAGTCTATGAGAGCAAGTCTGGAAGATAAGTGCGCCACTATCAAGCAGTTTGAATCTGATAACCAGCAGCTTAAGGCAACTGTTAGCGACCTTTCCGGGCGCCTACAACAGGTAGAGCAGCATATGCGCGAGAACAATGTTGAAATAAATGGCATACCCGAGAGAAGATTCGAAAATTTGACAACTACAATACTCAAGCTGGCGGACTCCATTGACTGCCCCATTAAGGAAGACGACATCATGCACGTCACCAGGGTGGCCAAACTTAATAAGGACAATGCCCGCCCACGTACAGTTGTAGCGAAGCTCCGTAGTCCTCGCCACCGTGATACTTTCCTAGCCGCTGCTGCCACCTACAACAAAAAGAACCCGCAGAACAAAACCAGCACACGCCTACTTGGGATGGAAGGACCGAGCACCCCGGTGTACGTGGCTGAGCACCTCACCCCTGCTAACAAATCCCTCCACGCTGAGGCCCGAAAGAAAGCCAGAGAAGTTGGTTACAAATTCGTATGGGTACGTAACGGTCGCATCAGTGCACGTAAGGATGAATATTCCCAGGCCATACCGATTCGTAACGTGGACTCTCTTAAGCTAATGGTGTAGAGTGCATACTAGGGAACTTACCTGCCTTATCCTTTTTATCGATTTAGTCTACTCCTTAATGGATATATACTATCAAAATGTTAGAGGTATCAGAACAAAAACAAACGAACTATACAAATCTATCTTGCAAAGTGATTATAAAGTAATTATACTAACGGAAACTTGGTTAAACTCTAGTATTTATAATAGTGAATTTATAGACGACAGATATATTGTTTACCGACGTGATCGCGACAGTAGTTCAAACACAAAAAGGGATGGAGGCGGAGTGTTAATAGCGGTATCTCGCGATGTAGAGTCAGTTCGTGTCCAGAATTGGGAAAGCGAATGCGAAGACCTTTGGGTCAAACTCACCCTAAACTCTGCTAACTCTCCGCGTCACATCTTTGTTTGTGCAATATATTTACCACCGCCTGCAAAAGTGGATGCTCTCACAACATTTATTAATAATGTTAATGACAATGCATTGAACGGTGATAATGATGTGGTAATATTAGGCGACTTTAACCTTAATTTTATTTCTTGGGAAGATAAGCATAATGAGTCGTATACAATTCCTATAAATTATAATAGCAACCTAGGATATACATTTGTGGACTTTATTAGCTATAATAATTTATACCAATATAATAATATTTGCAACTGTGATAACAGAAAGTTAGATCTCATATTAAGTAACATACCGAAAGCTTCTGTGACACTGCCTTTGGAACTCCTTAGTAAACTTGACCAAAAGCACCCCAACCTTCTGTTCCATTTACCCCTGAACAATCTTAAATACTTACATCCGAAACCCCGTACCGATTACAATTTCTTCAAAGCTGATTACTATAATATGATAACAGAATTAAACTCTGGGATGACTGAGAAAAGACTGGGATGCTGCAATGCATGGCTGTGAGGATGTGGAACAAATGATCTCACTATTTTATGATAATTTGAATAAAGCTATGGGTAAATTTGTTCCTAAGCGGACAAAGAAAAGTTCTAAATTTCCTCGGTGGTACAGTGTCGCGTTAATAAAACTCATCAAAGAACAACATAAGGCAAGAATGAATTACCGTAAATTTAATAATCCAAGAGACAAACTCGAATACGATTTACTTCGCAGTCGATGTCACAAGTTGTCTGATTTTTGCTATAGCAAGTACAAGCGTCAAATAGAATCAAACCTACAAATCAATCCTAAATCTTTTTGGACTTACATAAGAGACAAGAGAAATAACTATTCTAATTTACCTTCTCAAATGCATTTAGCGGACTCTACTGCCAAAACTGGTCCAGAAGTAGCCAACCTATTCGCCTCTCATTTTTCGTCAACTTACCTTGCTAACTCAGCTGATGACGTTACACAAATACCCGAGCAGTTCAATAATAGATCCATTGCCCAAATTAAAATTAGTGAAAAAGATATATACTTTAAAATAAACCAACTAGACATATTTAAAGGGTCGGGTCCCGATGGAATCCCTCCACTACTTATCAAAAGATGTTCGCAATCCCTGACCTACCCATTATTTATAATTTTCAATAAATCTCTAGAAACAGGTCAATTTCCCGATATTTGGAAAAAAGCGAGGATTTTACCTCTTCATAAAAAAGGTGATAGTTGCATTATAACAAATTACAGACCAATATCCATCCTGTGCTGCTTCTCGAAACTTTTCGAATCTCTCATTTGCCCAATCATTACTCAGCACATAGACATCGCCATCAGTGACTTCCAGCACGGCTTCAGAATGGGTCGATCTGCCGAAACCAACCTGGTATCATTTATTTCTGATATATCAAAGGAAGTTGACTCTGGATACCAAGTCGATACTATTTATACTGACTTCAGTAAATTCGATAAAGTCAGTCACTCGCTCCTAATCGCAAAACTGGAGGCTAATGGTGTACATGGGTCGCTGCTCAACTGGTTCAAATCATATTTGGAAAGACGCTCACAGCTGGTATCAATGAATGGTCATGAATCTCGTTTGTACTATGCTGACTCTGGAGTTCCCCAAGGTTCACACTTGGGACCAATTTTATTCTCACTCTTTATAAACGACATTGTGACCAAACTCCAGAACTCAAAATGCTCATTGTTTGCTGATGACCTGAAAATTTTTAAAACCGTGAATTGCTTTACTGATGCCAGCTTGTTACAAAGCGACTTAAGCAAAGTTCAACAGTGGTGTACAGAAAACGTCATGGTCTTAAATTCACAAAAATGCTACCATATTAAATTTACGAGAAAGAAGATGCCAATTCCTTCTGTATACAAGGTTGGTGATGATGTTTTAAATGAAGTCAACGAAGTTAAAGATCTGGGTGTCACTTTGGACGCAAAACTAACCTTCATCCCCCATATCAACAATATTACCAAAAAAGCAGCTCAAATGATGGGTTTCATCAGAAGAAATTCCAATGGCTTTAGCGTTCAATCGAAAATACTATTGTACAACTCTCTTGTCCGAAGTCACCTGGAATATTCCTCCTCAGCTTGGAACCCATCTTACGCTCTTCACTCCCAACACATTGAAAGTATTTAGAGATCATTTACTAGGCATCTGGCCTTTATTTCAAGCGGATATCCCACAGATGCCCGTACGAACAACGCCTTAGTTTTTTCAATATGGTCTCATTAAAAAGTCGTCGTACCCTTCGTGACCTTACGTTCCTACATAAAGTTATGAATGGCAACATCCTATGCAGTGACATCCTGGAACGCGTTTTCCTGACAGTACCCTATAATTATCCAAGACATGGTCCAATTGGTAAAACCAACTTACTCAGTCACTCTCCTATAAATAGAATGTGTCAAAGCTATACCAACTTACTTTCCAAAGATCCGGATATAGACATGTTTTCCAATTCACTCAACATCTTTAAAAGTTACGCAAGAAAAGTAAATTGTTAATATTATTATTGTTGTTATGTTTGGTACGTTAAATAAGATTTAGAAGTTTAAAAACGGTTATAAAGATGTATAATATGTCATTTATTATTCCATAGTTTAGGTTAATTATAAACTGTGTTTTTTCTAGGCAAATGCTGTATACATGTATTTGGGTGCACACCAGATATATCTCTAAACTGTACCTTAACTATAATAATGTAATATTAAGTGTGTAACCCTGCTCATGTATCTTTATATTAATAGATAAATAAATAAATAAATAAATAAATATTAATTCAAACTCTCAATTTCATTCAACATAAATATGAATAATGTGACAGTTGACTGACTTTATCTAGGATTCAGGTAAAAATAGAGTATATAAGGACAGATATTACTTAATACGAGAAGTAAATAAATTCCTTTAAATAACAGACATTAACAGGGAGAGGGATAGGAGTAAATAAATAAGGAATAAAATGTTAGTAAAACATAAGTATACCCTATTGAGAACCCCATAATATTCTATTATTTTATTACCTAGTTATTTATATATAAATATATATATATATATATATATATTTAAATCGAATATCCCACGTTATATTATAGGTAGGTACTCCCGGAAACATGGTTTAAAAACAATAAAAATATATCTTCCTTTCCGCACATAAGTAAGTATGGGTACTTATTCTACATAGGTAATTAACTTAGAAACCTCAATCTAACGTTCTATCTAACCATGTACCTATAGATAGGTACCTATATCCATTGAGCTAGTAGTTCAATGCCTATAACTGCTCAATCAGCAACCCGTGATATCTATCGAGGCATTGTTAATTCCATAATCGTATTTAATACCTACATTCATTTCGTCATACCCCTATGACGTCATATGCCAATGTCAATTCGTGTCCTACCAAACATATATTTAGTTACCTACTTGCTAACGAAAGTATTTCACAAAGATAGGTATTTAATTAAACGAATTTCCTATTAAACTTCCTAATTAAAACATCGCATTACCCTCATAAAGAATACACAAACTATACATACATTGCGTTTATACATAGGCACATACTCTGATCCTATTGTCCTCGGCCGGGAATCGAACTCGTGATCACTCGTATTGTAGGCAGAATCACAACCACAACACCTTATTCTTTTTACTAAGGTAGATATCTAAGTATCTTATAAGAGTTCTTCGAATCATTATCTATCTTTTGGTTTCCCAGACACATAATAATACTTTGGACACCATCCACACCCATTGTGCCAGCCCCAAACCAGGACTCCCCGCATCCTGAGCACCAGACAACACGTAAATATATAGACAAATACTAAACCCAGATAGACAAACAACCATGACCAGAGTACAAACATCCGCACTCACCGGACAAACACTTGTCCCCACCGGGACTCGAACCCTGGCTTCGTAGGTAGGGATTCTGCCGACCCATAGGTATATATCCGTAGCGCCACACGTTGTGAGCGGTCACCTTGAATGCGCAGTAGTCACCTTTCAATATCTGTACATACGCGCAGTAATTCCCGCCAAAACGTACTCTATTCGTGGCGCGGCTTGTATATAATTAACATTATGAAATATGTAAGTACCTAGCTAGGTACTGCTATTGAAATAACCTGTTGATCCTCCGACTTTCCGTTTGTGATAATTATAGGTAACTAGTGGATTCAACAGTTTTGAAATAATATGAATAAACCCTACGAGTTAACCGAACGATTCTATGATTAGTAAATTTAAAGATATAACCAGCTAACCATTAATTTAATGTCAGACGGAATTTAACCCTCACGCATTTTTATTGGAATATTTCTCCAATTGGAAAGATTCTAATACCAACGATTGCGAGTATCCCACTTAGATGATTTGGCCAAAGTAGTGGTGATCGTCTATGGGTAGGATTGCAGACGTTGTGATAGTAATAATCCAAAGTTCTTTTTAGAGTGGTTTCGGTTAAACAGCATGAGGTTCCCCAGCTAGTGATGAATATAAGTGACATAAACATATTGATAATTATCGAGTCCGTACTTATTAGAATAAATTCCAAGTAAATAAGCATTTTTAAAAGGCATTTCGATTACATGTGTTTATAAAGGAGGGCCCGTGCTAGAGCTCACGTCCAGAAGGGATTTGATATTGTGATATCTCTCATCCATCAGTCCAACACGCTGGCCGATCGGTTACCGGATATTTTTATTTGCACCTACCCGTCTCTTAAGTTTTATTCCGTAACCATATTGATGTTCATCCAGATATTTTATACATAAATTAGTTTCTTTGAATTTAGAATATGTTTGTCATTTAATGTAAAGTTAGGTAGGCCAACCAACATGATATACGGTCAAGAAAAGAAAGATCAAAACAGCCACAATAAAAAAAAATATTTAGTTTGTTAGATAGTTTTATAAGTATTTAGGCATTTCAAGAGTGAGAAGGAAACAACGCAACTATTTGTAATCATACGAATTTCAGATACCTGCCTGCCACATAAACCTAAATAATCGTGTCTGTCCCCCTAACTACATAACCTCGACAACCTAGGTTTAGCCGCAACTAAACTCCTATCTAGCCTAGTCTAAAATCCTAGTGTTATACCACGTCCATCATCGACACCACTCGAAAATGGTTGAGTTTGATTTGAATGTGTTTGTATGTTTAATGACTGTGTGTGTGGGAATTTCAAAACACGCTACACGAAAGGAATGAGGAGAGGATTAGCCCGCGAATATCCTAAGAGCCAATCCAGGAACCCTATGGTGAAGGAAAAAGGAAATTAGGGTCGCTCCAAGCCCAGACTCAGACTCAGATAAATTACCTACAAGTTCTTATCTAACGACCCAAGGATAGTTTTGGAATTTGGGGTAGGTTGATTTAAAGAATAGGAACCGAGGTATATCTCGGCGCTTCAGACACTCACGAAAATCCACTGCAACACGCAATCACAACTATCCCAATTCAAGACGCGTAAAACGGCGAATCGAACTGTATAGAATTCCAGAAAGACGTGTTTCACATTAGTTTGACGCGGAGACTGAATGGCTCCCCCTCTGAGTCTTAACTCACACTTCACTCGACGACCAGCAACAAAAAGCCCCCTCTCATCTCGACCCATCCCTTTTATATTTTCTCTTCCCACCAAAACGTCCTTCCCCAGACATGCTCGCCAAAACACCATCTCAAACTCCGCGAGTCATTCTCATTGGTTCGTTTCGTTTCCTTTCGAAACTCAGTGCTCTGATTGGTTACTGGTCTACACCGTATACACACTTTATATTTTAGATCACACAATTCAACTAGAAATAGACTCTATAACATCATAAAATAATCTAAATAAAATAATACTCATTTTTTTTTCTATATAAAACATCTTATTGCAGTTATAGTGAATAAAGTTCTTATTTGAGTTAAACCATCTGGAATTTAAAGGCGATCGACCGCCATCTGTACCTCCATCATTGAACTAACTACGCATCTGTTTGACCCACCAAACTATATCGTAACTAAACACCCTTACGTATGAGTTTCGATTGAATGAGCCATGGCAAATGCGACACTTCAAAACAACATCACAAATGTGTAAAATGGTCATAATTCGATATCCACTGAAAGCAACGGTGAAGTTAAACCATATTCATTTCAAATTTATGATTCTCAACTTATTTCATAGCTCTTAAAGTTTATCCACATTTTGGAGACTTTTAAAAAAATATATATTTCTACCTACTGAGAAACAAACCAAATGCTTGTTTCGTAACACCATCCATTCAAAGATGTCGCCCTTTCATTTCATAATAAATCCGGCGCATTCCACGCATAGATTTCTAGACCAGATAAATAATGACGATTATAGAATTAATAAGCAATTACCGTGACGACATATTCAGTAGTTCAAACAAGGTAGAAAACATTTACAAAGATGCATGATAAGCAATTAACTTCTAGGACTTAAATTTAATTAGCAGAACCCGACACTCCCGAATAGCTATTCAGAAAGGACCCACAATTAATAACCCAAAACCAAAGGTAAAATAGAAAAAGAAAAGTTGACAACGGAGAATCGAACCTCGAACCTTAATATTTCAAGTCTGGTAACAACGCGATGAGCCACTTGAGCTTATATGAGGCCTTGTGAAATTTGCGATGCCTTCGATAACCACTAATCTCCATAGTTATGTTTATACCAAATTTATCTTGCCGCTTAATTGAGCATTGGTCAACACCAATCTTACATCACCGTTATTTGTTTGGTTTAAGAATATTTGGCTTCTCTTTTTGCAGTTCATAGTTGAATCATTAAATCACGTTGCCCAAACCTGTCAACGCCTGCCAACTTTTTATAGCAAATAAAAAATGTGTCTCAGATCTTTACATTTCCGTTACAATGCCCTGTGATTTCACAATACGGTATTTGACTGCTAGTCAAATAAATAATAAATAGATACTTTTTAGGAACCGTCAAAACGGAAATTTTGTTCACGAGGTCTATGAAATACTAACATGTGATGTCATAGTCGATTGCTGCCTTTTTGAGACAAATTTTAGTTTATAAAATACAACTGCTGGAAATATACTATTCTGATATTGTCAAACGTGTTTGTTTACGTAGGTTCAGCTTGAGACACGTTTCCTGATTTGTTGGACTACCTTGTCAAATAAATTAATTGTTAAACCATTAGCTGGTGTTGCTGATGGGTATTAAACGCGAAGAAGTTATGCGTTTACTATCGACATTAGTAATAATGAACAGAATGAACTAAACATAGGTAAATAAATATAAGATTATTGAATTAAGAAAGTAGATTTTTAATTTTTTCAATTCCCGTAAAGGAATCAGGAAGTAAAACTTCAGGATGCAAACAGAAAGTTTTACTTCCTAATTCAATTCAATACAATGAAGTCCCCCCATTAACCATTATCTGAGACTGTTTTAAAATATAGGTGGTGTGTTTACTTATTATTGATTTACTTATGCTTGGTAATACACACAATAACATCAAGTAGCATAAAGCTGCATTATACAATTCCACACTAGGACCACATCTTATTACGACTTTTAACGACTTATTAGTGTTCACTCGGACGACAATAGCTGCATAGGAAATATCGAGACCCAAAATAAAGCAATATTCGGTACTGCGATTCTATTAAGCGCTACACAGACGCCACAGATTCACTATTATTCAGTGTTTAGTAGCGCTGTACCCTATCAGCTGCAAAAGCGCATTTTGTGGACACAAATAGTGCAGTTTTCTGAATAATGGTTCACAGGAGTACCTCTAAAACACTTGCATTTTAAGAGAGAACATACGAACCTCTATAAAGCAAACAGACACAATGTAAAGTCAACAAAGTTAACAAAGATATAATGCTCTATGCTGCTTAAACGTGGACTTTTACGTCATTACTCACGGATACAGTATACTCAGCATTAATATAGGCCAATACCGTACCAAGTGTGACCTTTTATGCAGTTACACAGCAGCGAACTGCTATAAATCTGTACATCGTGCCCATCAGTTCAGACCTGGGCTGGATAATAGAATTTAACTCGGCAGTAAGACTGCTGGTTGAGTTATAATTTACCATTATAAGCCATGCGTGGACGTTTATATAGCATTTAGCTTTAAATTTAAATTAACATTGACCACTCGTTTATCCGCCATTTTTAAGTACGTAACGCGTATTATTATAGAAAACATTTAGCTTTTATCCATTTAATTTATATTAGAAAATATCGGCTTGAACTGATCTAAATCAAAAATAAATGAATATGTAAACAGCGCTTACATGTAAAAGTAATATTTAAAAAAAACTTGGCAATAGTCTATTTTATTTTGAACTTTTTTCACGTATTTGTAGATATTATGAGAGCGCGTGAAATTTTTTGACCTAAATATGTATGGTATTTCACAATAAAGTTGCATTCCCGAAACAATTTAAGACATAATTGAAATAACTCAAAATTTAACTTAACATTAACTTTATTATTTATCCACAAAATGGCAACCAAAACATCTTAAATTTCACTCACAATATTAATTATTGCACTTCAAGTCTTGTACGGAGTAAAAATTAAAATTTCGTTTCTGCATACCACAATGTTACTGATAATTTACTTTTAGCTTCGATAAAGCATTTATGATACACACTTATTCCAATTTTGCGAATGTGTGTGAGAATGGCTGCATATTAACTATAATGAGTACCACGTGCCTTGATATTCAGGCAATGTTCACCACTTGGAGTAGCTATTGCCTTTATTAATGCTAATATAATGCTATAATAATTCATTTTTACAGCAATGTGCCACGTAATTTGTGCCCAAATTAGAGTTATATCAGCATTATATGCGCATATAATGCTGATATACAGCAATTTTTAGCAGCTCATGTGTCCAAGGTGTACTGTA
Organism: Argyresthia goedartella; assembly: GCA_949825045.1. Taxonomy (NCBI): domain Eukaryota; kingdom Metazoa; phylum Arthropoda; class Insecta; order Lepidoptera; family Argyresthiidae; genus Argyresthia; species Argyresthia goedartella. Next base: position 18,011,651 of record OX463806.1, read on the forward strand.
AAAATGCTGTTACACAGAACTTTTGTGCTACTTGGGTTGATACACGTCGAAAGTCAGTTACGTAACCAAATCCATGTAGATAAGGTACCTAGACATATGTGTGTAAGGCTTTGTAACAATGATATCAGTTTATTAACCAATTAATCTTTACGGCACTAATAGAGTTATCTATTGTTTTCATTATCAATTCAATGTACGTCTATAAATTTTTCAACTCTTCCGTGTTTCTGCTCCTATGACAAAATCAAACTTAACGTAACGTCTATTACTATACGGGTTTGCGAAAAATCAGCTAGCAGTTTAAGAGGGTGTTTCATTCTGAACAACTTTCACTATGAAACCGATTCGACCACAACAAATTGTGATGGATAATCTCACACTATGATAAACTCTACCATGGGTCCAGAAAGAGCAACGTCATAAAAGTATACCTATCCCAAGACCCAATGTTTTTCTTCTTCCATCGACCAAGTACAATTGTCATTCGACAACTAATTATTGTAGCTATTTTAGCAATCGAAATTATTTCTAAGGCTTCAAAAGATACCTATAACTTAGCATAATGCTTTGATGGCACAGTCCACATTAAATTTTATTTACACAGCGAATAGTACAAAACATTCGCGACACTAAATTAGATAACGCAAGCTTTTCAATCGCTGTTCCATGGTCTGAAATAAATTAAAAACAAACTTACCGCTTCTTTGGTTTTCCCGGCATTCTTTGTTTTTCCCGCAAATGGGAAAAATATGAGTTTCGAGTGTAAACTTTACAATTTAGTGTAACGAGACGCACTTCTGTTCAGAGAGGACACCACAGAACAACTGCAGTCATGTTTAAAATAGATACACTACACGACATAATTATAAAATACCTATTTATACCTGACAATTTAGTAAAATGCATCACCGCAATCGCGACATTAATACTGAAGACATAAGGCCTACTATCGATATTTAAAGGGTTTTTTTAGCTTTTAAGACGACCTATTACACGGATTAGGATTATGTATCTAAATACACTACCGAGACATGCCTTAGCAAATTAAAGAAACCATATAGGGATGGTGTGATTCACAGGTTCATTCTAACACAGGCATGGTGACGTATGGTGAATTCGTCATTGAGATTCTTGGTTACGTATGGTTATACTATGATAAATCAGAGGAAATAATACCGATAGTTTTGAAATCGGGCACACCTTTTCCTAGAGTCCTTATACAAATGCTTAAGTCCCCTAGGATACAGAACGGATATCGAAAGGTTTCTTGGCGCCTCACAGTGTTTCTCCTAGAACAAGCTAGGTAGTTTCCGTTCCTCCTCCTACCTTATTTAATCGTTTAAGTAAATCTACAGACTGAATTAATATGGAACTGTGAGGAAGACTGGGAACTGTGAGGATACCTAATTTGATAAAATATTCATGACACGATGTAATCTGTGGTATCCGTAACATTATTATTACTGCTCTCTTTTGCAGGACAAAGGCCTTTATTGACATTATAATCGTAACTATTTCCCCAAAACTTTATACTGAATCTCAGCTTTGACTCTATCAAGGCATAATATTTCGATGGCTTTCAGTTCAGCTTTCCAGTTTAAGCATCTATTTAAACGCCCAAGAATTTTACTGTGTCAGCCAACTTAATACCCTCTCCAAGCATTTGAATATCTACCTTGTCATTATTTGCTGCTGTTGTTTTAAATAGTATTGCACAGGTCTTGTTGCTGTTCAAGTTAAGATTATTTGAGTCAAACCATTGGTGGAATGAAAAAAGAGCTGCATTTTCCTCAAGAGTGCTGGGGTGCTCTGGGTAAATAACAGCTTTTGTATCATCAAAAAACATAACTAGCTGAGTGTCTAGCACATTTTGTGTAATATATTCTACCAAGACATTTGTAAAAACAACGAACAGTATTGGACCCAAAATAGAACTTTGGGGTACAACTCTCTCAACATTGGTTATTTTTGGCCGGTGTTTGGCTTAATATGATGAGCACCAAGACAAACTCTATACATTTTACCTAAACAATACTTATATTATCCGTTCGTATGTAGAAAGTAGAATCACTAGGTAACCTGGACTAATCTAACTTAAAAAAATCGGTCAAGTGCGAGTCGGTCTCGCATGCGGAGGGACTCTTTTTTATTGTGTACTGTTCATTATCGGTTGCTGCAGCGGCCACAAATGAGATACAGCGAGATGACTAACAGAGACGGGCAGATAGACAGACGGACAAATTAGTAAGAGGGTCCCGTTAGGTACGGAACCCTAAAAAGCGTCAGCGCACGGTTAAAATAACAGGCATTTTATTTTATTCACCTATGTGTGCACTTCTTCCTTGACTTTTTGCAGTTTTGTTTATTTTTCCTATCTAATTAAGGTTTGAAGAAGCGTTTGATTTGAGTTTGTTTGACATTGGTATAATTTATTTCACTTGTTTGCAAAAACTTAATTGAAAAACAGAACAACCTATTACTAGTTATATAATAATTAATTAATTAATAATAAAAAAAAAACAAAAAAATGACTGGTTGGGAAAATGGAACGACGAAAAGTTTTTAAATGTTTCAATAAAAATAAAAATAATATATTGTGCACGAAAATCCCTGATGCAAGATGGTTGTTATATTGAACCTTGTGTATTTATTGATCGCTTTGTCTAACAATCCAATAAATACTTAAAAGGCAGGTTAGGTTGGTACAATAAACAGCAATTCAAGCTGAACGCCAAAATCCCTGAGACAACTTTGACAAGTAAATAACAAACACCAGATTGCCCGGGTAAGACGAAATTAAATAGTGATGTGACCGATATCGATAATCAGTATCGATTTGGAAAGTCGAACTTATTTTTTTATATTTTGACTGTTTATTGTCGTTTTAAGATTGTAAAATCCGTTACGTGGAGATCGTAAGTTCGGTACTGAGATAGGAACTAGAAGAAGAAAACTAGGATGTCTTTAGCTAAGTCCTTTAAATAATGTACTTTTTGTGACTGTTTCTGTTGCTTAAATATTTTCATTATTTTTATTTTTTATTATATTTATATAATCGCGCTGTTACGTAACAGATTGTCAGTACCAAAATGTACGAAGTAACAGTTTCCAAAATCCTAAGGCGTCAAACCTAACCGTAGTTTAATATTACACATTATTATCATCATAATATCATCATTATTATTATAGTTTTGTTTATTGCCTGCGAAATCGGCATTGCTAATATATTTTTAAGTATAAGACCCGCAGAATTGTAAGTTCTATCAAGTATCTCTCGAATATATGGAACTGTCAAGCGCATTACCATTCTGAGGGGCTTATACTTATGCGTTTTTAGTATAGGAAGTAATTGGGGTAATCAAAGAAAAAACAAGAAGGTAGGTAAAATTAATTATATGTTTTATTTATTCGGAATCATAATCCGTTATGTCATATCATCATTACCATCATCATCCTAAGTCTTTTCCATTTAAATGCACGCCCGACCGCCATATTGTATTGTGAGCTGCATATTGAAATTTGGAGTTTGATTAGGAACCAAACCTAATTTGATTATTCCCTCAACTTTATTGATGTCGCCCCGGCAATATTGCCACTGCCGGCAATATTTCCGGTTATTTTTTTTTGCTGACGGTATTGTCAATATTCCTAGTTGTAAAAAGATAAGTTTTATAGTAAATAAACTACAATAAAATGCGTTTTACAGTAAATATAATATATTTTTAAGGTATATTAATGGTTGACGACCTCTGTGGCGCAGCGGTTGTGGCTCTACCTACCATGCGAGAGGTCCCGGTTTCGATCCCCGGCTGGGGATTAAGAAAAAAAAAACAGGTCTTGGGTGTTATATATGTATGTGACGTCGCTGTTTCTGGTTCCCACGGCACAGGGCATCGTATTGTGGGGTCAGAAGCTATGTCTGTGCCTGTATGTAAATGTTTAAATATTTAATGTTTTCTTCAAATTACAAAATTAACATTCTTTATATTCTTTTCAATATTAACTTATGTTTAGAAAACTTCATTCACGTCATCTTATTTACTATGTATTTTATGATATTTGTCAGGGCCGCCTTAGTCCCTACAAAACCAAACTGAAGGAATATCTAGGGGTTCTGTAAGTCATAACAAGTTATGGCGCTAGATGGCATTGTAATGAATACAACTTCAAAGGAAAGACTGTTTTCCTAAAAAAATAGTTTGGTGATAGCGAAATTAATTTCCAGTATTCGAGGAAAACAGTTTTATTTTAATTTAGAACACTCGTAGTAAAGAGTCTGAAGCCACAGTGGGAATACCAGACAAAACCATATAAATTAATAGTAAAACAACATTTAAAAAAAGCATTTTTTTCAATGCTCTAAAAATAATAAAATAAACTTTAAATTGAATCGAACCCATCAATTTGTTACATTACACAATGTATACGATATAAAAGCTTGTTGCGAGTTTTACGTAGATGTAATTACCTAAATTGTAAATATATAATATATATATAAGTATTACACTTTTTCCGACGGAAAGCAGTTCTGCCGCAAATTTACTGGGAATATTGCCATCAATATTGGCAATATTGTCGGCAGTATTGGCAGTTTTGACAATACAATCGAATATTGTTCATATTGCTAAACAAATAATAGATCGGAAGCTATGACTACACAAAAATATGTGTTTATTTCCCTTTTTGTATATATTTGGGCAAAATTGCCATATATTTCCGATTGCGGCAATATTGCCAGAAATATTGCAAGCAATATTCCCACCAATGGAAATGGCACATCAGTAATCATACAAGACAGATATTGTCAAAGAGATAGTTGGTCGGATAGGAATGAGCGCTATTAAGTTTGATAATTAACACCAGAATACCGACTATTGCACAAGCACTTTATAATCTTCAAACAGGATTTCCATTGTCAATAGAGATAATGTAAAGATAGTAAATGTAATTGCAATAAGCTCTGTAAAAGATGAAAATAAGATCGCTATTCTGATCCTGCTGACTTCACATTTGTTGTTTATATAGCTCCGAAATATCAGTTTTACGAAAGAAGTCCAACATTTCACTCAATGATACGATTTTCAAACAACATACAACATATTTTATCTACACACGTATTATAAACCCTCTTTACTGCGTCTAAAAACCGCACGTTAAGACCAGCTTAATGTCAAACTATTTGGTAAAAACTCATTTCTTACCTGAAAATTTGTACATTATGACCATAATGTACAAAAATTTGTCAAATTATGACATTCAAATTTCGAACACCGACGCCAGCCTGCGTGATGCCCCTAGTTTGTATGTGAAGTTGGTACTGCATAGCAATGATCAATGCCACAATGCCGGTCAGACATGCGGTTCCTGAACACATCAAAGAGAGCTTATGATATGTGTGTAGATAAACTATTGTATGTAACTGTACATAATTAGGCATTAAAACTCTCGAGTATTGATGCCCTCCATTATGTAGCAGTCACATAAACTACTATTATGCAACCTTACGTAAATGAGCATTTTGAGAGTTCATAAAAGTATCTGTTTTGACTCACCAGGAAACAAGAGAGCCTTTCAGCTTTATAATCCCTTCGCCGTTAAATTGGCTGGAATAGCAATCTGTCAACTAATAAAATAATATTAATAATAAAAATAATTTATTCATAAAAACGCTTACAACTTTTAACAGTATCTCTCGACCCCACACTAGAAACCCTGTGTCGTGGGGACTAGTCTCTTTTGCTTAATGGGCTTTAAAGTTATAAAAAAAAAAGTTTATTTCCATAAGAAACACAAAGGCTTCATTTGGAGAATGTCAAATCTTAAACTAACACATCTAATTTGAATTCCGTCACCTCATTGTTTTAGATGCTGGGGGCAAAGAGGCGACTAGAAACCTCCAGCTTTATACGTAATTTTTTACAGTATCCAATACTGTAAAAAATTACGCAAACACCGTCCCAAGCTTTCTTGTCTTCTACATAATCTGATATTTTAAAGTAAGCCTTTTTACATAAGTGATTTTTAACAACAACATTTTTTTAATTTATTCAAAGTCAAAGTCAAAGTACTTTATTACTGTAGATATTTACATATACTTAGCAAACGTCATTTTTTGCCTCTTCTCTACATTGGACCACTGTGGGAGAAGAAGGGCATAGAAACTCCCACAGATTGATTTTTAGATCTCTTTTAAAAATAGGTTGTGCTTAAATAATACAATTATGTTTTTTTTCAAATTTAATATGCAGGCAATAATAAATAATTACAAAATTATTAACAGCGAGGTCTGTGTTGAGCTAGATTAACCCCATACAGTCCTGTCATTTAAGTAATCTCGAACATTGTAATATCCCTTTTTCTACAAAGGCGCTTTAACATGCTTTTTAAATTGCTCAAATGGCAATTTCAAAATCTCCAGAGGTATCTTATTATAGTATAGAATGCACTGACCCTTGAAAGAATTGCTAACCTTCGCGAGTCTAAATCGGGGCGCACACAGTCTGTGATTATTTCTTAGGTTAACATTGCAGCTATCGCTAAGTTTGGTAAATGTTGTAAGGTTCTTGCGTACATACATTATATTTTCGAAAATAAATTGACTAGCTACAGTTAGTATGTCAATTTCTTTAAAAAGCTCCCTTAAGGAGTCTGTTCGTTTTAAATTATAAATTGCTCGAATAGCTCTTTTCTGTAAAATAAAAATAGTTTGAATATCCGCTGCTTTCCCCCACAACAAGATACCATAAGACATGACACTATGAAAGTAACTAAAATATAATATATCTATATATGTCTGATGTTCCTAACAGCGTAAGCCGCAGAACTTAATTTACCAGCTAATTTATCTATGTGGGGTCCCCACTGCAATTTGCTATCAATGGTTATTCCAAGAAACTTCACATCATTTACTAATTCTAACGTGCTGTTGTCTAACACTAAACTGGTCTCAACTTGCCTGACATTTGGAAGTGAGAATTTGATACACTTGGTATTACCAGCGTTTAACAATAAATCATTAACTGTGAACCAATTCAAGGTTAAAGACAATACACCATTAATATCATCAAAATCTCCTTTTCGTCTTTAAATTTTGAAGACCATTAAAGTATCATCAGCAAACAACACTATGTCAGTTAATTTCTCCACCATGAAAGGCAGATCATTAATATATACCAGGAATAAGAAAGGGCCTAATATGGAAGCTTGTGGAACGCCAATTTTTACACCCGATCCATCAGATTTAACGCCGTTAATTTCTGCCTTTTGAATTCTATTGCTTAGGTATGATCTCAGTAGATCCAACGCTTTATTTCTAACTCCGTAATGATTTAATGTAATTATAAGCGTATTATGATCAACACAATCAAACGCCTTCGACAGGTCGCAAAAAACTCCGATAGCATCCTGTGCGGCCTCCCATGCAGAATAAATATGAGATATAAGGGTAATACCTGCATCCGTAGTCGATTAGCCCTAGTAAAACCGTATTGTTTGGCGTGGAGTTGTTTTGTACGGTTGAAGTGTGAGAGCATTTGATTGAGTATAATCTTTTCAAATATTTTACTTAGTGTTGGTAGAACAGATATTGGTCTGAAATTTGAAGGATCACCCTTATATCCCGACTTGAACAGAGGTATCAGTTTACTGTGTTTCATGAGGTCTGGGAAAGCCCCATCGTCAACACATTTATTAAATATATAAGGGCTATAACTAGAATTAATAATTAAATTGACTTTGACTGATATACCCCACAGGTCTTCCGTATTTTTTGAGTTAAGTAATTTAAACGTTTTGACAATGTCCTGGGGATATACATGATGAAATTTTAAATATACATTACTGACGCTAGTGTTATTTTTTAATAAAGTCTCTGCTTCATATGGAGATGAATTTAGACGGTCTGTTGTGAGTAAGGGTACATTGGTGAAGAATGTTTCAAAAGCTCGAGCAACATCAGCGCTGGATTTAACAACATCATCACCTATCTTTAGGCAGAAATCATTGTCCCTTGGTATAACTTTGCCAGTTTCGCGGTTTATTTTTTGCCAAACTGTTTTCATTCTATTATTTGAATTTTTCTATTAATGTGTAAAGTTTTTGCAGTTCTACAAACCAACTTGAAACTTTTGGAATATTTTTAACATAGTCATGAAATTTTCGATCAAAGTTATAGGTTTTTTGTTCATAAAGGTCATATAAGATAACTCTACTTTTACGAATTCCAAACGTTGCCCAGTCATTAAATTTAGATTTACCGTTGTAGTCACTGACTTTCTTTAATTTAAAAACTTTATTGAATTCTGTCTGAATAATGTTGAAGAAGTCTGAGTAGATTTTGTTTTTGATATACGTATCTAGTCTTTGGGATGTAATAGGCCTATAAAATGATGGATAAGTCCTATTTTTACTGGCAATTGGGAATGAAACTGTTTGACCACTGTGATCGGAGGGTAAGCAGTTAATTACATTTTTACTTGTGAATCCACAGTCACAAAAAACGTTATCTAAGCAAGTTTGGCTGGTAAGTGTAATTCTAGTCGGCTCTAAAAATATATGACATAAATTAAATGATTTGAACAGAGTTATTAATCGTTGTTTCAATGTTGTATCTACATTAAAATCGCCACAAATAATTAACTTTTTTCTGCTATTAAAAAGTTTAATGAGGGCTTCCTCCATAATTTTCTCGAAAATTTCAAAATTGCCATGGCCGTTTTCATCCCTCGGAGGTTTGTAGACACAAACAATAATATGGCTATCCAACTCAACACAGGATACCTCTATTTGTCTTTCTACAGTAAGTGCAAGAATATCTTTCCGTTGTTTCACCTTAATATTATTTTTTACTAAGATTAAAGAACCACCTCTATCAGCAGTCTTTCTATTGTAACAACTGACAATTTTGTAATTATTTATGTTAAAAGACATCATATTTTCCTTTAACCAGTGTTCTGTAATACAAATAACATCGGTGTCTGAATGATTAAGAAATAACTCTAATACAAGTTCTTTGCCAGGTAGCCCCTGCATGTTTTGATGGGAAATATTTAAGTGGGGCTCACCCTTTGTCCTAGTATTTTTCATTTGATTGCCAGAAAACCCCTGCTTATTTTGTAAAATTTTCTTATGTTTTGAGGGGTCCTCTTTTGTCGAACTATCTAGTTTAACACTACTATTAGTACTAATACTAACTAAAACTGAAGGCGACTGCGTTATAGTATTTACAGCTGTGTCGCATATATTATACGCTAACAATGTAGCTACTCGTTTTTTTGTTTTATGAGACAGGTACAAGTATCCTGAGTCAAAGTAAAGTTATGAATAAAATTATTCATGTCGAAATATAAAATAGTATCACTATGATGACACGTTATATTGTATAGATACATGTTCATTCTATATACACTTTTATTTTGTTTCCCCGATAAATTAGAACAATAACGAAAGTTACATAGAATAAACTTCCACTTCGTCTTATTATATAAATTGAACAGTACATCTATACCGGTATCTAATGCACTCCGACTAGTGTTTGAGTGGTTTCCTACCATAATACCAATAGTATGTTCATCAAAATTCCCTACAGCTATCTTTTTTATAATATCCTCAAAGGAACTATTAGGACAACAATTATTTGTCACTTGTTGCTTAAGGCCATAATGCAAAAACATACCAAAATCTACACCTATCTTATCTGAATAAACTATAGTTCTTTTGTATGCTATTGTTCTTCTCTGAGCACGATTTGAGGTGAGTGGCGGGAAACTCGTGTTGGAGTGCGGTGCGATGCACGTGCCAGCGGGCGGCGCGGCATTCGCGGTAGCAAGCGGTGCAACGCGAGCGGCGCGGCCCTCGCGGCAGCGTGCAGCATGACACACGGCTCAGCAGACAGCGCGACACGCGCGTCACTTAGCGGCGCGGCGCTCGCGCTGATGAGCTGTGAGGTGCCTCCTCGGCGACGACGGCGACGCTGTTTCTTGGTCGGGATAGCAGTGGGCGTTGCAACACTCACGTTGAGGGGGGTCAAGACCAGAGTTTGTGATGTGGGCTCATCCTTCTTGCTGGTGTCATCCTCCTTGCTGGTCTCATCTAATATTTACAGACAATTCTTGTAACTCAGTTGGGATTTTGTTGTAAAAGCGAATACATTGCCCTTTAAAAGATACATTAACGTTATGGAGCCTAGTAGTAGGTATAGCTAGTTTATTCCTATTTCTAGTGTTGATTTTGTGCCTGTCGCTATTCTTAGGAAATTTATCAATATTTTTGTGGACTTACATTATATATGTTGTCATAAATATACTGACACGGCACTGTCATAATTTTAATTTCCTTAAATTTACAACGCAGTGACTCTCTGGTACCCACATTGTAGGTTGCAGGAACAGCCCTCTTTTGCAACAAAAATATTATATTAATGTCTGCAGCGTTCCCCCACAGCAGTATGCCGTAAGACATAATGCTATGGAAGTAGCTGAAGTAGACTAGTCTAGCTGTTTCCACGTCCGTAAAAAGACGGATATTTTTGACTGCATAAACTGCGGAACTGAGTTTTTTCGATAGCTTATCTATGTGTGGGCCCCATTGAAGCTTATTATCTAAGGTAATTCCTAGGAATACTGTGCTATCTACAGTTTCAATATTTTCACCTTTAACATCAACATTAGCCGAGACTTGTTTAACATTGGGGAGTATAAACCGAATACATTTAGTTTTGTTATTATTCAATAAAAGATTATTGGCACTAAACCAATTGACTACCTTTGAGATTGCATTATTCACATCGTCAAAGTTCAAACTGCGTCGTTTCATTTTAAACAAAAGTGAAGTGTCATCTGCAAACAATACAATCTCATGATTATCTCTGACAAGATGTGGCAGGTCATTAATATAAACCAAAAACAGGAATGGCCCGAGTATGGAACCTTGCCTTACGTAGACCCATACTAACAAACAACAGACCCTGGAGATCGTTTTCCATTAATGTCAACTGTCTGTATCCTGTCATTTAAATAAGAAGAGAGAAGATCTAAAGAGTTATTCCTAATTCCATAGCGATGTAATTTCCTGATCAATGTCCCATGGTCAACGCAATCAAAAGCCTTAGACAAATCGCAAAATACTCCTAGAGCATCATGCGACTCCTCCCAGGCATCATATATATGTGATATTAACTCAATACCGGCATCAGTAGTTGATTTACCTTGTGTGAAACCAAATTGTTTACAGTGGAGCATGTTGTTCGTGTTTAAATGTGTAAGAAGTTGATTTAAAATTACTTTTTCTAAAACTTTACTAAATGTAGGCAATACCGATGTCGGTCAGAAGTTAGAAGGGTCAGATATACTACTTGATTTAAACAAAGGTACTATTTTACTGTGTTTCATTACATCAGGAAACACGCCAGATTAAATAGATGCATTAAATATGAAAGCTAAATCAAGTGCAATAATATTTATTAGGGACTTCACAACATGAACAGAAATATCCCAGAGGTCTGCAGTTTTCTTAACATTTATTGATTAAAAGGCTTTAATAATAACTTTATCATCTACATAATTAAACGAGAATTGATTTTCACATCTAGGTACATTGTCTTTTAGCAAAGATTCAGCGACTACTTTGGAAGAGTCTAAAGACTTTGTAGTAGAGATTGGGATGTCAGTAAAAAAAGAACAAACGCTTTACCTATATCAATATCATTTTTGAAAGTAATATCATTAATTTTTAATTCTAATTCATTGTTTTTGATACTGACCTTTCCAGTCTCGCTTTTAATTATATCCCAAGTTGATTTAATTTTGTTTTCACTTTTTCTTATTTAAGGTCTGATATAACTTGATATAACTTGATTTTGCAATTTGACAAACTTTTCTAAAGATTTTGGAGTACTTTTTTACTTTATCCTTGAACTCTTCACTATGATTCCATGGTTTTTACTATATATTCATATAAATTTTGTCTACTTTTACGTATACTTACTGTGGCCCACTTACTAAAGTTAAGTTTGTCTGAGACCACAATCGATCTGGTAGTAAGTAAATACTGCATTGAACGCATTGCTGAATTTTTAAAAAAGAAACAATATGTCTCATTAGGGTTATTATTAGAGTAATTGATAGGTAGTTTGCTATCCCAATTCAATTTAAACCTTTCAAATCGATGTGCAGTCACAGGTATGTATTTTATCTACATTTATATCTTATAACCAGTGGTGTGTGAGAAATCCTGGAGCAGGAAATGTCACTTTTTCCACATGTGTGAGCATTCCTGGACTAGGATTGTATGAGTGGCTTCAATGTTGTGTCCGTTGCAACGTTCATTTTATTATGGTCTCTTTCTAACCTAATTCAAAATGCATATGAAAGAACAGGCTACCTAATGAATGAATAATTTTATACGCTTAGGTCACTCATTGCCAATGATACTGATTCAAAATACGCCATTATCAGAGAAGCATTTCGGTTTTGAAAATAAATGTACGAGGACTATCTATGTTTAAAATGATAATGGTTCTTGACATAATAACGCATAAATAAAACCAAACTGTCAGGCCAAATCTTGCTTTATCATATTGAATAACACATATTAGCTGTAATCACACTGGAATAAAGGGGCTATTGTAAGAAAAGGATAAAGAATTCCATTGAGAATATTATTCTAATAAGAATTAACCTTAATTCTAACTAGAATAAGAGAAATTCATCAAAATCTAAACATCAGCGCCGAAAAGCCCCGATATGTGAGGAATCCTGGAGCAGGATTCACCAATATGGAGTAAGTAACAAAATGGCCGCCACTGCCAATTTGGATGGTGACCTGTATATGGCATAGATAGTGAACTCCTTTTTAGGGATCCGTACCCGAAGGGTGCCAAACGGGACCCTATTAAAAAGCCTCCGCTGTCCGTCCGTCCGTCCGTCACTCCGTCCGTCTGTCACCGGGCTGTATCTGTCGAACTCGCGCACGAGGGGTTCCATACCACCGTAAAATGGTAGGTAGGGATGGTGTGGAAAATGTTGTTTAAAATGTACGTAACCAGGTGCATTCATAATGTGGTATTGAAAGAACTGTTGTATGGGAGCCCCCTTAAATATTGATTTTATTCTGGCTTTTAGGGTTCCGTACCCGAAGGGTTCCAAACGGGACCCTATTACTAAGACTTCGCTGTCCGTCCGTCCGTCCGTCCGTCTATCACCAGGCTGTATCTCAAGAACCTAGCTAGCTAGAGAGTTGAAATTTTCACAGATTATGTATTTCTGTTGCCGCTATAACAAAAAATACTAAAAAACAGGATAAAATAAATATTTAAGGGGGCTCCCATACAACAATACCACATACAAACTTATGGATGCACCTGGTTACATGGAGTGTGAAAGTAACCGCACCAATAACTTTGTAAACAATATTTTGCTGTGTAAAATCCAAACTATTCACTCCACACCATCGCTTCCATTGAACGGTGGTACGGAACCTTTCGTGCGCGATTTAGACTCGCACTTGACCGGTTTTTTATTTGTTGTTATAGCGGCAACAGAAATACATTATCTCTGAAAATTTCAACTAACTATCACGCTTCATGAGATACAGCCTGGTGATAGATGGACGGACGGACAGCGGAGGCATATTAATAGGGTCCTGTTTGGCACGCTGCGGATACGGAACCCTAAAACAGTAAAATTAGGTAAGTTTTTCTCGACACTTATAACGAGAGGTGCGCGCGCACATTTTCTTTCTCTCTTCCTCTTATAACCAGACACAGTGCAGGAGATGTATTTTTGAAGCATTAGAGCTAAAGAAGTTTTACTTCAGTTGTGTGTCTAAAGCACACTCTTTTTTTTATATTGTTCCAAATTCCGATTTACATAATTCAGCGCTTGCGATGTGGACACTATGGATGAACTGGGAATTGTCGATTTCCTCTATCAGTTGTAAATTATCAATTTATACGAGAAAAAATAATAATGACGATTTGGTATAGTGATAAGTAGACGAATGGATGCATTACTTCCAGTTTGAAGATAGATGTCGTTTTCTTTGTATTGCAATGAGTTTGTGTTGGATTGTAGGCTGAGAGTTATTATATACACATTACAATACAGGTTATATAAACCTAGTTCTGGCTTCAGATGCTCCCAATTTATTATTGTGACATGACATTATGATAAGGACTTAGTTGGTAACTCTTGTAAATTTTTGATGATGAAATAAATAATAAATATTATTATTATTTGTTTCTTAGTTTTTTTCACTCCTCTTCAAGGAGGTAACAGTTAGTCCTGGGAACGGGCCGTAGCCAAGTGCTAAGGATCTACGAGCTTCCTAAAAAAATCAAACTATCCTACTTAATAATATAATAATAATAATAATACCTTGGACACCATTTACTCTCATTGATCTAGCCTCAAACTAGAATTGCCTGTATCTTGGGCACCAGACAACGATACTCATACTTATATAGATAAATTTACTAAGATAGATAAACAACCATGACTAAGCTACAAACATCCGTTCTTATTAAACAAATATTTGCCACCACCGGGGCTCGAACCCGGGACCCTTGGCCTCGCTGCCGACTCGGCCATTCGGGTCGTCTAATATATTAAGATGGCTTTTTGCAGCAGGATGAAGGCGGATGATTTCATATTTAGGCTATTGTTTAGTGTCTTCGGTATGATTCCAGTTATTGAGATTATGATCGGTATTGTTAGTACCTACTGTATTGACCTTCCATTTAGTCTTCAGTTCTGTGGATAATCTGTATACTTGGCTAGTTTAGTTGCGTGTGTGGTTGTTAAATTATGAGTGTTTGGAATAGTGACGCCAATTAAATATACTGTGCATATGTTTTTATCATGGATGGTTAAGCCTGGTCTATTGTAATGGATTGTTTTGTCAGTTATTATCATTCTATCCCAACAAATTTTCACGCGGTTATTTCCTAAGACAGTGTCTGGTTTGTATTTGTATAAGGTTCTTTTTCTGTGATGAAATAATATTTATGTGCGAAGTGTTGATGGACGACGGATTATAGATGCTACTTGATCGTGTCTGTGTTTATAGTCAGTTTGTACTATGAATTTACAAGCTCCGGTAATATGTATGGTTTCTGAAGCGCTATTGCAAAGTCGGCACTGGTCAGACTGTAGATTTGTTTGTTTAAGGATGTATTTTTTGTAGTTGCGAGTGTTAATGATTTAGTCCTATATAGCTAGCATAAATGCCTCGGTTTCTGGGAAGGGTTCACCCCGTTTTAGTTATGTTTTAGAACTCTGTTTGTCGACATGATGTTGTTCCAGATCTTTTAAGTGTCTTCCATGGAGTTTCTTCCCTTTCCAGGCTGTTATTTTATCGTCCGGTTTATTTTGTTTTTCGTTCAGCTGAGTTGTATTACTGCATAAGTTCAAGTGTGTATATTTTGTTCTGTTATGACTGCATGTGCATGTATTTGTGAGTGTTCTGTGTTCGAATAAAAGTAATCTCTAAGAGTTGTGATATTGTGTAGATTCAGGATGTCGATAATTCCTCTCCCTCTTTTAAGTTTCGGTAGTGTCATTCTCTGTGTGCACGTTTTAGGATGATGTTTCCTGTTAGCAGAGAGCCTTATAATTATAATTGTTAGCCTTAGCGTTTATAATTGTTCGCAATTGTTTGAGGTCAGTTTGTGACCATTTTACTACACCAAAATGAATATGTCAGAATGGGTATAGCATATGTATTTATAGATTTTATTAAGGTACGCGAGTTCCATTGTGATTTTAATAGTTGCCTGAGTCAATGCCTGAATATTTTGGTGAGATCTGATTTTGTTTCTTTGTGATGTATTTGGCGCGATTGGTGGAATCCTAGATATTTGTATGTTTCGTTCTCAGTTAAAGCTTCTAATTTATCTCCAGTTGTCAAAGTGTATGTGTTATTTTCTATATGCCTTTAAGATCGGAGTTTATTTTGCATGTGTCTATTCCAAATTGCATATGGATGTCGATTGAGAATATTTCAGTCATGTCTGCAAGTTTGAATAAATTAGTTTTGTTTGAGGAGTATATTTTTATGTCGTCCATATATTGTATTGGATCTGATATGGTTACATATTGTCCTGCTGTAGTTTCAGTACGGTTTGCCAGTGTTTCATTGTTGTCTGAAAGAAATGTATTAGTATCGGATGTATTTTGTAGTGTTTGAGAACCTGTAGGAGCCAGCTATGAGGTACAGAGTCGAATGCTTTACGATAATCTATGACCATGGAATGGATGTCTTTTTTCTTGGTACATGCTTAGCTCATAATTATTGAATCTAAAATACAAGTGAAATACGCATACAAGTACTCACATATTGACAGCACGGTCATGACCGGTATGTTTGTATGGGTTTTCCCTTGGTGTGTGCGTCAGTGTCACTCTAGACGTCGTCAGTGAGAAATGCTGTCATCGATCACAAAAAGCAAGTTATTTACTTGTTACTACCTGTTTCGAATGCTTTATATTGTATTATAGCATTTGTTTGTAGCGTGATTAGTAGAATAAAACAGGAACACGTCGTTTCAATAGTCTATTCGTCAAACACATACCATCAGATCGTAATCAATCTGTAGTCCACTAGTACCCAAAGTATTGTTCAGTTTACGATGTAGTGGTGTGTCTAAAGTGTTATTATCGTTATGAGACAACGTTACAATAATCAATCAATGTAATATTTATAACACTTCCTCAGGTATTACATTCTTAGGTTAATATTGAGGTTATATTTTTGAACCAGATGAATTGGCCAGGGAGGTAAATTAAGTAGGGGAACGCATTAGCTGCTGCGAGAATCGTCTTCGTCGGGAAGTTCAGATAGTGATCGTGACCCATTCAGTGGTAGCGATGGTGAATATAGAACAGACAATAAATTTGTAACGATGCGTTAATTTTGTGTCTTGCTTATTTTTAAGTCGTAGTTAACTTTTTATAGAACCTTGTTTTGAGTTGTATCTGTCAATTTTGTATGTTGAAAGTATATAGTTTCTAATTTTAAATAACTTTAGCTCAGATTTATTTTATTTTCAGGTCTCTCTGGAGCTGAGTTCTGAACGACACGGTCGTTCTTCTTTAAAGTCTGCGAAAAAATCTATATCTGAGGTCTGGTCTAAAAGTCGTTGCCATTGTTTGTGTGTAAATCTACTAATCTACATACTGTTTTTACCCATTCTACGGGTATATATCTTCGATATCTGTTTCTATATCTATCCCTATAATAGCTGTAGTACCGTACTTCTGATGCCTAGTTGCACTGAGCGTCTCGCCGGGCATGGGCTCGTGATGGGCTACGACCGCCGAACGTCGGCACGTTGGGACAATTTCGTAACCTCTGTTCTCATATCTGTCTCTTTCCAGGGTCCAAGCCCTTGATTGCCAATTACCAAGCCCGTGGTGGCAAATTTCCAAGCCTTAGGGCTGAATGCCCAGCTCTCGGCTAACCTAGGAACTACGAGGCCCTTGGACCAAGTCACCGAAGTCGAGACGAAGATCTGCCCCTCATTGACGACTGAAAGCTAAAATTCATTGGCGACGCCGCAGGAGACCCAAACGGGGGACAGGAATGCACGGCCCAGTAATGCCCAACCCCGGAATGCCCGACCACGGAATCGTGGGATCTTGGACGCCAATTCCGGGGCCGGACATTCCAGGCCGCGTATTACTGGGCCGGGCGTTCCGGGGCCGTGCACTGTCTGTTCGACCCTGTTGAATCAGCAATGCCGACTACTCACGACTCTGATCTATCCTTCTCCCAATAAAATTATTTGGTGATTTATCTGACTCTTTATTTAGAATAGATCCTTAGTCAGATACTACCGTTACAACTTTGAATCGAACTAAAGTTCCTAATCGGTGTTGTGGTATGACAGTACGGCCATAACTGCATGACTGTTATAACTGTTCTGATTTTCTGCACATATTAATTTGTTGTGTAGAGAAGCAATGCTGGCATAACCGTATAATAGCTATGACCGCACTGTCTCCCTGCAACTATAACTATTAGTTGCAGGGTGACAGTGCGGGTATGACAGGGATTTGAATTTGTATGAAAAAAATACTGTCATTCCAGGCGCTCCAGCTAAATAAGGCGCCGCGCCGCAGCGTGTTAAGAAATCCTAAGTAGTGCTTAGTATTGCCACCATTATTTTCCTGCTTTGAATTGTCAAGCTGTGTTTAGGGACCTGCAACCTAGTATACAAAATACGTAAATTAAATACAAGTGATTCCTATAAGTATCGGCAATGTATCTCAACAATTATTTTATAGAATGAGTTTTATATAGTAAAGTATGTGGCCTTAGCCGAATATCTCTTTACTAATTACAGTTATTCATAATTCATAATTCTTTATTGAACACAGTTATTTAAAAAGATAGTTAGAAAAAACATATGTACAAAGGCGAGCTTATCTCTAAAAAGAGATTTCTTTCAGCAAACCAAGGCATGACAGGAAAATTATAGTAGTAGTTTTCTCGTGCTTTCAGTAGTTTGTAATGTAAGTACCTAACCTTCTCTCTTGCCATAAACAGTGATAATAATAATAATCAACCTGGGAACGATTATTTGCACACAATCTGACGCCCTTAGACATGTAAGACGTAATGTCTATTTTTAATTTGTTGTACTCATATGTCGATCTTTACCTACAAATATCTCGGTAACATGACACTTTGGGGTACCATGTTGCTTGACATTTTTGTTCGTCTATGTGTCTTCTACCCATACATACAAATTTCATCGTGCGCCGCGATAAAAAAAAATGGTAGCTGGTCGATATGCCAGATCGGTTCTATCCCCTTTCTTTACAATAAATTAAACAAAGTCAATGAAATTCACATCAAAACCCAATACTAAACTAAAAAAAAACATGCCAAAAAAAAAAAAACTTACCAAACAAACGAGTGAACTGAAAATTATTTAACTGTTTTATCGTAAGGTAAACCCATTATTAAATAACACCCATCACACACAGACCTACAAATACACGCGCACACACAAACACACACACTTACTATTAACTTATTCCTTATAGTTTTATTTTCCAATTTTCCAAATAAGTTTGTAACCGCCTTATCTACGCACATTATAACCTATATAATTATTTTACTATAGTAACTGCCAGGCCATGTAGTTTATTGTTTTCTTTGTTTACAAATGTATTCTTAAAGTATTATTTACTTGTGAGAAGTAATACTACTCATCCTATACCACAGGGTTCACTCTTTTTAGGGAGTACTGAACATCTTGTTCTTTACCAAGTAAAAACATTGTGAAATTCTTAGTGAAAACATCATTATTATTTTTATTATTATAGATTATTATTATTAAATTATTATGAGCTAGTCGTGATATTTTCTCCCTAACTTTTGCGTAATACATTTTTGAAAATCCAACAACACTGGTTCCATTGCTAGTAATATAACGGCGAAGGGAATTAAGATCTGAAACGCACTCTTACTAGCATCGTATTGTTACTAAGCTATAGGAATGCTCATTAACTTAATAATAATTTGATTAGAACACCTAAAGTAAAACCAAACAAAGACTGTCGATTTTCGCTTATAAAATATCATTTACGGCATTAGGAATCCTATGCAGAATCACCTCTATAACTTCTTTATCTTAATTATCATAATTGCTCAGCCATATTCGCTCCATAAAATATAGTTACATGGACAATATACTTTTAAACACCTACGTATAATTTTAATTATAAATAACCAAGCACTACATTTTTAGTTCAATTTCTATCCGGGTGAAAAAAAATGTATTTCAAAGCTCTAAATGTCCTGAAAATTTAAGCTTACAAGATATACTTATATACAGTATATACAGCAGGTGAATTTTAATTTGTTGGCCTTTTCGGCAATGATTCTTACATAATAATGAACAACTATCTGTACAGAATATATGCTCGCTAACAACGATAAGACAGATGGGCGAAAATCGCCACTTACGGGTGGCTATGAACGGATACCGGCGTAGGAGTAGGCCTTAACCGATATGTCGGGACTGGGACGGATATGTTGGCCTGGATTTGGCACAGACCAGGGCCTCGAGTCGCGTATGGAAAGTCGAATAGCAATGGCGCAAAATGCCGTATTCGGCAGTCAGTCTTTAAACAAAATAGGCGCCGCCGACAAACCAAACACGGCATGCTATTGCTATTCGAGTTCAATGCCGACCTGACGATCGGGGAAGTGTAGACTTATAGGGGGAAGCCTTTGTCCAGCAGTGGGACTCTGTAATGGCTACATTAAAAATAAACGGCCAAGTTCGAGTCGGACTCGCGCTAGATGGGTTCCGTATCGGAAACTGATTTGCCCTTAGTTGTGGCACCCCTGTCAAAACCATACGTTTTTCATTATTTTTCGAGTAATATTTACGAGGACGATTATTTTTTCTTTTCCTCTCGACTGTTCTCGGTTTTCGTAGCTGAATTTCATTTTTAAAGCAGACTGTACTCATAAAACCTCATAAAACTCCTAAATATTACTCACAACTCATGAACAACACAAATAGTAACAGTGTTTTGACACAGAGTAAGAAAGTAAAGCAAAGAGTTTCATTCATACATGGGTTGAGATTTCGATACATAATTTACCGCAAGATTGCGTCGTTGTATTTAGCATCTTATAGCAAAACACTTGTGAAGAACTATAGTCAAGAAATACTATAGTCTAGAAATAAAGTCTTGGGAAAGCATGGTCAGACTGCAGTTCGTTTGCCTCCTTATCATCCGGATTTTAATCCCATAGAAAATATTTAGGCATAATTAAAGGGAAATGTTGCTTTTAAAAATATGAATATGAATGAATAGATATGAATAAAACCACCATCAGGAAGCTGCTGTTAGAAAAAAACGAGGTTCTGGTACCTGAAGAATGGAAGAATTTTCAACTGAAGAAGAAAACCTGGACACTACATACATCCAGGTTTTCTTCTTCTTTGTCACTACAGAGTTATAATTATAATCACTGTGTGTGATTCAGACACTGAAAGTGATTGTGCGAGTAACACATCTTTGTATTTTATAAGCAAGCGGTAAAGAAAAAATAATCGAGACTCTGGTTAACTAGTTAGAGGCTAATGAGTTCTTTGCCATGAATACTTCTTCAAAAAGAAACCGCAACGGAACTGGTCATGGATTAGTCCAGACGGAAAAACTAATAACGAAATTGACTTTATCTGTGCTGACAAAACCCAAATTATCACAGATGTCACATTCCTTAACAAATCGCCAACCTCAGGATAAATACTAGATTCGAAAGAATAAAACTTATCAGGAAACATTTGGCACAACTAAATATCTCCGGCCAAGTCCTCGTCCATGAAGAATTCGAAAAAGTGCTTTTGAAAGTGCTTAAGCGATCTGATGCTCAATACTTCGAACAAGGCATGGATGACAAATACAACCAATTCATCGAAACAATCACGAAAGCTGCGAAGGTAAAGTTTGAAAGTTAAGCCCAATCGAAAGATATATTGCCCCTGAGACGGAACTACTGCTATAGTAACGCCGCAACTTACCAGCCAACCAGTTAAACTCACAAAGACATCGCCAGCTAAACAAGAATATATCCAAAGCGATACGCAGCAAGATGCGAAAGAGGAACACAGTCAGAATTGAGCGTCTCATAGAAAAACACAGAGGTCCTAAGGTTTTCAGCAGGGTGACTACTAATGGCAGCATCCAATTAACTAAACTGTAAAACGAGAAGGGAGAAACAACTACAGATATATCCGAAGTACTCACTATTATCTTAAAATTTTATGAAAAACTCTACACATCATACACGCCACAACCAACAAAAGAATATACTAGTGACAAACGCGCACCAATTGGAACGCACTATTCGGAAGATATGCCCAAAATCAGCTCCTATGAGATCAAAATGGAACTAAAACAAGTGAAAAAGTATAAAGCCCCGGGAGATGACGGGATCACGACCGACCTACTCAAGGTGGGAGGTCGCGCGGTGCTTAAAGAATTACGATGGTTTTTCAACGAAGCTCTCTTCCCTGGAGAAATACCAACCAATTGTCGTCGTCCTCTTCCAAGTGTACAAAGTATTCTCTCGAATCATGACGACAAGAATCACCTTACGACTTGATGAGTACCAACCAAGGGAACAAGCGAGGTTCAGGGGAGCATTTGGCACCATCGACCACATATTTACGATAAGGCAAGTGATACAGTAGAACCAGGAATACAACAAACCATTTTACCTTGCCTTCATCGACTATGAAAAAACGTTCGATACCGTGGAACACTGGGCTGTTTTGAAGTCTCTACAGCGATGTCAGATCTACCAAAGATACCTCCATATATTGATGAGTCTATACTACTCTGCCACAATGACTGTGCAAGTCCAAGGCTCCACGATGACTGTTCCAGTCAAAAGAGGCGTTCGCCAAGGAGATGTCATATCTCCAAAGCTCTTCAACAACGCACTAGAAGATATCTTCAAAACCCTTGACTAGGATGGTTTGGGCATAAATGTGGATGGAGAACACCTCAACCACCTCCGCTTTGCAGACGACATCGTTATACTCGTCAAAACACCAGAACTGGAAAAGATGCTTAATGATCTGTGCCCCGCATCAATCCGGGTAGGCCTTAAAATGAATTCGGATAAGACCAAAGTTATGGGGCACGACCAATATGTCTCAATCTCCGATCACAGTTGACGGCCGAGCGATAGAGCAAGTGGAGGAGTATAACTACCTAGGGCAGATCATCAAACTTGGACGAGACCCACTGGCCCGAGAGATCGACCGAAGAATACAACTTGCGTGGGCAGCCTTCGGAAAGCTCAAGGATGTCTTCCACTCTAAGATCCCTCAAACACCCAAGACTAGAGTCTACAATCAGTGTGTTCTCCTGGTGATGACTTACGTTTGCGAAACATGGACTCACTGTCGGGATGATGCACAAACTGAAAGTCACACAAAGAGCAATGGAAAGATTGATGCTCGGAATATCCCGTCGCGACATGATACGGAACGAACTCATTCGCCAACGCACCAAAGTCACCGATGAAGGGATACGTGTAGCGCGACTTAAATGGCAATGGCAGGACACATCTGTCGCAGAAACGACGGAAGATGGGGCTCTAAAGTCCTGTCCTGGTGGCCCCGTACAGGAAAGAGAAGTGTTGGAAGACCTGCGGCACGATGGTCCGATGACATTAGGGGTACAGCCGGCCCGACATGGAAAAGAATGGCCGCAGAGCGTTCGAATTGGCGGTCAATTGGGGAGGCATGTGTCCAGCAGTGGACAAGAACATGCTGAAGAAGAAGAAGAAGAAGACGATTCGTTACACCTAATACTGCGCTCCATCTCTCGCTGGCAAACCATGACTTTGGTCGGTCAACGAACATGTTTGTGCGCCGTAGATGAGAATGGGCAGGATAAATAATATGCAGGAATAAATAATAGAGTACTGTAACTGAATAATATGATATTGAATAAATAATAACTATAACTATAATATAGAGCACTGCGTTGACTAAGATTAACACCTTGCACTCTTGTCTTTTATGAAATCTTGAGTATGGTATATCCCTTTTTAGATAAAGTGATCTTTAAATGGTTTTTAAATTCTTCATACAATAATTTCAAAATCTCAACAGGTATCCTTTTGTAGTAGAGAACGCATTGACCCCTAAAAATATTGCAAACTTTTGCGAGCCTAAACCGGGGTACAACTAGTCAGTTTCTTAGGTCAAAATTATATTATAGCTATCGCTATATTTGGAAAATGTTGAAAGGTTCTTGTTCTTGCGTACATCCAACTAATAATATAAATGTGAAAGCAGCGATGTTTGTACTTTTTTAGCTTGTTCAGTAGTACCAACTTCACTGACAGACCCACTGACACTTTTGGACGCAGTAAAGAGGGTTTATGATGCGCATATAGATAAAATTATTATATTTTAAATTGCTAGAATAGCTCTTTTCTGTTATATCATCAAAATCTTCTCTGTCTCTGTCCATCTTAAATACGAGTGAAGTATCATCATCATCAATCAGAAAACATCACTATATCCATTAATTTTATAGACCATAAAAGGCAGTTCTACATATACATTCATATACATCAATACATCATATACATCATATACATCAATACATATACATCAACATATTTATACCAGGATATGGAAAAGGCCTACTTTGGAAACTTGTGGAACGCCGATTTTTACAACCTATCCATCAGATTTACCGCCGTTGATTTCCGTCCTTTGAATTCTATCGCTTAAATGTGATCTAAGTAGATCCAACGCTCAATTTCTAACTCCGTAATGATTTAATTTCATTACAAGCGTATCATGATCAAGACAATCAAATGCCTTCGACTTTACCCCTAGTAAAAGCGTATTGTTTGGCGTGGAGTTGTTTTGTACGGTTGAAGTGTGAGAGCATTTGATTGAGTATAATATTTTCAATTATTTTTCTTACAGATATTGGTCTGAAATATAAAGGATCACACTTGTCTCCTCTATACTAGGATTTTTAAGACTTGAACAGAGGTATCAGTTAACTATACTAGAATTTTAATTTAAGGCCAGAAATGTAAACAAACACCTGTCATTTTCCAATAGAAAAAGTATAATATTAATGTCAAAGCAAGGTTTTTGTTCTAGAAAATGACAGTTGTTTGTTTCCAATTCTGGCCTCAAATTAAAAATCGCAGTGTAGGTTTCATGAGGTCTGGGATTTATGAATTAAAAATAAAATAGAAACACAAAAAGAAACAACTACGCGAATAAACCACCCCGGGACATTGCCGAGGCTAAGGTTCCCATGATGCTCGCAGCATTTCCCCGCTGTACAGCCAGGGAGATCCTTTGCATCAGAAATGCCCCAGAGCGGTAGTCAAATCCTCTATCCCTTAGACGGCGCCCCAGATCCTTAATAAATATTTTCCCTTGTGTCCCCCAAACCCCAGTCGTCTCGAGCGCAAGAGGCACAAAGATGTAGCTTCCTATGAGTGCGGCATACTTAAGGCACTTCTGTCTTGCGGCAGACTCGGCGGCTGCACCAGCGGGGGCCGCCGTCGACCCGGCATGGGAGGCTGCAAAAAATATTAATCTAATTAATTAAAATTTTAATCTACATCACTGACGTTAGTGCTGTTTTTAACTAAGTCTTTGATTATATGGAGCGTCTAAACACACGCTCTGTTGTGAGTAAGGGTACATTGGTGAAGATTTTTTGATTTAATAACATCATCCTGCAACCTACCTTCAAGCAGAAATCATTGTCGCTATGTGTAACTTTGCCATTAACACGATTTATCATTTGATAAACTATTTTCCTTCCATTGTTTGAATTTCATATTTTTATGTGTAAAGTTTTTCATTTCTACAAACCAACTTAAAGGGTTTGGGAATATTTTCTAACACAGCCTTCAAATTTTCTATCAAAGTTTAAGGTTTTTTGTTCATAACGGTCATATAAAATAGCTCTACTTTTACGAATTAATATTTGATTTTACGTTGTTGTCTGACTTGACTTTCTTTAATTTAAAAACTTTGTTTTCTATTTTGATAATGTTGAAGAATTATGAGTAATTGGGTATGAAATTGAAATGTAACCAGTTCATCATATTTTTGCTTGTGAAATATCACTTAATCACACTAAACGTTATCTAAGCAGGTTTGGCTGGTAGGTGTAATTCTATTCGGCTCTAAAATAACATGTTAAAAAAAGTTGTGTCATTGTTGTATCCACAAGTAAATCTACATTAAAATCACCACAAATAATTTCCCTTTTTCTGTTATTACATAGTTTAGTGAGGGCGTCCTCCATAATTTTCTCAAAAGTTTCGAAATTACCATGGCAGTTTTCATCCCTGGGAGGTCTGTAGACACAAATAATAATATGACTGTCTAAATTTGACTTTTTACAGTAAGTGCAAGAATATTCTTCCATTATTTTACTTTAATATTATTTTTACAACATTTAATTTTTTATTTATTTATTTAAAATTTGGAAAACCAACAGCTATAAAACTAATTTCCTTAGAAGCTAAAATAGAAATAGAAAGCAGGTATTCACTTATAGAAATAGAGGAAAAATTAAACATGGGAGCACTCATCATATTTGTCACACTTGCCACTTAAAACAAACAGTGAGATATTGACACAAAAACGATATTAAAAAAGAGAAAAACTATGCACTAAAAAAGTTAAGGGTTAGGCACCGCCTTGCCTTGACAATATTGGTATGAAATATGTCTATGTCCAACAACTTGCTAAAACAGTTAACAGTCCTGCTTGCTCGTATCATAAATGAATTTTGTCTATAGTTAGTTCAATATTTATATTTAACACATTTCGACTAAGTTATAGAGTTTGTAAAGTTAGGGTTTGTAGAGTTAGGGCGTGTAGAGTTAGAAGATGATAACTTTTTGACAGTGCGAGCCATATGGTCTCGTCTTGGCAACATTTTACATGAAAATGGTTTTGGTGGGATATTACTTCTTTTTGTAAGTTACATAAGACATTTTTTTATCATTTTGTTTTCTTTTTTGGGGTATATTTCCTGCCCATCATAGGTGCCTTTTTTCATAGCCCACTCTCTATTTTTGCCTTTTCCGATTCGTAATACATGTTTGTGGAATTGGAATTCAGCATTGTCATTTCTGTTTTAGACTTGACTATATATCAATAAAATTGTATGTATAAGAGCTCTGCTATTAAAATGTTCGATGTAAATTGAGCCCACACATTTATTTGTTGTTGTTGAGGATTTTGTTTTACTCCCATAATTCAAACCCAAGTTGTGATAGTTCAGAAAATCGACGAAGCGTTTCGAGAAAAGTTAGGTCACTACCTAACTTTTCTCGAGGCAAGGGCACTCCCTTGCGCTTCGCTTGCTCGTCTTGGCGAGGGCACTGCCGTATCCCCAGATATGTTATAATTAAGTGGTGCATACTCTTTGTCGGAATAGGCAAAAAGATACACCAGTATCATTTGTACCTTGTTTGCCATGTCAATATTCATATTAGTATTACTACTAAATACTTCACTAGGAACCCCTGTCATACTAATTAGGACAGGGTCATATAATAAATTAAACGCTAAGTACATAGCAAGTTGTCGTTTAGAGTGGTTACCAAGATAAATACTATCTTCTGTTTGCGTAAAGTCAGAATTAAATATGATTGTGTCAAAATAAACATTATTGTCATATTGACCTGTTATACTGCACATAAGTGGGTTCAGTCTGTTTATGTAGTTATAGGGACCTTTTGAAGATGGCCCTGTATAAGGGAATGCACATATTATGATCTTTTATCTACACACGTATCATAAACCCTCTTTACTGCGTATGAAAACCGCACGTTACGATCAGCATAATGTTAAACTACTTGGTAAAAACTCATTTCTTATCTGAAAAATTACACATTATGGTCATAATGTGTAATTTTTCTATACATTATGACATTCAAATTTCGAACGCCGACGCCCGCCTGCATGCCGCCCCTAGTTTGTCTGTGAAGTTGGTACTGACATTCAAATTTCGAACGCCGGCGCCCGAAGTTAGTGCTACAGAACAAGCTAAACAACTGCAGAGCCACAATGCCGGTCAAACATGAGGTTCCTGTACACATCAAAGAGAGCTTATGATATGTGTGTAGATAAACTAGTGTATGTAACTGTACATAATTAGGCATTAAAACTCTCGAGTGGTATTATTATGAAACTCGCCTTCGGCTCGTTTCATAAACCCACTCTCGAGTATTAATGCCTTCCATTATGTAGCAGTCACATAAACTACTATTGTACATCAAGTTTGTTCAACTACTTTAAAGAGCTTATTAGCCCCTTTTACCCCTTTACCCAACAACAAAATATAATACCGCATTTCCTAAAACACAAGACAGACAACAATACAAAACAAGACAGACAACAATAGTGAGTTACAGCTTTTCATTATTTTCCTGTGTCAAAAGAGGACACACTGAGCTCAGTAACAGCTGCCAAATAACCCACATCAATGACGCACATAACATAAGAGATGTCGCACACGACGTATTTTAAACGCGCAGATGCCGCGCATATGTACGGGCTCCAGATGCTATTCAAACGCAACCTTGTGACCTACGCACACGGGGCGTTCGTGAAACGCGCGTCGTCCGCGCGATTAAAATACGCCGTGTGCAACCTCTCTAACACACCGCGTATAATCGAACAGCGTTGTACTACACGGGGTTTGTCAGAGCTCACATTGACAATTCATCGTCTAAATAGCCGGTGGGGCGTGCAGCGCTCTGGCTTTTCGTGAATAAGCTGCTAGTTAAAAAACCGGATTGCTATAACGCTGCAACGCGCCTATTTATTTCCTAATTTTAGTAAATCTTAATTTATACTTCATATAGATTAATTGTTTAAGTTACGGCCGATTTTTACAATCCTCAGACAATATTTTTTCTGTAGTATTTTTTGTCAAATCTATACAACGCAAAATCCTCTTTCGAGAATAATAACAGTTTTATTTATTGATTCGCACATCTTGATTTCATACTCAATGCTCTCTTTCACGTCTAGACTAGAGCATGCAGCGCACCTTCGCTCCGCTCCGCACGCGCTTGCTGTGCTAATCCGCTTTCTCTTTCACATCTAGTGCATGGGTCGCACACGTTGTACGATGAATTGTCAATGTGAGCGCTAAAGAACCCTGCGTGGTAACGCAGCGTCTCGCTGTAGCACTCTGGCCTTTCGAACGGTACCGAAATTCTGAAAAGCCCGTAGGGCACAACGCTGCCCAGCGTTGTACCCCACCGGCTTTTCAGAAGACACCACCGCGAAGGTTTTTTTTTCAGCGAGTCCAATTATCGCCATGTTTTTAATGCATCGTTATATTTTAAATTGATAGCCGAATAAAACAATAAATAGCTTTTTAAGTTTGGATTTTTTGTAAAGAACATAAATTTCTTTTGCTGTAATCAACGTTTTTTATCAAAATTTCAACTATAAAGTCACTGAATGGCTATTATTTTCTGTCAGTGAGTGCCTGTGAGCGCTTTGCCATATTGCCTTTTATGAAGTGCCATATTACCAATTTTGTGAAGATTGCATCGTGATAGTATTTTTATTCTGATTATTTAAAAAAACAAACATAGCCCATTAATGTCCCCACCAAGAGGCACAGGCTTTACCCGGATACGAGTAACATTAAGCCATACTCCACCACGCTGGCTCAGTGAGAGTTGATGGAGGAGTTTTACGGCCTACCAAGTAGCTTACTATAGCTACTTGGTAGGTACGAGAACCATCAGCTTGGTCTCCTCCGTGGTCAAATTAGTGACATGCTTGCTTCTCACACAGGAGGTGCAGGTTCGAATCCTGACGATGTACTATAAGTGGCGGCTGTGGAGACCCCTTTTCCTTGCAGCTAGCATGTTTCGGTAAATCCTTGCTTTTGTTAAACTTTTTGTCGAATATCAAAAATCATTTGTTTTATTACTTTTAACTGTTGGACTGCATGGGATAAGAACCCTTACAGTGGGTCTCCACATTTGCTGTTGATAGTACCTATGAAATAATTAATTTATTTTGAGTACATCATCGGACATTCAGCGTTTCGGTAGAACGTTTAAATAATCAAGTGCCAAAGCTTATAAACAGTCCCTCGTTAATCCTCTGGATTTCAAAAAGTAGTTGTCCATTAAAACGGTATCGGCCAATAAAAGGGTTAACCAGCGAAAAAATTATGGCAGTCACACTGACATGAAAATACTCAATGTGACCGGTTGCGATGGACATAAAAATCACTAAATTACTAAAATTAACAAGCCGTAGTTTATCCTTATCGTAGTTTTACTAGATGCCATTGAATGTAGCGCTTTGCGACTGTCGGTACGGGGAGGCGTAGCAAGAAGCATAATATCATTTCAATAAGGACTGTAGGTAACACTGCTAGTTAATTGTGCAGGCGACAACAGCGACGCTTTTCAATTGGTACTGAATTGGTGTCTCGCGACCTTCACCCTCCCACTCCATGCAGCTAAATGATATATTTCGTTGCATATTGGTTGTCGACGCAATGATTAAAACAGATTGAAATTTGCATCGTCGTAAACGATACGTCGTAAGTGTCATTGTAAACGTCGTCTCTAGGGTTCCGTACCCGAAGGGCCCGTCCGATCGTCGTCTAACACACTGGTTTTATAGCCAAACGGTTCAGCCAACAGCCTTCAAATGTTCACAGTAAAAACATATTTTTGACCAAAACCATACAAATGGTCGAAAAATAATTTGAATTGTTTTTAGAGGGGGTTCCCATAGCGCTGAAAGGCGGCGCGGAAAAAAATACCTCCCCATCGAATGGGGTATCGTTTTTTGGAGCTCGTTGAGTAGATAATTTATTTTTTTATTTTGAAAAATATTCGAAAACAAAGGAATGAGATGCCACCAAAGACAACCTTTTTATTGTACGGATGAAAATAACTAACATCAGGGGTGTAGTAGGGTGCTCCAGGGTTTGCAGCCGACCCGTAGGGTTGGCAAATCGTACTGGTAGGCATTCTACAAACTCTTACCGGTGACTCCAAGTAGTCGTTGTGCACACGACGGCCACACCCCGGTACACCACGTCGGCTCGTGGGCTAAACCCGGTGAGGGGGCCTGGTAGGCTTCGGCAGACAGGTTTCTACGCGGATACCTGACATACGGTCCGAGTCAAAATTATTGCACTTAAATTGCAGCTATTGCAGGAATTAAATAACTTTAATGCTTGTAAACTGAGAGCAGGTTCTTATAACAAAACCCAAAGCCTTATTTGCTCTTTTTATAATGCTATCAATATGCTTGTCGTAAGCTTGCCTACTAACTTGAATAACTCCAAGGTCACGAATCTCATCTACCACCTTCAGGGGGTTTCCTTTGAATGTGTAACTGTACTGGGTAGGCTTAGGGCTACGGGTAAAAGTAATAGCAAAACATTTCAAAACATTCAGGTCTAGTTTATTTTGCTGGCAGTAAAATTCAAACCTACCTAAGTCCTCCTGCAATAGACTGCAGTCGTTGACGTCGCTAATTTGTTTAAAAACTTTCATGTCGTCCGCATATAGCAAAAATTTTGAGAACCTAAAGCAGTGGCAAATATCATTAACAAATATAGAAAAAAGGAGCGGTCCGAGCAATGACCCTTGGGGCACGCCTGAAGGTATTTTTATCCAACTAGAGTAGGAGGAGAACCCATTAAGAACCACAGCCTGGGATCTATTTTCAATGTAGGAGGTAAACCATCTATAAAGATTACCATGGATTCCCGCCCTTAGGAGTTTCTGTAAGAGCAACAAGTGGTCTATTCTGTCAAATGCTTTGCTATAGTCAGTAAAAATAGCGTCAACTTGGCCACCAGCATCCATGTTTGAGGTGGTACAATCATTCAGGCGAATGTATAGATCGAAGTTTTGTAGTCAGAAAGACCCAAGGAGTTCCTTTCCTTCAAACTTCGTGTGCCGGCGGACCTCAAGATAATGTTCCTGGCCAAAGATTTCTGGCCGGAGGGCATTGTTTACCGACGCTACAGGGAAGCGAGAACGAAGAAGAAAATCCCTAGCTAGGTTAGATTATATTTAGTGTGTTATTTATATTACATTATGTATCTCTAGTTGAAAGGTATTTATAGATATGGGTTTTTTTGTAAGCCTGAAATAAAGATTATTATTATTATTATTATTATTAAAAGACAGCTGATTAGAAGTAGTTGAACGTCTTCGAATAAACCCATGCTGCTCCGGAATAAATGATGTTGAGAGAGTTGAATATACCGCAGTATAAACAAGCTTCTCCAATACCTTGGCAAAAATACAAAGTTTTGAGATGGGCCTATAATCATTAACGTCACTCTTGCTACCACCTTTATGGATAGGAGAAATATTTGCTGCTTTCCAGACCTTAGGTACATAGCCCTGCTCAAGAGAACGCTTAAAAAGAAGAGTCAGTGGATATGTAAGGTCTTCAGCACTTCTCACTATGAAGACTGAGGAAATGCCATCAGGCCCACCACCCTTTGACATATTAAGCGACCTAAGTAGTAAATACAGTAGCATGTTCAATATCGATGTCACTAATAGAGCATGGATAATCATTTTCTAAGGGGCCGTTTCCCAAGCCGTTATCGGAAGAAGAACTATGTGATTGAGATTGAAAATTGGAGTAGAAATAGTTGGAGAAAAGGTTGCAAATTCCCTCTCCAGTACTAGCCGACAGCCCTTTATAAAATAAAGTGGACGGAATAGAGTTGGCACTTCTCCTTTGAGATTTGACAAAAGACCAAAAATATTTGGGGTTTTCAATTATGGAACTTTCAACGTTTGAAATATATTTTCGTTAGCATTCTGCCTCCAGGGTTTTCGCCTTTTTTCTAAGAAAAGCAAAAGATTCATAATCGGATTGGTTACCATATTTATGAAATTTCTTAATGTATTTGTACTTTTCTTTAAGCACCCTCCTGAGGGTGGAGCTGTACCAAGGCGGAAAAGACGATGCATTTATGTACTTGTGCGGTACAAATTTATCACGTAGCTCATAAATACAGGCATAAAATAGCTCAATGGAGTCATCTATTGGTTTACTATTTAAAATAGAGTCCCAATCGTAATCATGAGCCAAACATGAGTTAATGCTGTCGTAGTCACCTGAGCCATAATAATATTTCAAACGAGAGTTCAATTTAAGTGATTCGCAATCAACATCATTTATATTAATAACTAAGGATTTATGATGCTCATCTTCGGGGACCAATGGGTAATCACTAGCAAGAACCGTTACATCTACATTACTGATAACATAATCTAAGATCCTATTATTTGAGTTACTATTAAAGTTAAACTGAGTGAAGTTGCATACTGACAAAGTATCAAAAAAATAAATCTGACTATAACCTGATACGTTAGCCGGGTGCAAAGTTCCTTGTCTGCATGACCAATCTACATTCGGCAAGTTAAAATCACCCAGTATAATAAAAGTGTCATTAGGACATGACTCAACAATACAAGTAAGTTTATCAGAAAAATTTGTCAGTTGCGTGTTAAATGAATTTCCTAAGTTTTCGCTACAAAGATAAAGAGTACAAATATGTATTTTATTTAAAGTTCGGTTACTATTTTTAGTGGTTACCGTAACCCAAATATCCTCAGCAGGGGAGTGCCACTCCGGCCGCGCTACAACACCAAGATCACGGTGCACCGCAATAAAAACTCCACCACCGTACATTTGTTTTGTTTTATCATAATCCCTATCCCGTCTCAAAATTAAATACCTATCATCAATGAGTTCGCTATCATAAATACCATCTAAAAGCCAGCTCTCAGTGATTGCTATTACATCATAAGAATTTAAACAGATGTTACGTTTAAACGTATGTGTTAGTACGCAGCCCTCTTGTGTTTTGATAGAATAGTTTTAAATTAGACGCCATTATTAACATGTAAGCAACAGCGAAAGTAAAACTCTATAAAGCATATTATGCTATAGCTGACGGATGAGGACGAGAGAGGGCATCTGCGACTGCGCGACCGCTGATGCACTTAAAACGTTCCTGCGCAGATGACTGCTTCACAAATTGGACTCCGAGGACGTAAAGTCCTGTGGCGATGGGCTGAAGTAAAGAGGTTCGGTTTGAAGCAGACTTGGCTTTGTCTGAGGCCTGCACATAGGCGGCTCCGGGGGTGGTCTCAGATCACCGTGGTCGCTTCCGCTCTGAACTGGGGGGACAGAGTGGATTCGGCATCACCCGGGGTGACAGGGCAGCCCTATTTAGGATAGCACTGCTCTCCTTGCCCAGCCTTGGAGGGGGCTAGAAAAGGTGCCCTAAAAACTGCTCAACCCAGCCTATAAGAATGGTAGTAACCGCGGCTGCCTCCGCATCCTTAATTTCGCGGTCAAAATTACAATAAAAACACTACTAAAACACCCATAAAACTTGATTTGACCTTTGGTGCATGGAATGTAAGAACACTCCTTGACCGCGGGGAGATCATCTGTCCCGAGCGAAAGACCGCCATTGTATCTCGTGAGTTCTCGCGCTATGACGTAGATGTGGCTGCTATCAGCGAAACACATCTCGCTGACGAAGGAGAGCTGGTGGAGCACGGTGGCGGATATCCTTTCTTCTGGAAAGGACTCGTAGCCTCCGAATCGCGACGGTCAGGCGTGGGCTTTGCGATCAAGAATCGGCTTGTTAAACAGCTGCAAGAGTTACCGGTGCACATCTCAGACCGAATTACAACTTTGTGCCTATAACTCGACAATAATAACCACCTTAATGTCATTAGTGTCTATGCTCCTACGCTAGACAAATCTGATGTCATTAAGAAACAATTTTACGAGGAGTTGACTCACTGTATTGAACACGTACGTCCTAGGGAACAGATCCTCTTACTAGGGGACTTTAATCCCAGAGTAGGTCAGGATTTTGCAGCCTGGCCTAAGGTCCTGGGCAGACACGGAGTAGGCAACATGAACGAAAACGGACAATTGCTACTCAATCTTTGTGCACAACTCGACCTGACGATCACGAACACTATGTTCAGACTTCCCGCCAAGCACAAAAATACGTGGATACACCCAAGATCCAAACACTGGCATCTCATAGACTACGCTATTGTGAGGCAAACAGATGTTTCCCAGGTCCAAATCACCCGCCTCTTGCGTGGAGCACACTGTTGGACGGATCATCGGCTTGTAATCACTAAACTGCGTCTTCGCCTCCGACGTCCTTGTAGGGCTGCCAAGTCAAAGCCGCCAAGTCTAAACTTGGATGGGCTAAAGCATCTCGAGACGTGGGTAAAATACGTCGAAGCGTTGGCAAACGTGCTGCCGCACACCGACACGGAGGTCGGTGATGTTGATGCTGACTGGGGGACTATATCTTCTCACATATTGGACACCGCCTTGAACACTTTGGGTCTAAAAGTCCGTAAGAATGAGGACTGGTTTGATGAGAATGATAGAGTTCTGAGGGAGGCAATTGACAAACACCGGCGTCTCCTCAGGCAGCATAGAACGAGCGCACGTGTTATTGGGGAGATCAGAGAGAGTGACCTGGAGCTGCGCAGACTAACTCGGGAAACAAAGAACAAGTGGTAGCAGGACAAAGCTCGTCAAATGCAATGGCTCGCGGACAATAACCAGCTAGGGGAATTCTACGCTGAGGTTCGAAAGTTGATTGGTACGACTTCACTTGCAAAAGTGCCGCTTAAACCTGCTAGTGGCAATGGCCTTCTCAAAAGCAAGGAAGAAATACTCAAACGTTGGGCGGAATATTTCAACTCTCTGCTAAATGTGGACCGGTCTGCAGATCTGGAACACATAAACTCAATCCCTCAACTCCCCGTATCTAGCGAGCTGGATGAGCCGTTGTCACAAGGCGAGATTGTCCTCGCAATGAAACAACAGCAGAACAAGCGTGCGGTTGGCGTTGATTTTATAGCAGGAGAACTGCTTAAATACGGCGGTGAGGAACTACATTCGGAAATATGGAAGCTTTTTAATCTTATGTGGAATAAAGAACAGGTCCCATCAGCCCTTACAGTTTCGCGCATAAGGGCTCTATATAAGAACATGGGTGACCGCTCTAATTGTGGTTCCTATCGCGGTATTTCGCTTTTATCAGTCCCTGGAAAAGTCTTTGCCAGAGTACTCCTAAACCGCCTGATGAGACTATCAGAAACATTGTTGCCTGAAACCCAGTTTGGCTTCCGACCTGACCGAGGCACAGCTGAGGCTATCTTCTCAGTGCGTCAACTGCAAGAGAAAAGCAGGGAGCAGGGCCGTCACATGTATCTGTGATTTGTTGACCTTGAGAAGGCTTTTGACAGCGTGCCTCGAGAAGCCCTCTGGATGGTGCTGAAGAAGATAGGGTGCACGGGGAGGTTTGTGAGACTTCTCGGACTCCTCCACGATGGCATGCAGTGCTGCGTCGCTGTCAACGACGAACAATCAGAGTTTTTCCCCGTGACCTGTGGGGTCAAACAAGGCTGCGTTCTCGCGCCTACATTGTTCGCGTTGTATTTTGCGGTCGTAGTCCGGGAGGTCTTACGGGCCTCTCCAAAAGGTATCCGCATCCGTTTTTGCACCGATGACAGCGTGTTTAATCTGGCGAGGCTAAAAGCCCGCACAAAAGTCATACACGCGATGGTTACTGAGATCATCTACGCGGATGACCTATGTTCGTGACAGAATCCCCAGACAGCCTGCAACAGCTCATGTCCGATTTAGACAAATCTTGCCGTAAATTTGGCCTAAAAATCAGCGTCAAAAAGACGGAGGTGATGTCTTTAGACATTGTCGGTCACGAGGCGCTGAAAATCAAACTTGGCAAGGACGAGCTGAAACAGGTCGATAAGTTTCGCTACCTGGGGAGCACTCTAACATACGAGTGCAACCTTGATGCAGAGATCAACAGCAGGATCGGAGCTGCAGCTGCAGCATTCGGCAAGCTGGATTCCAAGGACTTCTGCTCACACGACATAAAGCTAAGTACGAAGGTCTCAGTATACATGGCGGTCGCTCTGCCTGACATCCTGTATGCTGCGGAAACTTGGACTGTGTACCGTCGTCACATCCGCATGCTAGACCGATTCCACATAAGATGTCTGCGTAAAATTATGAACGTCAGATGGTCTGATCGCGTGCGGAATACCGAGGTGCTGCGACGAGCCAATGTAGGTGGCATTGAGGCTTACCTCATGCGGCGACAGCTTCGGTGGTGCGGACACGTATTAAGGATGGCAGAGCAGAGGGTCGCAAAACACATCTTCTACTAAGAACTTGAGGAGGGCAAGCGCAAGCATGGAGGACAACTCCTCAGGTATAAAGATGTGCTGAAGCGACACATGAAGAGATGTGGCATAGAGTCTTCCCAGTGGGAAAAGCATGCCGCCCTAAGACCCGAGTGGAGGGCTTTGGTTAAAACCAAAGTCCGTGAGTTTGAGCTCCACCGGCGCGCCGAACTCGACACCAAGCGCGATGAGTTAAAAGCCCGACCACCTGCGCTAACTCAATATAATTATGTTGACGGTGTGCTCACATGCCCGCAATGTGCGAGGATCTTCACAAATAAGATAGGCTACACAAGCCACATGCGAACACACGAGCGAGTCTAAAACTCTCGAAGCGGTCGCCGTGACCGAAATCGGTCGGACCACATCAATCAATCAAAATCAATCAATTAATAACAACTACCAATATATTGATAAATAAGTTTTTTATATCCTCATTTTTATTATTATATTCTACATTTGTTACGGAACCCTAAATCTGCGAATTCCGACACGTACTTTTGCCGGTTTTTTTTAAATCGCATAATAAGTGACAGGTAACATCCCGACCATGGCTACCATGGCTCACAGTATAATCTAAAAGATCACTGTTAAAATAAATCAATCAAGGGGATATTTTTAGTGCGTGTACTACAAGAGCTGATGCCCGCTCAAAGTGTAGGGACCCGGACATAGCAGCGAGGTCTGACTCCTGGGCATGGGTAATTACATTTTTTCCGTCTAAGAAAAAAAATTATTCCCAAACGACATAGCCACTACGGTCCCTATGGGCAAAATTGCTGAACATTGAAGCTGGATATTTCAAACTTGAGAAGATATGAGTCTAAG
The DNA here is from genome assembly GCA_949825045.1 of Argyresthia goedartella. NCBI lineage: Eukaryota > Metazoa > Arthropoda > Insecta > Lepidoptera > Argyresthiidae > Argyresthia > Argyresthia goedartella. Next base: position 18,049,301 of record OX463806.1, read on the forward strand.
GCTGATATGCGGAGAACAGTTTGAGCTCTCATACCTAAAGTCATCCTCATAATGATAATAAACCTATGGCCATCAGGAATTGACCCGAGAATAGTATTATCTCGATCTTTTCAATCCTTCGGTTCTTACTTAGCCCATCTCTGCAGTTATAAACAGTATGAAGAGTCCTCAATTACACAGCGCGTGCGTCATCCGCGCACAAAAAAATCGCCATGTGACTGGCGGAACACTTACGTGACATGCGTGACTCTTATCTAACAAAAGGCCACGTTTGTGCGGCATCCCCTTTTGGGTACCCAATCCTTCAATTCCGATTCGATAGCACAGCATGGTTCTGATTAACACATAAGGCTCATACTCACAGAGGTTTTAACAAAGAACGGCCGCAGGAACGGCTGTTGGATGAGTATTTACTCTTGCCACAGCCGCGGCCGTTGCGTTGGCTGTGGCCACCGGTCCGTCGGCCGTTCCTGAACGCGGCATCCCTCCTATCTTCGACACTTCTAGTAAGCTATCTCTCTCTCTCTCGCTATTGCCTTGCTGTGTTCCTGAACTTGGCCCCCCTCTCACCTCCGACACTTCTAATAAGCTATCTTTCCATCTCGTGGGTGACAATCGCGGCCGATCCGGCAGCCAGTCCGGGGGCGGTCCTTTCTCGTTGGCTGTTTATACCATCTGTCGGATTGCGGACGGATTGTGTAGAACTGATCGTAATGCCCCTATTCTAAGCACAGCGTGTAGTCCGCGTTTTTTTTTTGTTATATTGAGGGAAGCTTACGGCTACACAACTTAATATAATACACAATGTCTTAAACTAAAAGCCAATAACAAGCGACCACATATAGTTATCTCATCCGCCAACGCACTAAAGTTACCGATATAGGAAAACGAGTCGCGCGACTTAAATGGCAATGGGCTGGACACATCTGTCGCAGAAATGACGGAAGATGGAGCTCTAAAGTTTTGTTCTGGAGACCCCGCACAGGAAAAAGAAGCGTTGGAAGACCTGCGACACGGTGGTCCGACGACATAAAGATCACGGCCGGCCTATCCTGGACGAGAATGGCCGCAGACCGCACAAGATGGAGGACAACTGGGGAGGCATATGTCCAACGGTGGACGGTGAAATGCTGAAGAAGAAGAAGAAGAAGACATATAGTTAGCTAATTGACAAAGAGATCCAAAAAAAAAGATGAAAAATGCAATTTAAATACATATTCCGTTTAACTGATTTTTGATTAAATGAATTTAGTTTAAATATATTTTACATGTGCACTACACAAAGTAGACAATAGAAACAATATTACCTCACACGCACCTCATCACCCTCATCATCATCCGCATAATTGAAATTAAGAGATTTTAAGAACCTCCTAATTATATGTTTCTGTAGTGATTGTTCACTGCTGCAGTAAATATCTATGTCACCACGATCATCATCGCCGTCAGCATTCGCGCAAGAAAGTCTTTTGAACGTTGAGCATGCTCTGACCAGGTAGGAGTTTTCTCTGTAATTGCTATGAAGTAGGGGTACCCGGAATAGTGGACGTCTACGATGGTTGTGGAATGGAACTTTAAGATTTAGTTTACTTAATAATTCGGGGCAGTCAATAATACCTCTTGCTATTTTCATTAGAAAAGTCACATCTGCAATGTCCCTGCGCAGATTCAAAGGAAGAAGGTGAAGTCATGCACATCGGTATTCATAGTCTAGTTTTGGTAACTTGAATTTGTAACCGAGGTAACGAGTAAACCTCCTCTGAACCCGCTCAAGTCTGGCCTTATAAATGTCATAACAAGGATTCCATATCTGAGATGCATATTCCAGGTGACTACGGACATAGGCACAGTAGTGAACTTTTATGGTTTTCATGTGCTTAAACGACTTAGACGACCTCATGACAAAACCAAGGGCCTTCGAAGCTTTGCCGACAATGCTATTGATATGCTGATCAAATACTAATCTGCAGTCGTGGACAACCCCAAGATCTTTACTCTCAGACATCCTAGTTAGAGGCAGGTTTTTTATTTGATGAATTAAATTAGTGCCAAAGTTCTCCAATTGCGTTTTAAAACTATTACCATTGTGTTCGTCACAAAGATATAATGTGTACAGGCGCAGAGTAGATCCAAGTATACTACGAGTATTACGTACTAAGGGAATTGAGACCCAGATGTCCTAGGCCGTCGACTGCCAGCCAACATTGATGTTCGAACACAATTCGCGTTTAACCGCTATTAAAACTCCGCCCCCCATAGTTTGCATGGTGGAACTATAGTCGCGGTCCCGGCGCCACACTAAATACCTGTTATCAAATAATTCATTATCGGCAATTAAGTCGAGAAGCCATGTTTCAGTCAGAGTTATAACGTCATAGTCGTTAAGCATAACATAACCAATTTCGCATAACCGTTTAATCTATTTCGCGAAAGCCTGATACTATATGACCTCACACGAGCATTCACTCCTCCGGGATCGGCGAGCGCGCAAGGCTGCACTGCGCCACACTACCTATAGAAAAGATTTTTCGCGCTATCCTGCGCCAAATTCGTAAAACACGAACAAAATGGGCCCGAAAAAGAAGCAGATATCAACCGAGTGAGTATTTCACCTTATCATTAGTGCTGAGCGATTTTAGGCTTCGTTAACGAACATAATATTTAATGATTTTGCAAAACCTACGTATTTGTGAAACTTTTTATTGAATAGGTATTCTTTATCATACTTTATATGAAATAGATATTTAATAAATTGGTGAACCACTCGACCCAAATCTTGTTTGTGACTAACTTGTTTTTACATCAGGCCTTTGAGAGGAAAGTTGTTTAGCGTGATGTCCTAAATAAACATCATCTCGTGCTGTTACTCAGTTCATACACTGAATGTTAGAGCATTAGAGCGAACTTACTTTAGGGCTTATCCGTTTGCAAAAAGTAAGAAGCTTTAAAACGGATCGAATCTTTTTCTATGGAAGCCTCGATAATGTTGCTGTGTCATCTCTGATGTTTCAACCGATATTTTTCATATTTCGGTAAAGAGTGTAAATAATATTATACTCCAATTAGATTCTATACCTTACCTATATATACATAATTTGCCCGATTTTCTTAGAACGTCTTGCGGCACTGCAGTTGCAATCTGATAGTGTCTATGAATCCTGTGAACAGAGGCTGAATTGGCTGGCTGGGGGCTATACTGTATACTATTTTAGCTACACCTTAGCAAGCAGTGATCGAAAATGAATTATGGCAACATAAGTGAGATATTAGCGGACCACACGTGTTCAATACAAACCAAATACACAACAAAACTCACAAATGTCGCCAACATTTTATTCAAGATATAATTCATGGACGCACAGTATCTGAGCATATTCAATTTAAAGATTTTTATTCATAATAGTACAAAAATTGAGACTTAATGAACGTCATAACATAATCAAGCAAGCATAATAAATTAATGAAACATTAAGTAGGTGCTTAATTATTAGTATGTAATATATAGGGTGACATGAATTGGTTTAATGCCAGATATCGGTGTCTTGTAAAAAGTCATTAATTTTGTAGTAGACCTTTGCGCACAAAGTGAGCTTTATACATTTTTTTAATTTAGCTTCAGTTAAGTTTTGTATTTCTTGCGGATATTTATTGTAGAAGCGTATACATTGTTCCATTAAAGAACTACTAACTTTTGTAACATTGGCAAAGAAAGTTTATGTTTATTTCTAGTATGCACATTGTGGCGGCTCTCAATGGTTTTAAAGCTACTGATATTTTTCCTCACATACATTATGTTTTCATAGATATATTGACTTGAAACTAATAGGGTGTAGGTTTCTTTGAAGAAATCTCTCAAAGACTCTATATTACAAAGCTTATAAATAAATCGAATCGCTCTTTTCTGCAAAATGAAGATGGTCTGTATATATGCTATATATGTAATATATGCTATGCCGTAGGACATAATGCTATGGAAATAACTAAAATATACAAGCCTAGCAGTTGCAACGTCAGTCATTTCCCTGATTATTTAACTATATATGCTGCGGAGCTAAATATATGATCTAATTTTACAATATGGGGACCCCACTGTAGTTTGGAATCAATAGTGATGCCGAGAAATACAGTTTCATCTACTAGTTTTAGTTTGTCTTTCCCCAATACAATGTTACTCTCATCTTGCCTTACATTAGGTAAAGTGAATTTTATGCGCTTTGTTTTTTTTTAATTCAGAACAAGTTACTGGCAGTAAACCTGTCTAGTACTCGCAAGAGAGCATTATTTGTTTCCTGTCATTTTCCTTTCTACTAGTTTAAAAAAATTGTGACGTGTCATCTGCAAATAATAGAGTCAGAGTCAGAGTCAATTTTTTATTGAATATAAATAAATAAATAATCTTATTCAACGTCAAAATTATGGCTTATGGCTACAAGTCATTATTTTTTTATATAAAAAAGACTACACCGTTTCGGAATGTGGGCCTCGGGGTTAAGAAGAAACGGCAAGAAACTCCCCCATACCTTCTTTTTAAAAAGCACTATCTCTGACATGGTTTTGTACCATGAATGGCAAATAATTTACATACACGAGGAAAAGGAATGGACCCTAAATAGATCCCTGTGGGACATCCATCTTCACCTGAGAACCCGACAATTTGTCCTATTAATGTCAGTTATTAGTTTATCTTCAATCTTAAGTAAAAAGCTTCGGTCAAGATTTTGTTTTACCTATTTATGATATTCCAAATAGTTTTAGTTTTATTCGACGATGTAAGAATCTTCGTTTTTATGTGTTCGCATTTAGCTTTATGGCAGACGGGCGTAAATATTTTTAAATATAATTTGACATGTTGAATAAAATTGGTCATGTGTAGATGCTTTTTGACATAAAGTGCATAAAGTATATCCTTACTTTTACGGATTCCTTTTGTTGCCCATTCACTAAACCCTACTTTACTATCGCTATTTGTAAGTTTATGTAATTTAAAATTGTTTTCAAAACTATCTGGAAGTTTGTTGAATAAGTCCGTTTGGTCATCATTCGCCTTTTGAGAATTATTTTGAGTAGGTAAGCTACTTTGTAAATCTTTTTTAAATTATTCAATTATTTTTGTTGTGATTGGCCTACACAAGACTACTTTCTGTGATTTTGAACCTACTTCTAAGTTGACAATTTGCCCACTGTGATCAGACTTACAACAATTTACATTTCTTCAAAATTTCGTAAACGCAGAAGACGTTATCAAGGCAGGTTGCGGTAGTTTCAGTTATTCTTGAGAGCTCTGTGAAAATGTTGATTGAATGATTTAAAAATTATTATTAATTTAATATGCAACGGGGAGTCCACCAGCAAGTCTATATTGAAGTCACCGCAATGACTACTTTTTTGTGACTACTAGAAGCTACTTTCAAGACATCCTCCAATACTGATTCAAATATATCATAATCACTGGTAGGGGGTCTGTATACGCATATAACAATGTGTCTACCAAGTTCAACACACGATAGTTCTATTATTTTCTCAACAGAAAGTCTGCAAATATCCTCGCGCTCTTTAAATTTTAGGCCATTTTTAACTAGTACTAAGGATCCTCCGTGTATTACAGACTTTTTATTGAAGTAGCTGGCTACTTGATAGTTATGTACAGAGAAATTCATTTGAGGCTCAAGTAGCCATAGGCATAGTATGTCTACTCTGTATTGCTCCAATTTGCCAGAAAAGCCACCTTGTAAGTTCTGATTTACTAAAACCAATTTCTTTATAGGGGCTTTTCTGTTGTCTGCCCTGACAGTTTAAATGAGTGGTCAAAGTTAATTTACTTTCATTCGTCTAGAATGTTTTTAAAACCTCAACATACAATAGTTTAGTAGAATTATTTCTACATTCGTCATTTTCTACTGGCACCCAAAGAGAATATAATCACTACCGTTCTGGCACCCTAGTTATTTTTTCAACAATAACAGGGTCATAAATATTGAATGCCAATAATTTGGCAATCTGTCGCTTAGATGACGCAGGTACATACATTGTATCCCTAGTCAGTGTAAATTTTCGAATAAACTTATTCGTATCTCCCGATGACCAAATATCAAGTTCTACATAAGCCGTTTGAGTCTAGAAATCCGGTCATTTTATGCCTCTGATAGCGCTTTGGAATAGGGAATACACCACACAGAATAATTTTACTTGCCCGGAGAGATACAATACATTCAAAGTAATTAATGAAATCGTCTTGTTGAACTCCTGTGCTGTTCCCCATTTGTAATACAATAGTCGTATTACTGTGATACTGCCTATTAAGCATGCAGTTTACTATCTGCATGTAAGATGCATCAGGCATACAAATGTTTTCTACATGCTGCCTTAAATTATTCTGCAGCTTGATGCCTAAACCTACTCCTAATGTATGATAATGAAAGCACCATTTTCAGGAACTGAATTTCTGGTTGGTTTTCATCGTCAATGTCCATCTAAGACATCACAGTTTGATGTGTTGCTATGGCACGTTGTTCCATTTGATGCTACCGATGGACCACATGCCTTGACTCCATGTGACTGTGCTGGATCCCGCAGTATGGAGGCCGGTGTGACCTTATTACATCGCTCTAGTCTAGAGTTACTTTTCCAGTGAAGTCTACATATACAGGTGATATTGAATCCCCTAGATATATCGAATATCCTGATTCAGAATAACCAGTAAAATAATAACGAATTAAAAATACGGTTTAGAAGGGAAATAAACCACCCATCATTTAAAAACAACGGCATCGTCTGAATAGGAATTCAGCGCGGGCGGCGATCGATGTCCATTTATTGATAGACTTGAAGTCTTTAAGATCGGTAAAATGTTTAATTTGGTAGGTATAACCAACTACCTAGATGCATATACGTAGGTAAGTCTATTCAGTTGCAACAACACAATCATATCAGTACACAGTTTTTAATCTTGCCAAACAGACGGCTTACGGGTAGCGACTGCGGCTGTTTTAACGTGCTGCTAAATAAATATGTAATTTTAGAAATTGCACGAAGTTTTTTTATAATATTGAGTATAGTAAGTTGTGGTTTATTAATATGTTTTATCAAAATACTAACACTCACTTTTCCACAGAGTTTACAGAAAAAGTGCATATTCGCGGGATCCATCGCGTTCGAAATTCAAAATGGTATTTTTTTCACTTTTTTGATCCGCTTTCTGTGGTTTATGTTATACAGGCTGTGACATGGTATGTGTTGGTACATGGTTGGTACTATGAAAAACGTTCTAGGTGCGTTTTGATTATCACAAAAACTTATTGTCAGGTGCGTCAGGTGATTTACTTGAGTTAACCTTCGGTGTTTTCTTTTTGACTTAAATCTGTAGCCATAACATATAATTCTGAGATCAAGGGATTTCAATCTCAGTTGAACAATTGACCAATGCCAATACCATTATTTGATACGAGGATACAAGCTGTCTTCTGTTGCGATTTTGCTTGTGTATGCGATGTTTCTGATTGGAAACTGTTCAAAAGCAATTTTGATGTCTTAATTAAATGAGTTTAGTTTGTTATTAAAATCGTCTATTCCACTTATATGTTTGTTAATATGGTACTGCCTTTATACTTGATTGTCAAAAAAAATCAAAATCAAAAATCATTTATTTCCATAGGATGTTGTTACATCACTTAGATCCGTCATTACATTTTTTTGGGTGAGTTCACTAACCCAATGGCGTAATCTGTGGAGAAGAGCTCACCGAAGAAACTCCACAGTCGTCGCATCTTTTGCGTTTCCTTTTTTAAATAAAATATTGTCAAATTACAAAATGAATGCTAATTATATATCGAAACAGCCTGTTACTCAAACAATCTATTCCCATGGACATCTGTCCTCTAAGTAATCAGATAATTGATAGATTGTTGATAAAGTCCAAGGCCTGATGCGCTGGAACAACCTAGATCTTCAATTTTGAAGGACACTCAAATGATTTATTTAAATGTTTTTCTTCTCATACAACTGAATATTTGGAACAAACATTATTAATTGCCCATAGGAGCCAACATATACATATAACCTTTATATTATTACTCTATGATATAACGATATTTTTTTTAATATTTTTTATTACAGAGTATACGAGGAAGATTATACAGTTTCATATTATCAATTGGTAAGTATACGCATCTAAAATCTGTTTTCAGGGTCGTACACAAAGTGAAAAAAAAAGTTATACCTTAATACCTTAATACCTTGGACACTATTTACACACATTGATCTAGCCCCAAACTAGGATTCCCTGTATCTTGGGTACTAGACAACGATACACATACGTATATAGATAAATATTATACTTAGATAGATAAACAACCATGACTAGGTTACAAACATCCGTTCTCATCAAACAAATATTTGCCCCCACCGGGACTCGAACCCGGGACCCTTGGCTTCGTAGGCAGGGTCACTGCCGACTCGGCCATTCGGGTTAAAAAACAAACGCGGAGAATACCAAGATTATTGTACTTTTGTGTGCTGTGAAGCGCAAACACAAAAACACCTAGAAAAACCTGTTTTGTTTATGACCCAGCCAATCTATAGAGAAATAACAAACCAAAAAGTCTAATTTGGATATTTAAGTTGGATATTTTGAGCAGTTCCGCTACGCACGATGGTACGAGGTCCTGGCAACCGTGGCGGGGGTCCTTCTGGGGCTGGTCAGTGGCTGCAGCATCTGCTTCATCCTGGTGCAGTATGGCGAATTGACCACCTCCTTCGTGCAGCGGACTGCCCACCCCGAGGGCACTTCCAGCAGAATGCCGACCCTCGAGTGGTTTAACGGTGGACGGCGGCTGTAAGTATAGATGATGACGATGATAATGATGCTATACCTAGCAACAATGACGGTGACGGTGGACGTTACGATGATGAAGTTGATCTAGGTACTGTTGAGTAGTACTAGGATGAAAGTGACGCTCGAGATGATGAAGATGAAGGTCAATATGACTATGTTAATAGCGATGACGTTAATGAGAACCTTCAGTAAGATGACGATGGTAGTGACGACCCAAAGATGATAATGATGAAGTCATTAGAACTACAATGCAGACGAAGAAGATGTCGATGTCAATGAAGATAATACCGATGATTTTGCCGATGCTCTTTGATCTAAAATTTTGTTCCTTACTGTGCCTCTCATATTGGAGGTTAGCGATCAGTAGATTTCCATACTTCTCCCTATTCGCATCCAAGTGCATAAATTTTCCCGCCTATAAGATATATCTTATAATATTATATTTCTTCTCACAGTTCAAACGCAAGCTATGATGAAAATATGAACGCTTTAATGGAAGATGGTGTCGCCTTGGCTATCGGAATGACCATCTTTCTGTTGTTTTCTCTTATTTGCATCTGGCTGGCAGTCATCCTAATCAACTGGAGTGCTCTAAGACAGGTCAGTGTTTTCACTACTTCAAGTAGACTAACTTTGACAACTCCATACTTTAAATACAGTTGTCAAAGTTAATCCGAGAGTAGTACTAACCCTCGTAATATCTGTGGTCTTGGTTAAATACAAATCTAATTATTAAACCTTACTTGACATTAAAATGGGAACAAATGATTACGAAACGGGGTGACGTCCCGCCCACTTGACATAGCACCATTGCGGGTGTGCGGGACACCCGCAATGGTGCTATGTCAAGTGGGGCTTCCATTCCTTTTTCTAATAATGAATGATTAGAAAAAGGAATGGAAGATTTTATCATAGAAGTCGGAGAAACCAGTGTCGAAGGTTTTGAACGTGATAAATAAAATATAAGTAAAAAAAACGGTCAAGTGCGAGTCAAACTCGCGCGCGAAGGGTTCCGTACCACCGTACAATTTCAGAGATGATGTGGAGTGAATAGTTTTGGTTTTTACATTCCAAAATGTTGTTTACAAAGTTATTGGTGCGGCTATTTTCTCACTCCATGTTCGTAACCAGGTGCATTCATAAGTTTGTATGTGTTGTTTTTAAGCATTTGTTGTTATAACGGCAACAGAAATAACTATCACGGTTCAGGAGATACAGCCTGGTGACAGACGGACGGATGGACAGCGGAGACTTAGTAATAGGGTGCCTTTACTCTTTGGGTACGGAACCCTAAAAAAGGTGATCATATTCAACCTACATTTTGTCGTATAACTTTTTGGTAATTGGTTCTGGGACAGGAACAGAAATCTCAAAACTATTTCGATAAATATGTTTATAATAATAATACCTTGGACACTATTTACACACATTGATCTAGCCCCAAACTAGGATTCCCTGTATCTTGGGTACTAGACAACGATACACATACTTATATAGATAAATATTATACTTAGATAGATAAACGACCATGACTAGCGTACACACATCAGTTCTCATCAAACAAATATTTGCCCCCACCGGGACTCGAACCCGGGACCCTTGGCTTCAGAGGCAGGGTCACTGCCAACTCGGCCATTCGGGTCACACTGATTTTCTGTACAGTTTCTATTTATCAGCTTAAAAAATAAGTACATATATATTTTCAGATATTTTAACGGCAAGAAATATAATTATCACCAAAATATTTTTTTCCTACCCATAATCGATAAATGAACACCAAAAGTTGCAAAAAATATCAGGGAAAAATACTGCGGTAGCTTAGGTGAAGGGTAAAGGGGGTGAGCGAAGCGAAGCCCCCTTTATCCTTCGTGTTAGGTTGAACAAGAACAACAAAAAACACTTAAAACATAAACTTAAGTACACAAAACATAACAAGAAGTTTGGTGATCATTTATCCAAACACAATTTGGTGGAAATTTATACATTCTGGCAGTCATTTCGAATTTATTGGATGTAAAATAGGTGCGTTTTTGGTAATCGTTTAAACACAAGCCTGTTTTAATATAACAATGATATTTATTTGACCTAGCTAGGACGTCATCATAAGATGTATGAAAAAATGTCTTCACCTGCCCGCCTTATCTATAAAAATAATAATGTGAAACGTCAATCTATTCCCTGTATTGTCTATGATCTATGAGTGACCTTTCGTGATTGTAGGTTATATTGTTATATTCAAGTTTGGTTTTGATATTTTATTATTTCGTTTTTATTCGTTACGACAAGAACGGAAGAAAATTTTGAAAAAGCAGACTCGCGAAATTTACCTCAAGTACCAAAATTATGGTCGTGTCGGTCGGAGTCGGAGGAGCCAACGCCCTCATTTAAGTAAGATACTGATGCTGTGATCCTGGACTCAAACTGTTCTGATTGGCCAGCTTCTGCAGGTGGCATTTTTAGAAGATTTTTATTTATCGGCAGCAAAATTGATATTTAAACTATAATGTGCTCTTCCTCTCAGAGACCAGAGGCATCATTTGATGCCATTTTCCCGTTAGAGATTTTGAATTCTAATACCATGGCATAAGGCACAAAATCGCGATGCCTCATAAAAACCTGGGAATTTGAGAGATTAAGCATATTGTAGAACTTTGTTTGTTGTGATAATAGGTATGCAATTTAGTATATTATTGTACATATATTTTCTTGCAACATTAAAAATACGTATTATTTTTATTTTAAGGTGGCTGCCACCATTCTCTACTGCGATTATTTTGGCTTGAAAAGACCTGCGATCACATATATCACGATATACCCGTGGTATATCGTGGTATACCAGCGATCCCTCGCTTCACGGATGTTTTTAGAAGAGAGAGAGCACAATAATAGCAGGAGTTGGTTACTGTATTTTGAATAATAACGGAGAACACAAATCAATTGCCTTGGGGCTATATGCCAGCGTGCTCCAAGCGGAAATCTTCGCTATAATGGAATGTGCTGCTGCCCTAAAGGAAACATCAGAACTGAAAATAAGACTAGCATTATATCCAGATAGTCAAGCAGCCTTAACACTTTCGGTGCCAAGCACCCGCAAGGCGGGTTTTAGCAAATATTTTTCGCACGCCGACGACCTCCTCGCGGGTTCAGACTACACATAGCCAATGATGACTGTTACCCACGCCGCCGACTTGAGTAGCGGGTCCTACTACACTCGACTAGTTATCGCTCACTAATTTATTATAATAAAATAAATAATTCATTCATAAATTTACGCCATGTTTCTGTAGTAATTTGTCAAATCCTTATGTCTAGTTTTTAGTTATATAGTTCCGTGACTTGATACTACATGATACATATGTTGTTACCTGAATGTAAATGTGAATGTGTACACAGTGAATGCGTGAGCCCCGTTTTTTTTTGCAGTATTTTGCTATGCAACTTGTCTTGAAACCTTTAAAGATAATAGGTATTTAGGCGATAATTCTAAAATCAAAGCGGACGTTGGGAATTTTCGGCACAACCCTGAATGACGTCAGGACACGCAAGACGAGTAGGCGGTGCTCGCTTCTATCTGTAAATGCACCCGCGTGGCAGGGTTTCGGCTCTGGAATACGGTTTATACTTTCTGTGATTTGCACCCTACTGGCGAGTCTTACATAGTCAGTCAGGTCATAAGTTCTCTCACATGTGCAATATGAAATAATTTAGACATGTTTATTATTTATGTAAACATTTATATAGCAAAATGAACTTAATGAAACATAGATTCTTATGGTAATAAAGTTTATTCAAAATGACCCCCGCGATTTTGAATACAGGCCTTTATTCTGCGCAGCCAGTCGTCTATCGCAGCACGAACGACGTCCATGTCAATATCGGCGGCTGCCTTAATCAAGGATGCCTTGAGTGACTCCAAATCAGGATGAGGCTTTGAGCAGGCCTTTTCCTCCAAGTGTTGCCATATCTTGTAATCTAACGGACTCAAATCTGGACTGGAGGAGGGCCAGTCTTCGTGCCGGATGAAGTCGATTTCACGCGCCGCCAGCCGTCTTGTGTGCTTTTCGCTCTATGAGCTGGCGCAGAATCTTGTTGGAATACCCAGTGCCTGTTATTAAACATGGTATGAGAAACAGGTTCCACAAGGTTCTTGAGGACTGTATTTTGATACACAACTGCATTCGTTTTTACGCCTTTCTCACAAAAATGCACCTCAGTTAAGCCCCAATAAGAGACTCCCAACCAAACCATGAGCGAGGATGGAAAATGACCTCGTTGGACACGCAGAATACGGTTGCTCGCTTCTTCACTGCTGTGTGCGTACACCTTATCATTTTGTTTGTTGTAGCTCTCTTCCACGGTGAAAATTTCATCATCCGGAAAAAGAATTTCCCGATGCTTTTTTCCCGCGTACCGCTTCAACAAAGCGCGGCATCTCTTCAGTCTCAGGTCCATTAAACGAGCGTCCAAACGATGTCCTGTTTTTCTTCGATATGCCCTAAGCCCTAAGTCTTCATTTAACACCCTTTTCACCGTGGTCCTGCTTAACCCCATCTGAAGGGCCAACAGTTTCTGCTTACGTATTGGAATTTTTTTGAATTCGCGCCTTCACAGCTTTTATCACTGCTGGAGTATATCAGAGCGAGGGCGACCACTTCTTGACCTGTCATCTACACTAGAGTCTTCATTGCATCGTTTTATGGTACGATAAACGAATCTTTTGGTTATATTCAAATTTTTCAGTAAGTCGAAAATCTGAATTGGCGCGTAACCGCAACGATGCAACGCAATAACTGCGACACGGTCTTCTTTAAGTGTCCACTCCATATTTAAAAATGAGGAAAATTCTAAAAAGTACACATTTTTATTTTCATGAAAAATTCGAAATACGAATTCAATAAACTTTTTTGTGACCAGCGTTCTAAATTCAAAAGTTTTTATTGTGTGACAGAACTTATGACCTGACTGTGTATAAAGTACTTCCGCCAACTTTAGCAGTTTCTGGATAACATTTCAATTTATTGATGGTGACCAAGCCAAAGTGTTAAAGGCGCTGAGACAACCAATGAATAAACTGCACTAGTCAAAGAATGCAAGGCAACTCTACTCTTTGGACAGAAAAAGCAAGATTCGGTGCAGACCAGAGATGTACTGTACCAGAAACCAGACTACCTATATCAGCAAAAGGAAGTCGGCTGAATCAACAGTAACCGGTGCTCAAACACCGGAAATTGGGTGAAATAGTCACAATAGAGCACCGACCACCCACCCGTGTTCAGCGGGCGTCCCACCTCATCATCTATCTAGCTACCAGTGGTACTTCTGGTAGTATCAATGCTAAGTCAGCTATGGTCTGCTGCACAACTTCGATTTTATGTATACTATTTCTAGTAAAAGTTTCGTATAAATAAAACCATACATATTCTTAGAAATTTAGTTTTTTTCTATTATATCATCTTGCAAATTTATCAGCCCACAAGCAATTATTACAATTTGATCCAAGTACCCTAAACAAAACTGCGAATAATTCTTGAAATATTCTGCGTTTACTTGACACCATTCTTCTCGCAGACGTTCTAGAATCGATACGAATAACAAATCCGGGTTACCTTTGCTGTTTGAACATGATGATTCGAAACACTCTTTGCTTCCTATCATGAAAAGCAATTAGATTTTTTAATAAAAATCAGTACTTTCGTTTTGGTTAGGTTAGGACTGACATGAGTGATGTGATGTTTGTTTGACAGTTGTCTTCACTCATATACTTGCCACTTTTTGGTTGGCCTGACTGCCACTTTTTTTGTGGTAGGCAAAGAAATTGATCCCAATACACTTCTAGTGACGTCACGTTTACTTTTCGTGGGTAAAATTTCAGCTTGGTTGTTTGAATAGACGCAATGAATAAAACCCATATCTATCTCTTTAAAATAAATTCATTTCGGTCTATATTTTCAAAATAAATTATATAAAAAAAAAACAGAAAAATGCATGGCCAATTATCGACATCGACTACAATACTGAAATAGTGCCATCCCAAATTGACTTGGACTATATGTACTGTACATACTTGGTGACATTAAATTAGCTGCCCAAGTTTTGGAGAATGATAGTAGATGCCAATATTATGAATAATTTTGCTCTAGAATAGAAACCTGGCAAAAAATATTTGAGTGTCCCATAATAACTTGTATTCAGCTGAGCAAGTCAATATACTGAGGACCAAAATCAATATTGGTGATCTTAGGTTCCTTTAAAACAAATATAATTGTTCTTAATTATGTTAAAACTCACCCTGTATTAAATGTCACGGGCAAGCTAGAAGAGCGGTTAATAGCAGCTTAAGCCGGTTAAACCTAGCCAATAACCATGTAACTCGTAAATCCCGAAGTATTACAAAAATAAATACGACTTAAAGCAGGCTTAACCAACGCTGACTGGTTAATATTCGGTTTTAGGTAGGTAGATAGAGAGAAAGGAGATTTTCTTCTAGTACCTATAGTTTGCAACATAACTATAATTTTCAGACCGCAAGAATTGCCTCGCTGTTCCTGCAGGCAGTTCTGCGTCAGGACATGGCCTGGTTTGACACTGACAACAACTTTAACCTGGCTTCTAGAATGTCCGAGTGAGTATGGGTTAAATTGCTTTTCTAAAATACATAATAATATGCTAATTTGTGATCTATCGTTGAAAAGTTTTGTGTTCATATACTAGATAACGATTGGGAATAGATAAAAAAAACCGCTGCAAGTAGGACGCCGGACCCGCACAAAACGGGTTCCATACTATTATACACGGAAAAACTTAAAACGACAGTCCTTTGTACCATTATACCTTTTTAGTTTTAATGATAAAAAGGTATTTAATAATATTAATTAAATACTAGGTCACATTCAAGGCCAGGAAAATTTTGTGTATGTAGTAAACTCCTTTTCATTCCAATTCGCCCCATTGTCCGGGGGACTTCTTTCCCTGGAAAGAAGTCCCCCGGACAATGGGGCGAATTCTCTAGGTTGCACTCACTAAAATTACTTGACAATATTAGCTTCGACGCTCCTACGCGGTGGCCATAGATTCCATTTTCGAACTCACTTTTGAATTAATTCATCAGTACATTAAAATAATTCAAAATTGAGTTAGAAAATGGAATCTATGGCAACCGCATAAGAGCTGTCGGAGCTAATATCGTCAACTAATTTTAGTGAGTGTGTCCTAGAGAATAGGAAAATGGGGAGATCGGCCATGTTGTCGTTTGTCGATGTTGTGAAGGTGGTTTGTTGTGGTAGATATTTTATGAGTTTATTATTGTATTAGTGCGTTAAAAGGATTATTTACGATGCCAAAAGTTGTAAAGAGTTTTGTGAAGCGGAACACAAGAATCACGGTGTTTTAATACCAATAAACAATCTTCGCAAGAGAGTCGCCGCTATGACAGGTAAATTTTGGGGCTGCCATATACAGTTTTTTTCCCGATTGATTTCTTACAGATTGGAATTAAGATTTTTTTATGCAAAATCATTCAATATTAAGGAAAATTTTAAAAGGAATTAACACAACACAAAAAAATGTAAAGTTATATTCAACAATAATGTAATTAAATACGAAAATAATAATAATTCAAACTTGTTCATTTTATTGCAGCTGTGTCAGAGAAAACTGTAACGACAAAAGAAGGATCAACAGCGGCGAGTACTCATAAAGTTATCGTCACCCCAGGGAAGAGTCGCCTGCATCCCAAAAAGTTGGACTTGGATGGATTTGATTTGTGCGCTACACGACAAAAAATTCACAGTTTATGTTGTGAGGAAGGAATTACCAACATTGGCTAAATTACGTGCAGCTTTGAGAGAAGACATAAATTTTCAAGGAAGCATCTCAACATTGCACCGTATATTGCAAAGTATCGGTTTCAAGTATAAGCTAAACGTAAATTACTTATGGAACGTACTTATTATTATATTACCACATGGCGTTCAAAATATTTGCAGAGATTCCGAAGAAATCGCACTTTGGAGAAAAAACCTGTAGTATATTTAGACGAGACCTATATACACAACATTTATCATGCCAAAAGTTGCTCATGCGGGAACTGAAAATGGTTTCGTTAATGGTGCATTGTTAATGTTCAATTCCCAATCCAAATCCTCAGATTACCACGATGACATGAACTCAAATATTTTTTCAAAGTGGATAAGTGAAAAAAAAAGATTCCTAAGACAACGCTCCGTATCACTGCACTCAAATAAATAAAGCGCCTATAATGTCAAGTATTAAACGTGACATGCAGGAATAGCTGCGAGAAAAGGGCAAATTTCAAATAATACAGCTTTTGTTCAAGTATTTTGAAGATACTTGAACAAAAGCTGTATTATTTAAATTAATTAAACAAAACAAAGGCCCACCTACATGTACTGTGGATGCATTATTAAAATCTCACAATCATGAATTGTTAAAATTGCCGCCTTACCACTGCGATCTTAATTCGATCGAAAAAATGTGGAGCCTTGAAAGGGACGGGTTGCAGATAAAAACGTGGGCCAAGATCCAAAAGAAATTGCACGCCTAACAGAAGAGGCTTTTGAGACTGTTACAGCGGAAGATTGGGCAGCTCAATGTAAACATGTACAGAATTTGGAGGAAGAATATTTAAAAAATTAAGGTCTTATGGATGAAGTAATGGATTGATTTGTTATGTCCACGGCTAGTGACACTGAAACAGAATCTGATTCTGTTTCTATTCATTCTTCTGATAGTGATCATAGTATGACCGATCATAATTATTCAATAAAACTTTGAATAAAACTTTTAAATGTTATTTTATTTTCTAATTTAAAGTTGGTCGAACATCACCATTTTATATTTTAGAAATTACAGGAAGATTTATTTTTCAGTAATCTGACCTAAGCCGTATAGACATATTACATTAAATTGAAAACATTTTTTTTTTCTTATCTAAATATTCAAGTCGTAGTAGTTAATAAAATTAAAGTAAATGAACGCTAAGTTATTTCTCCTGATTTCCCCATATCTAACCCTGGCAACATTATGTCGCGCGAATACAGCACTGCGCTACGTCAATGTAGCAGAGCGATTCTTTGGCGGGAATTTGAACGAAGAGGGCGCAAAAATTAAAAACTTTTTCAAAACTTTAATTTTATTAGTAAATAAGTTCAATTACGTAGTGTAATTCTGTTGTACATAATATAAATTGTGTGAATAGTGTAAAAATGGTTGGAAACGAGGGCGGGGGACTAATCCCCCGCCCCTCGGCAGCAAAATACCCAGGTCGATAGACAGCGTGAAGGAGAGTGAGGACAATAGCGGCGGCGGTGAGGAGACTCCTTTTCTACCATATCGTAAGCCAAGTTATAAAAGACTTTATCCGGAAAATTCCGTTTGTACAGAATTTAATGTATATGTTGAGTAAACTACAGCCGAAAAATTGGGAAACAAAAGCCCGATATATCTAAATCACATATTTAGCAGTGGCATAAAAGGCGTCGTGGCTATTAGACGTATAAACGCTAATAAGATTGTGGTGATTTTCAAACAATTCAACAAAGCCAACAATTTCATCAACAACACGGCATTCCTAGACAAAAATGCATTCATCCCCGCTGCACACATAGAAAAGACTGGCATCATAAGATTCGTGCCCACAAACATTTCTAATAAGGACTTGTATAGCAAATTATCCTCGATCTACGAAATCGTAACAGTGAGACGCTTCACTAATAAAGTCGGCCAAGAGCGTGTGCCGCTTCAAACAGTGAGCATCACGTTTCTTTCACATACATTACCAGACACTGTACAATACGACTTGTTCTCCTACAGAGTATTTGACTACATCCCACCTCTGCAGCAGTGTTATAGGTGCTTTAAATTCAATCACTCAGCCAAGATCTGCAGCGGCAGGCAGCGCTGCAGTTGTTGCGCTGGTGACCACCATTATAAAGAGTGTGATAAGCCCAATGAGTTAACTTGTGTTAACTGCAGTGGGCCTCATATGGCAATCTCTAGGGTTTGCCCAATAAAAATTCAAAAAATTCTCGAAAAAAAGAGTAAAATCACATACTCTTCAGTTTTAAATACTAAAAGAGTTTCCCCCATTAAAAACTACACATTAAAATAAGCCCACAAACGTATCTAAAAATAATGTGACTACTGTAAATACTGTAAGCACTGTAGCAAGACACAGACCCCCAAGAATGTAACCCCTGTTGACGATATAAAATCGCAGCTGCTGGGTAATAATGTCCTAACTGATGCCATTGTCCGAATATTAGTCGAGTTAGCCAACAAGGTTGATGACACTCCAATAACTATGACGTCAATTGAGAATTTACTTTTCAAAAACTTACCATAATATGGATTCTAGTTCTTCTCATACTTCACAATATTCAAAGTGTTAAAAGCAAGAAACCTTTACTAATAAAAAATTACAAGAAAATAACGTTGATATCTGTCTATTGAATGAAACATGGATAAAAAACAATGAAACTTTTAATGTTCCTGGATATAATATTTTTAATAAAAATGCAAAAAACGAGCATGGTGGCGTAGCTATCCTTATTAAATCATTTCTTATATATAATTTATTGCAAACTGTTTTCTATGAAGATGTTCAATGAATCGCTTTATCATTGTCTGTCGAAACTGGAAATATGACAATTTTATGTGTATATTGCCCTCCTACTGGTGGTCCCATGATAATTAATAAATTAAAGTAAACTGTAAATGACCTACCTAAACCAATTTATGTATCAGGAGACTTTAATGCGCATCACATAGCTTTTGGTTGTGTTTCAACCAAAGGCCGTGGCCAGCATTTATTCGACATGATTGAAGAGTGTGATCTATGATACTAAATTCAGGTAGCTTTACAACGCTTAATAATCCGACCGCAATCCTTCTGCTATAGATGTTAGTTTAATCAGCCCTTGTATTGCCCCTCTTTGCGAGTGGTCAATACATGACGATAATATGGGAAGCTACCATTTTCCAACAATAACAAATATCACACTTTTTGCCTCTTTGCGAGTGGTCAATACATGACGATAATATGGGAAGCTACCATTTTCCAACAATAACAAATATCACACTTTCAATTGACAAGTATCAAGTTAACCCACCTGTTGATAAATTTCTGTACAAGAAAGCAGACTGGTCGAAGTTCAATGAACTATCTAGTAGTGACTTTAACGATTTTCTTGTGAACTATGAGAATCCCTTAGAATCTTACAATCAATTTTGCATTTGCAAAATGTATACCTAAATTTACCAAAACTTCAACCTTCCAAAGTAAATGTCCAGCTCCCTGGTTGAATGAAAGCTGCGAACAAAGTGTCATCAACTCGTACGAGGCTTTAAAATATTATAGAGCTAATCCCAGTATGGAAACTTATATTAAGTACAAAGAACTCGATGCATTAAAAAAACGGAAATTGCCGAAGAAAAACATAATGGATGGGGAAGGCTCTGTCAAAAATTCAATAGAACTACGCCGATAAGCATCATATGGAACTATATTAAAATGTTTAAAGGTATTAACAAAAACAAAAATAGATCATACAATGACGAATTTATCCCTGCCTTTTTAGAATAATTGTCAGAAGATAATACCACAATTGTAAAAGACCTAGATATGTATTATAATCTTAATAATAATAATGAGAAAACGAAGTTCCTATTAGATCCATTTTCAAAAAATGAATTCCTGTTAAGCCTTCAGTCTATACTAATAAAAAAACTTGGATGCGAGCTCAGACCAGATATCGAGATAGACAGCGAAAAGTCTACCTACTTCGCGTGTTTTTAATAGGTGGACTCCACTCATCCCGGCTCAGTCGCTGTCGCTCTCTGGCTGTTCGAATGTAAGTCGTGTACTAATAAACATAAAAATGCCTTACTGTGCCGTTGTGAATTGCAAAAACTCAAGCTATGTTGTTTCCAAATAAAACGACGGCGTTACCTTTCATACGTAAGTAATTTTATTTCTGAAATTCGCCTAATTTATTTAATAATCAATTATTTTTAAACTCGAGTAGCGTCTCCCGTTTTTACTGAGATAGGTTGAACCATAGCGTATATTTCCCAAGGACGTAATCCACTGCTGCTTCCACTTTTCACAATTCATGGATATCTCTTTCGTAGCCCTCAATGAACAGTGAAGCAAACTATACTTTCGTTAACCTTACAGTTGCATGGTACAGTCGATTTGCTCATTTTTCTGTCGATTTAATCAGATAGTGTTGTACAATGCGACGATTCTTGCAAAATCGATGGAAGATTCGATTTTGTTGACGGAAGAATGATAATTCTGAGTTGCATTTTCAATACAATCTATATTTTAGTAGTAGAATAACGTAATAAATTAGTTTAATCATGACTTAAAATTTAAGGTTTTTTCGTGTAACTCAGCATTACATAGAAAATCGATTAGTAATTCATTCCTCTGTCGATACAACATCGATTCGCTTCGAGAGAGGAATGAGTAGAAGACAGAGGAATGATTTAAAAAATGATAACTAGGTAGGTAGAACAAGACTGAACAAGTAGGCAATACTGTAGTAAAACGGGGTGTATTTTGATACCCAGGGGAGAATAGAGATAGCTCCCAATCTCTCTTCTCTAATACTTAACGAAGTAGTGGGCCTAAGAGTTATTTCCATTTACCCATGGTTATCAATACACCCCGTTTTACGTTACCTACATTATTCTCGTCAACCCCCTTAATTAGTAACTTTAATCCAGGTCAAATGCAACGCAGTTTCAATTGATTGTACATGACTATGGGAAATCTGACATTATTCCACAGTTTAAGATCGATTCGAGTTACTGAATAAGGGGGCTGGACGGATTTTCACATGAATAATAAAAGGTAAATAGGTACTACAGACAAATACATACTTTAACACTCTATGATGTGATATCCGGGTGCGATGCTACGATACGATCTCCCGCTCGAAACACTGCCGGCTTACTGACAAAAAGGCAACGCGGTAGGTACGTGGTCGTGGTAGGTAGGGGACTCCCACAGCAGCGCTCATTTTGAATCGATTTGGCGGCGCGCCTTTGACTGTTTCACGATTAATATGTCAACCCATCACTAAAAGGCGCTCGTGACCTCACAGTAGGTAGTGAAAAAGTTACACGGTTGGTTCTCATACATTCTACCGTGTTTGCTGCGTCTAGTATAGTATTATAGTATCTGTGGTCTATCTCGATATATGGTCTGTGGAAGAGAGTGTACAAGATATCCTATTAGACATTTTTATGCACTATGGAAAAAACAAATCATTCCTCAATCTTGGAAAACTCAGTGTGTGATTCCAATCCTTAAGCCAGATAAGCCACCAGATAGCGCAGATTCGTATCGTCCTATTTCACTGTCGTCAAGTATACCTAAACAGGTCATAAGTTCTGTCACATGTGCAATATGAAATAATTTAGACATGTTTATTATTTATGTAAACATTTATATAGCAAAATGAACTTAATAAAACATAGATTCTTATGGTAATAAAGTTTATTCAAAATGACCCCCGCGATTTTGAATATAGGCCTTTATTCTGCGCGGCCAGTCGTCTATCGCAGCACGAACGAGGTCCATGTCAATATCGGCGGCTGCCTTAATCAAGGATGCCTTGAGTGACTCCAAATCAGGATGAGGCTTTGAGCAGGCCTTTTCCTCCAAGTGTTGCCATATCTTGTAATCTAACGGACTCAAATCTGGACTGGAGGAGGGCCAGTCTTCGTGCCGGATGAAGTCGATTTCACGCGCCGCCAGCCAGTCTTGTGTGCTTTTCGCTCTATGAGCTGGCGCAGAATCTTGTTGGAATACCCAGTGCCTGTTATTAAACATGGTATGAGAAACAGGTTCCACAAGGTTCTTGAGGACTGTATTTTGATACACAACTGCATTAGTTTTTACGCCTTTCTCACAAAAATGTACCTCAGTTAAGCCCCAATAAGAGACTCCCAACCAAACCATGAGCGAGGATGGAAAATGACCTTGTTGGACACGCGGAATACGGTTGCTCGCTTCTTCACTGCTGTGTGCGTACACCTTATCATTTTGTTTGTTGTAACTCTCTTCTACTCTGAAAATTTTTTCATCCGAAAAAATAATTTCCCGATTTTTTTTCCCGCGTACCGCTTCAACAAAGCGCGGCATCTCTTCAGTCTCAGGTCCATTAAACGAGCGTCCAAACGATTTCCTGTTTTTCTTCGATATGCCCTAAGCCCTAAGTCTTCATTTAACACCCTTTTCACCGTGGTCCTGCTCAACCCCATCTGAAGGGCCAACAGTTTCTGCTTACGTATGGGATTTCTTTGAATTCGCGCCTTCACAGCTTTTATCACTGCTGGAGTCTTAACAGAGCGAGGGCGACCACTTCTTGACCTGTCATCTACACTAGAGTCTTCATTGTATCGTTTTATGGTACGATAAACGAATCTTTTGGTTATATTCAAATTTTTCAGTAAGTCGAAAATCTGAATTGGCGCGTAACCGCAATGATGCAACGCAATAACTGCGACACGGTCTTCTTTAAGTGTCCACTCCATATTTAAAAATGAGGAAAATTCTAAAAAGTACACATTTTTATTTTCATGAAAAATTCGAAATTCGAATTCAATAAACTTTTTTGTGGCCAGCGTTCTAAATTCAAAAGTTTTTATTGTGTGACAGAACTTATGACCTGACTGTGTAGGTAACATTTTTGAAAATATTATTAAATGCCGTCTTGACTGGTTTGTCAAGACGGCATAACCGACCGAATCAAATGAAATAATTCGACTTGTGCAATATGGCTTCAGACGAGGCAGGAGCTGTGCAGATAGTTACTTGTCCCTCATCGATGATCTGAAATATGTAAAAAATAGTAATAGTAGTGTTGCTTGTGCTTTTTTAGATGTAAAAGGAGCCTTTGATAATGTTCATCCTGGTGTATTAGTTAAGGTCTTAACTGGCTTGGGGATTCCTGGATTTCTTGTAAAATAGATATATGAGTTTTTAACAGGTCGTACATTATATGTAAAACATAACAACATTCAACAAGGTGCCATTTTGTCCCCATTGTTGTATAATTTATATACTAGTGAAATTTGTAAATATGTAAATACTGATTTTGTAAATATCCTGCAATTTGCTGATGACCTTGTATTATATTCTGTAAATAATGATGTAGATTTGGCCATAAACACAATTACTTCTGCTCTTGAAGAGCTGCACACCTATTACTCTGACAAGTCGTGCCTACAAATTAATCCATCCAAAAGTAATGCTATGATTTTTAGTAAAGACTTTCCTTCTATCAGTATTAAATATAATAATGAAATTATTCCAATAGTAAATCAACATACATTTATAGGCATAATAATAGAGCCAAATTTATCTTTTGAAAAACATATTAAATACATTTTGCAGAATTCTATTATAGGGCTTAATATTATGAGATGTCTGGCAGGAGTATCTTGGGGAGCAGACCCCAAAATTCTCTCTATCTTGTACATAGCAATTGTTAGAAGTCATAATGACTACAGCTGTTTAGCTTATTTAGGTAGTAGGTATGTACATAGGTTAGACATTGTTCAGAACAAAGCTTTGAGAATAATTTCAGGAGCAATGTGTTCAACTCCTATTAGAGCAATGGAAGTTGAGACTAATATCATGCCTCTTACATTGAGAAGATTGTTACTTGTGGAAAGATTTTGTATAAAGCCATTAGCTTCAAACAATCAACACATAATTAAAAGAATAGTAACTTGCGATATCAATTGCAATGAACAGCTAACAACGGGTGCTGATCTTCTTCATGGTCAGTCTCCAGAAATTGCTCGCATATTCCTGGAAATGAGAAAATTATACCCTTTAATTTATGTAAGCTCACCGTGGCCATGTTATTCACATACCTATGGCTTTTTATTTTTATTAATTCCAGCAATTAATAACCCCATCAAAAACAATGAAGATATGAAATATTTTTTGAGTAAAAATGGAAATTTCTATAGACTATATACTGATGGCAGCAAAGGAGAAAATCATGTCCGCAGTGCTGTATATGATCCTCAAAATAAACTTGTCCAAAGTTTTTTTCTGAATAATAATAGTAGTACAGTAGAACTCCAATTATCCGAACTCCGACTATCCGAATCGCCGATTATCCGAATCACAAAAAATTGTCCAAAAAAAGTCTAAGTGCGCTATTATTCTTCCCCCCGCGAAGCCAGTGTTTGCGCGTTAAGTCTTGACTTGACTTGTCTTAACTTGCCGTTGTGCCTACACTGACTTCCCCCCGCGTGTGTAGGCACAACAGCAAGTTAAGACAAGTTCCGGCGCATTGCAGTCACGGCGCACCTGTCATTGTTTGTTTTGATTAGCCAGTGTGCTATTGACCTTGCTCGAGGACGCTACTCTTTCGCTACGGCTTACTTTTGTTTGTGCGTGTACAATACTGTATTGTTTTTATACCATGGCATCAAGAAATCCAAGAGCATTTAAAAACGTAAAAAAACTTCCACTCTTCTACAAAAGTCAACCCAAGGCCTGGATGACTGCAGCTTTGTTTACCGAATGGTATGATGAAGTGTTTATTCCTGAAGTGAAAAAGCACCAAAAATCGGTGGGAAAAGAAGGCAGTAAGGTGCTTTTAATTGTTGATAACGTTGATAATTGTTGATAAAATAGTGCTATATCAAAACGTAGCTTTTATTCTCTCCAATGGCAATTTTTTTTTAAAAAACCGATTATCCGAATATTTGATTATCCGAATGGGTCCCGGTCCCCATTAATTCGGATAATTGGAGTTCTACTGTATATTTACTGCAGAGGCTTATGCAGTCTTAGAAGCAATTAAGCTAATTTTATATGTAAATAACCACGATAACTTTTTAATTCTAACTGACTCGTTAAGCTTAATCAAAGCTTTGGAAAGCTCCCAAATTCATTTTAAAGTTTCATACATGATTTATAAAATTAAAGAAATGGTTTATAGCTGTTGGAAAAAAGGCCTTGAAATTTCCTTTATGTGGATTCCATCACATAGAGGAATAACAAGGAATGAGATAGCTGATAAGGCTGCATTTGAAGGGATCAATTCTTTAGATGTTTCATTAATTGTAAATATAACTGTAACTGATTGCTATGCTGACATAAAGAAGAATACAAAGAGGTTATGGATTGAATTCTGGAAACAAGACCAAACAACTAAAGGGAAATGGTATGGAAGCATACAAGGAGTCTTACCAGTCAAGCCATGGTATCATGGTTTAGAATCAACCAGCCGGGACTATATCACCATAATCTGTCGCCTTCGCTTTGGCCACCATAATACTCCTTCACATTTAGCCAGATTCGGCATTATTCAAGACAATAAATGCAATAACTGTGGCAGCATCGGTGATATGTCACCTGATTTTTTCGTGTCCAGCATATTCGTTGGTACGATTGATTTTAGTGAGTGAACTTAGAGAAAATAATGCACTTAGTGTAAATAATGATCCCTCCCGCCGCCTTAATGAGATTTAAAAAAATGTGGACTGTTATGAACCAATTTACAAATACATTAAAAACACTTGTGGTAAAATCTAACAGTGAAGTGAAGTGTCAAACATGTGTCAAAACACAAATTCTGTCCAACTGAATAAAACATGCAAAAATAAAGACTTGACTTAAAGGTCTAGCAACCAGGCCATAAAATTCCAAAAAAAAATAAAAAATACAGTACTGCGTCTGCGGGACTTCTTTCGTGAAATGGACTTTACGTTTATATTGAACAAAGAGATGAGCAAAGAGTTTCGTTAACCTGCGTACTCAGGTTAACGAAACTCTTTGCTCATTGAAACCGGAAGTGGATAGAAATTGAGTAACTTATTTACAGAAATAAAATAAAATAATGTAATAATATTGATTATTATTCGAATGAGCAATTATTAATCGTATAATGACAAATAACTAAACATTAAACTCAATACCTGCAATTAAATATCTTTTCCGATAAGATCGGGAGAGTCCAGTTTTCACCGATAAAAAAATAAAACCAAATGGCTAAGAAAATGGCCATACCATCGATAGTCTGTGGGCCATACCAATAATTTCTTGTATGGGTACTTCTTTTATTTATTAAAAAACCGGTATGTCTCATTATTTCTAGTTAAAGTCGCAATAGAAATACATCCTCTAGGAAAATATCAGCTCTCTACCTATTTCGGATAAATATTTTTTCTTATGTGGTACGACGAATTTCCTATGACGCATTGTTTTCGGGCTCGAAAGGGTGGGCTGATTTCAACCCTCAATGCGCATCACTTAGTACAATTTTATTACATACAAGATTAGCGATGTACTTACGAAGATAAAACTTAAATGCTATAAAGTAGCAATTTGGTAGCAATAATTGTAATGGTAATACGCTGGGCAGATTAAGAAATTATCTCGTGCTTCGTGCCGTATACATAGATTATATTACGTGACTGGCCACCCTGAGAAGTCAGCGGCCGGTCAGAGTTTTTTGTGATTTCTTGGAATCTATAACTCAATTAAACTTTAAAGCTTTTTATCTGAATGTACAAAACAGCATCAATATTATAAAGGTGCCCGAATCATCAATTAGAAGTATGTATTAAAATGTGTAAATTGGGACACAATTTCCGAGTCGTCACTAAGGCTTAAACGTTTCCTTAATAAAATTATTTCATTCAAATTCAAATTTAAAATCGTTTAGGTTTCAGACAGCCGTTTACAAGGTCAAATAATTAAGATCTGCTATGGTCTGCCTTAAAGGTGAACATAATATTGATTTGTATTATTACTTATATAAAAACATATTGTATTGTATTGATTGTCTTAATAATGTACCTATTTATTTGATTTGTCCCCCTTTAAGGTACAGCATAGCAGATCTTAATAATTTGACCTTGTAAACGGCCGTCTGTCGTATATTTAGTAGAAAAACTTACATCTTAGACTTATTTTTGGTTTGTAAATACTACAATAATCACTTTGATAATATAATTTATTTTTTATTTTTTCTCCTTAAGTGTTCTCTTACGATGTTACGAAACCCTTCGTGTGCGAGTACGAATATCATCTTACAATAGCTATCTACGAGTAGGTACCCACCTTAGTGTTCTATCCCAATCAGCAGGCAACATCAATGACAGGAAAGCGAAACATTTATGTTGCGTGACTTGTTTTACCACACTTCTAATAGACACACTTGGTGTAACCCTTATTAAGACTTTATGTTATCTATGTGAACCAAGCAAATCGCTGTAAGTTCAGACGGAATAAAACTTGATACACAGAAGTCTATAAATAAAACGATTCGATAATTATTTGGCTTTTTTGTTGATTCAGTTTTTGGAAAATTTTCAAAATGGCGGAGAGATGGGTGCGGCATACTCCATGGTTCAAACGACCAAATTCAAAAGTTTTTATGTGACTTTGAAAGAAAATTCAATCGGGTTACTTGTTTTCATAATAATTCCACTTGTTTCACCGTTAAACTTCAATGGGTGGATGGTATGAGGAGTAGAAAATAATGCAAAAAAACACAAATTTCCTCTGTAGCCCGTAAGGTCACAGAGCCATTAGTAAATATATGATGTGATATTTGTGTGTTGTTTGATCATGATTGATTTGATATACAGTTTGTATTGTATTTATTGTATTTATTTATTACTCATTTACAATAATCTCTTGTAAATGAGTAATCAGTTGTCTCAGTGTAAATTGAAAAAAGTTAAAAACTAGGTAAATATCAGGTGTAGCTCACGCAACCCTTCTAGGAGGGTGTACCTAATTCTTAGAGAGACTAAGTCGCGTTATGCCTAAACGTCATACAAAACTAGCATAATGGCAATGATCGTATAGGCCTATTCCGCACTATGTCCTCTTCATATTCAAGCTAAATTTTAATCTGTCTAAAGTTTCATCAGCCTAAATCACGTTTTGCCTAAACCTACGTTTGCAAACTTATTTGTGTTTATTTATTGAGGAGGAGTGCTCTATGATCTGGGAGCACGGTAGTGCCCCTGGCAAGACGAGCAAGCAAAGCGCATGGGTACTATCTACCTTTTCCCGAAGCACTTCGTCGATTATTTGAACCCTCACAACTTGGGTTTGGATCATAGCAGTTGAACAAGATTCTCGGGATATGATGTCAATAGTGGGCTTAATATAATAATGGTTTGATAGTGCTCTTATACTTTAGAATTTATTGATATCTAAAATAACCCGATTTCGTCACTGACTCACTCACTGATGATCATCATAACCCTCAAGTCCTAGAAAGCTGATATTTGGTATGTAATTAAAACACTATCAACAAAAATAAACTAAAACTACGAATTTTTACTCCACAACCCCTTAAACTAGGGGCTGGAAGTTTTTATGAGACTTCCGCAAATTTTTATGCTAGAGGTCTGAAATGTATATAGGGGCACCTTGTTTATAACAAGTTTAGTTTTAATGGAATTGGACCATTCAGCAAGATTTTGCAGCCAGTGAGTTCTTCTACGGCCAGGTCTTCGTCGGTCCTGTACTTTGCCTTGCAGTATTAGTTGGAGCAGGCCGTATTTCTTTCCTCGCATAATGTGGCCAAAGTATTGGAGCTTCCTTCTCGTTATGGTTTTGAGAAATTCCAGTTTCTTGTGCATTCTCTGCAATACGGTCTCATTCCTTAGACTATACGGCCATGATATTTTCAGCATTCTCCTATATGTTCACATTTCGAATGCTTCTAGCCGATTGCACAATGTTTTTGTCAAGGTCCTCGCCATTGAGTAGAAACTCAATACAGGAGGACTGAAAGTATGTAAGACCCTACTAGGCGATATCTAGTGGTGAGTTGGAGACTGCGGTTGCAGATAAGGTGACTCATTTTGGTAAACGCAGCCCTAGCCTGTTCGATGTGACCTCTGACCCGGGTTCGAGTCCCGGTGGGGGCAAATATTTGTTCGATGAGAACGGATGTTTGTACCCTAGTCATGGTTGTTTATCTATCTAAGTATTAATATTTATCTATATAAGTATGTGTATCGTTGTCTAGTACCCAAGATACAGGGAATCCTAGTTTGGGGCTAGATCAATGTGTGTAAATAGTGTCCAAGGTATCAAGGTATCATTTATTTCTAAATAGGTAGCATAGACAAGATCTTTCCTCACAAAACAAATATGAACTCTCTTTTATCTATGTACCTACATTGTTATTTGACAAAAGATCAACATGTATATGAATCTGTTTGCCTTCCTCTCGTCTTACCGAAATCGCGTTAGGTATAACTAGCTATATGCCTACTTCGACTGACTAGTCATAACGCGATGTAGTTAATCTACGCTTTAGGCGTACCCTTCTAGAACGGCTCACGCAACAATGTAGGTAATCTCGTTTGATTATTCTACTTCCTTGGAGTGTGTGGAAAATTATCCGCTTTAAATCTAATGAAGAACTTTAGAGAGCAAAAATCTTAGGACAATCAATAACTTCGCTCAAACGTGACTCAAATAAATAAATATACTCAAACAATAAAGAAAACTCACGCCCCTGTCCTCTGTAGAATATTTTTGAACTATGTTGTTGATATATTATAGTGATTGATGACATAGGTGAATTTATGATCTATTGATGAGAAGATACTATGAGCGACATCTAGGTTGTTAAAAAGACAATTTTTAGGTGTACGATGTAATGTAGGGTGATGGACACTCTTCTTTATATTATTACGCTATGATAGTATCATCCAAATGGCTAGCCGGATTTCTACAAGAACTCTTGGCAACTTAGGTTTTTTGTCTGTACAAAACCATTATTTTTCATGGTGTCCGAACCATCAGTAAAAACGTTTTTAAATAAAAATATGTCAATTCGGACACAGTGTCCTAGTCATTCGTGCCCGAGTCGTTAGCAAGCCATTAATTGGTAGGCGGGATGATTGGTTGGCTGGCACAACTGTCTAAACTATCGGACTATGGTGATGTTGACGAGCTTTTTTGCACGTAATGTCGATAAGTATGACATAATTTATGTTTGTTTGCTTATCCTTTCCTGGATCGTGAATTCGATAGGGCCCCTGATTAAACCAATGGTTTGCATTAACAAGCGAATCGCAATAAATAACAGCTCGTGTCAAAGAATCGTGATTTGGTCGGATTTTAAAATGCGACTGAAAGAATTACAAAATAATCTAACTAATATTATAAATGTGAAAGTAGCGATGTTAGGATGTTTGGATGTTTCGATGTTTGTGTGTTTGTGCCTCAATCACGCTAAAACGGCTTAACGTATTTGAATGAAATTTTGCACAGAGGTAGTTTATGAGCTAGATTAACATATGGTATACTTTTTATCCGACTACACCAGAAGGAGGGTATCGTTATCTCGGTTACTAATAATTCCTAGGAACACGCAGATTAAGTTGCGGGCATCAGCTAGTATCCATTATAAATGTGAAAGTAGCGATGTTTAGATGTTTGGATGTTTGTGTGTTTGTGCCTCAATCACGCTAAAACGGCTAAACGGATTCGAATGAAATTTAGCACAGAGATAGTTTATAAGCTAGATTAACATATAGGATACTTTTATCCGACTGCACCAGAAGGAGGGTAACGCTATCTCGTTATATGATAATTCCTAGGAACACGCAGATGAAGTTGCGGGCATCAACTAGTTATAAATAAAATACATTTTTGGACCCAGACGAATATATTTTTAGAAAGTAGACATGTTTATATAGTTCTGTATAATTTACTCTATTCTGTTAAATCCATCAGATACATTGTACTGGCCAGGCATACGGTGGGTGTTTTAAAGTTAAACGATACCACCGAGTGTAGGGTTGACCCTTCGTCCACTTTCGTAACTAAACTTAGGCAGCCAGTTAACATTTTAGAGAAGCCTTTTATTTCGCTGCTTGGTAGGTTGGGAATGAGAAAATCTAGTAAAAGGTATATAAGAAAATTATTTTAATTTCGCAACTTTATGTGAGTTACTGTTACGAACGTGGATGAAAGGTTTCCCTTCCTTCTCATAACGTTAAGTTAAAATATTTATCTTAGCGATTTCTCACTGGCACAGCAAAGCCATGTCTTTTCTCAGATGGGGTAGCAGTGGCACAACTTCACATAACAACTTTAAGATTTTTCCAGGTGTCATTATTTTGACAGGTGTCATGTATGGCCAAGGCCCTCGTTGCACGGCGGGTATGAAGGGCTATTGAGTGCCCCTAACGAGGAGTAAAGGCTCAATGCTCTGCTGCTGCTTCTCAAAATAAATAAAGTGGCGATGTCATTTACCGAGCGAGAGAGAGTGACCGTCACGCTTTGAGTCATAGTTATGATCGGTTGCGCATTCGGGCTTCAGACTGTGGACTCGTCTTAAAATAAGCTTAACACTTTTGATATCAGCTCTAGAATTGTAGATAGATTAGGGTGTAACAAGAAAGGTGAAAAAAAATTGGTAAGGTACAGTTTCTGTATGTATATTCGTCTCATTGATGTAATTCGTATAAGATAAAAGGCAAATCTGACTGATTGACAGCACCAACACAACGCATAGCCAAAAATTCTCATCTACATTGCATAATGAAACTTAAGCTTTGCTGTAGGTAACTAAAAACAAATTTGAAAATACTTGCAATAGAGATGTCGAATCACCAGTGGTTATGGAAGCTAAACGGTATAAATATGTGTCGCGCTACCCTATAAAGGCATTTGCACTGAAATTCGCGTCATGCATCGTATTTAAAAATATTTAATGTTCGTTGTTTTTCGGCATACTTGAATCTGGGATCGGAACATAAATGCAATTTATGTGTATCTACATTCCGTGAAATCGATTGGAAGTGCAGTGGAAGTTGCAACGCATGTATTTAATATGTAGAATACGCCTTTCAAACTTTTAAAATAGTGCATATTTTTAAAAGAGTGTATTATTTTTAAACTTAGTATTTTTTGTAGGTTTCCGTACCTGGAGGGTGCCAAATGGGACCTTATATAAATAAGGTCCCATTTGGCGCCTTACCTTTGGCACGTAAAGCCACTATTGTCCGTCCGTCTTTCCGTCGGTCTTTCCGTCAGCGTGCTTTATCTGATGCTCAGAAATATATTATTATTATCTATTGCACTTTAACAAAAAATAATGAATTACACCCGTTTTTATTTATAAATCTCCATTCTAATCTTTAAAATACACCTACCTGTAGTGCTCTGTCTCTCTCTCTCTCTCTCTCTCTCTCTCTCTCTCTCTCTCTCTCTCTCTCTATACAAACAGCCCATTATTCAGAAACTCAAATCCACGTCAAATGCAGTTAGGGTAAAAATTCCACAGTTTTCGGTCAATTTGAGTTTCAGAATAGGTATGGAGGCAGGTTGTCCTAATCCTGATGCCTTGGCATAACATTGCTTCCGTCAGCATTGCATGCGTGTCGTTTTTGGGATACAGGGATGTAATAACTGCATGAGAAAGTCCGAAGACTTTCCGAAGAACGTATTTATCCGCAGAGACATGTTGAAGTTGAAGGAGGGCATGGGTGACAAGCTGGCCATCATCGCCAATCTAGTGGGCACAGCGATTCTATGCACTTGTGTGGCGATACCCCTCGGATGGAAACTATCTCTGGCTTGCATCACCGTGGTGCCGTGCTCTATTGCTGCCTCGGTAATTCTATCTAATGTAAGTATCTATTTTAAAAATAAAAAAGGTCTCTAGAGAATCAAACAGAACATTGCATAAACAAGCAAGCAACAAGTATAATTTTGAATGAATTTAATAATGACATCAATAATACAATTGGAAATATCATCTGGTTAGTAGTAAATAATTTATGTGTAAATGTAGACAAGACATCTTTTATGCAATTTTTCAATCAAGTAAAACCACAATTAAATTTATCAATGACGTATCAAAATCAAAAAATATCTGAATCACAGGAAATATTATTTTTAGGAATAACGATAGATTCACAGTTGTCATGGAAATCCCATGTCGACAAACTATGTAAAAAGGTCAATAGTTTTACTTATGCTCTGTACCGACTAACGAAAGTAGCAAGTAGAGAATCCGCTCTTCTAGCCTACCATGGATATGTAGCATCAGCACTACGCTATGGAATTGTGATATGGGGTAATACGGTGGATGTCAAAAGATTATTCATCATACAGAAACGCTGCATCAGAACCATATATGGTGTAAGTCCATATGACTCATGTAGACCGTTATTTAAACAGCTAAATCTTCTTACTCTAACTAGTATCTACATTTTGGAAATATGCATATTTGTAAGACTTAACATACATTTATTCACAAAATTGTCCAGTGTTAATTCATTTAATACTCGATTTCCTAATCTTTTAGTTCTTCCTCGAGCCAATACAGCATTGCACAATAGAAACTGTTACGCAATGGCTGTAAAGATATTTAATGGTATTCCAGCAGAGATACAATATCTACCGCTGCCCATCTTTAAAATAAAACTAAGAAAATGGCTAATACATAATGGCTTTTATGACATGTCCGAATTTTATAAGATTAAATCTCAGTTTAATATAATATAAGTAATAGCACATACAACATGGTACAAGTGGATCCTATTGTAGATTTTTGACAATTACACTGTTATTTTGATTACTGACTATTTTGTATTGTGAATTAAGTAAGTATCTGTAAATTTTGACATTAAGTAATTTGAATTTCAATTTGGTCATTTACAAAGGATTTAAAAAATATTATTGTTATCTTATAAAATGTTAGGTAGGTACTCAATTAAAATTAATTTGCATGCCCAGCGACGGCTAAATGTGTGAGACTTATATATTTAAGAACTTTATTTAACCACATTTATAGCAAATAAATAAATCTTTGAAAACTTTGAAATCTTTGAAATCTTTGAAATCTTTGAAATCTTTGAAATCAAGCAAAGTTGCAATTAAAGGCTGCTCCTGTGAAATAGTCGAGTGATAATAATGTGGGTGTCGAAGTGGTGGGTCTAATAACAATTGGAGAAAACCAGCTGTATCTAATATTCACAGTGGATACATAGAGGATTTAGACCGCTCCTCATTTCATTATTTCTGTTGCAGTATCAAACCAGGTCTTCATTCCGAGAGATGGACTCCTACAGTCAGGCCGGCAAGCAGGCTGAAGAGGTGCTCAAGTCTGTCAAAACTGTCGTCGCGTTCGGTGGAGAGTCCAAGGAGGTTGAGAAGTAAGTCCAAACTTCTTCATAGTTAGATTTATGTGATAGAAGTTACAGTGTAATAACACTCTACGATTAATTACTTTATTCAAATAATTCAATTGATGTCATGTGTTTCTAGAGCCGACTAGATTTACATTTACACTTACCAGCCAAACTTGCTTAGATAAGTTTTTTGTGTGTCATAAACGAAAAACTTAGATTTAAATTTGCCAGTACCGGATTTAAATGAACAGAACCCAAACAAAATCTACAAGACTTCTTCAACTTTATTCAAACAGAATGCAATAAAGTTTTTAAATTAAAAAAAGTCAGTGACTACAACTGCAAATCTAAATTTAATGACTGGGCAACGTTTGGAATTCGTAAAAATGGAGTTATCTTGTATGATCTTTATGAACAAAAAACCTATAACTTTGATCGAAAAATTCATGACTACTTTAACAAATATTCCAAAACTTTCAAGTTGGTTTGTAGAACATATTACACATTAATAGAAAAATACAAAATTCAAATAATAGAATGAAAACAGTTTGGAAAATAATAAAAAGGGAAAATGGCAAATGTACCAATGCACAATGATTTCTGCCTAAAGTCAGGTGATGATGTTGTTAAATCCAACGCTGAGATTGCTCGAGCTTTCTAAACATTCTTCACCAATGTACCCTTAACTCACAACGATCGTCTATTTTCATCTCCATATGACGCAGACTTTATTAAAAAAACTAGCTGACCCGCTCTCGCTTCGCTGCGGGTAGCTCTACCCCTACTTTACCCTTACCTATCCCTACCCTAACCTACCCCTACCCCTAACCAACCCCTACCCAACCCCTACCCTACCCTACCCCTATCCAACCCCTACCCTACCCTACCCCTACCAAACCACTACCCTACCCTTCCCCTACCCTACCCTACCCCTACCCTACCCCTGCCCTACCCTACCCTACCCTACCCCTACCCTACCCCTACCCTACCCATACCCTACCCTACCCCTACCTTACCCCTACCCCTACCCTACCCCTACCCTAATCCTACCCTACCCTACCCTACCCATACCCTACCCTACCCCTACCCTACCCCTGCCTACCCCTGCCCTACCCTACCCTACCCCACCCCTACCCTACCCCTACCCTACCCCTACCCTACCCCTACCCTACCCCTACCCTACCCCTACTCTACCCCTACCCTACCCCTACCCTACCCCTACCCTACCCCTACCCTACCCCTACCCTACCCCTACCCTACCCCTACCCTACCCCTACCCTTACCCCTACCCTACCCTACCCTACCCCTGCCCTACCCCTATCCTACCCCTACCCTACCCCTACCCTACCCCTACCCCTACCCTACCCCTACGCTACTCCTACCCTACCCTACCCATACCCTATCCTACCCTACTTTTAAATCTTCCCTGGTCTACAACAAACATTTCAAAACCAAAATCAGCTAAATCGACCCAGCTGTTCTCGAGTTTTAGCGAGACTAACGAACAGCGATTCATTTTTATATATATAGATAACACTGGCGTCAATAATGTATATTTAAAATGTCATCATGTATATCCCCAGGGCATTGTCAAAACGTTTAGATTACTTAACTTAAAAGATACTGAAGAACTGAGGGGTATATCAATCAAAATCATTGGTTCAGTAATTCTAGTTATAGCCCACACTTAGCTTGTATATTCAATAAAGGCTAGTATTTAATCACACATAAAAAATACTGATTTGCACAGCAAAAAAGTAATAAAGGGGGCTTGGCTTTGCTCACCCCTTTACCCTTCACCCTTAGGTGAAGGGTAAAGGGGGTGCCGCAGGTGCCGCAGGCAGCATTTTGCCCTGATATTTGCTGTGCAAATCAGTATTTTTGATGTGCGTTTTAATATGTCCTTCCCTCTCTCCTCGATATTATGATCGTCTCTAACTTGGATAAGGTCGCTGTACATGGTCAACTCAACTCTCCTTTCTCGTTTCACGACCTTATCTATCTTTCGTATAAGATCAGGCCTCTCAAGAGCAGGGCAAAATTTCTTAATATTCGTAACTTTAGGGATATTAACCTAGAGTCTCTTAGGTCGGATGCCTTGTCGATCGACTGGTCCCCTGTAATATCCAGCGAGACCATGGACGAGAAAATCAACAAGTTCAATATCATAGTCCTAGGTCTCTACGACAAGCACGCACCTATAAAAAAGTGAGAGTGAAACACCTACCCTCCCCTTGGCTAACAGATACTATTAAGCGTCTAATGGCCAAGAGGAACAGAGCCAAGTGTAAATACCGTAAGAATCCGACAGATGACAATTTTCTTTCTTACAAATGTCTTCGCAACCGCTGCAACCGTCTCTGTCGTGATGCTAAGCGTGGGCACATCCACGAGAGTATTGAAAGTTATACACCAGCTCAGGTGTGGAAGTTTCTAAAAACACTTGGCATAGGTAAGACTCAGGACTTTCATGCTGGTAATGTAGATCTCAACGGTCTCAACCAGTTCCTTTCTGCCCCACCTGTTGTGATGGATCCCATTGTCAAACAAGCCACTCTTCAGAGCCTGCGCTCTAAGTCCTTACCCGACACCACACCATTCAACTTGAGCAATGTTGGAATCTATGCGGTCAAGAAGGCGGTACTAGCAGTGAGCTCGAAAGCCGTAGGAGATGATAAAATCTGCCTTAAAATGCTTTTAACAATCCTGGATGAACTACTGCCAGCTATTACACATGTTATAAATTTTTCCCTATCGAATGGCATCTTCCCCACCATGTGGAAAAAAGCATTAGTCATCCCGCTCCCTAAAACTTCCAGTCCCACCTCTTTTAAAGAGTATCGATCTATTTCAATCCTACCCATCCTCTCCAAAGTCCTTGAATCCATTGTCCATACCCAGCTCTCTTCTTACCTTCTCTCAAACAATCTGCTGAACATGTACCAGTCAGGATTCAGACCGGGTCATAGCACCGTCACCGTCAGATAGCCATGGACCGCAAACAGCTTTCCGTGCTTGCTTTACTTGACTTCAGTAGTGCCTTCAACTGCGTAGATTTTGACATTCTCGTTGAGCTTCTCAGATCTCTGAACGTCTCCTCCTTCTCTGCTAGCTGGTTCGACTCTTATTTGAGGGATCGGCAACAGCGTATCAGGTCGGAAGAGATATCCACTGAATGGTGTGACCTCTCTACAGGCGTCCCTCAAGGTGGTATTCTTTCTCCTCTTCTATTCTCGATCTTTATCAACACCATCTCGGACGTCCTGTCCTCCTCATATCATCTTTACGCTGATGATCTCCAGATTTATCGCCACTTCTCTCTCAACGATGCACACTCTGCTGTGGAGGCACTCAACGCTGATCTTGAGGGAATAAGAAGTTGGGCTTCATTCTTCGGACTCCTGGTCAACCCGAGCAAGTCCCAGGCCATGATAATAGGTACTAGACATTCTCTTAACTTGTTGCAGCAACATCCCATTCCATCTGTCACTTTTAATGGTACCACAATCGTATATAGCGATAAAGTTAAAAACCTGGGTCTAATCTGCGACAACCAGTTGTCCTGGTCATCGCATGTCAATGAGGTAAGTCGCCGAGTATTTTCTACCTTTCACTCTCTCAGGAGACTTCAGTACTTTTTGCCTCGACATACCAAAATCACTCTTGCTCAATCTCTCATTCTACCCCTCATCGATTACGCTGATGTCTGCTGGGTCAGTGCTAACGAAGAACTACTGAACAAACTCGAACGACTTCAAAATCTCGGGATTCGGTTTATCTTCGGGCTGCGCAAATACGACCATGTGTTACAACATCGCAGGGAGTTGAAGTGGCTGCCGATTCGTCTTCGTCGGGATTCACACATCCTCAATTTCCTCTACAACATTTTACGTAATCCACGCTACCCAACTTTCTTACGAGACAGTTTTCAATTTCCAGCAGACCTCGGAGAACTCACGCAGTTTCCATGCTCACAACTCCACAGCATAACACCGCTTACTATGAGAACGGGTTTAGAGCCCGGGCCATTCGGTTGTGGAATGCACTCCCCTGCACCATCAGGGACAGTCCTAATCTGAATATCTTTAAAAGTCGTGTGAAGAAACATTACCTCTCCCTTTAGTGTTATAGGTAGTATGCATGTAAGTATGTATTAGTATAGTGTATAAAATAGTATTTGTAGTATATAATAAGTATTTAGTATTTTATTATAGTTATTATTTAATTTATTTTATTTATTATTTTATATATTGTACACATAGGTCTACCCCTGCTCAACCATAAACTTTTCCCTTGTTTGCCTGGTTTGCTGGAAGAGATCTCTTATTAGAGATAAGCTCGCCTTTGTACACTTTTTTTATGTAACTCTTGTTTTTTGTATGATTTGTGTGCAATAAATTATGTCCCTTCAATAAATGTATTGACGATGGAGCTTTCCCAGACCTCATGAAACACAAAAACTGATATTAAAATTTCAAACCAATATCTGTTCTCCCAGCACTAAGTAATTTTTTTTAAAAGATTATACTCAATCAAATGACTCTCAATCCTCGCTCGCGCACTCATCGTGTATGGTTGTATCGGTTACGCGACTACGCAGTATAACGGCTACCAGAGGCAATGACCTCTTCAGTGTTGAAATGCAAAAACTGCAACATAGTGATTTGCGAATTGCTTGCCTTTGTGCAAAATAAGGTGGATGTGATGGTGGAAGAAAGCCTTGTGCAAATATGTTCTACGGCTTTTACAGACGAAGAAATTGAAAAGGCCAAAAACCTTTTATTCGATTCCGTCAAGAAGAAAAAATCTAAAAGAAGACGAGAAGGAAAGACCCAGAGGAATTTGGATGACATAATATGTCTGATCAAAGAGACCGATCCTGAGGAAATACCAATCTTCGTTGCGCGTGACCTTCAAAAACTACCTCCGGTCACTTTCGATCATGTAGATGTCACTAGGCTTCTTAAGGAAATCGTCTTGATCCAAAAAGACCTGGGTGTTATTCAAAATAACTACGCGAAGAACGCTGAAACTGAATATGTGACCATCGAAGAATTTGAGAAGCTGAAATTGGAGATCAACCAGTTGAAAGTTGCTAGGCAAACACGCGATATTGAGCCTAACGTCAACCACAAGAGAGGTGGTTATCGCCAGGAGGAGAGTTTCGACGCTCATAACAGTGGTCCCATGGGGCTGGTGAATCTTTCTGACTGTCGGCACCCTACCCTATCGTCATATGAGGGTACGCCGAGAATAACGCCATCGCGCCCGTCCTTTGCATGCGTAGTGCGCAATGTACCCGACCCGTCTCAGCTGTCTGTGTTATCGGCGGCCGAGCCAGCGCGCGTGGAGGCCCACCCGCGCGCCGCGGTTTCTACGGCAGCGGCTAGCGAGCGCACCTGTGAGGCCCCACCGAGGTTTCCAACGTCGTCGAACACTGAGAATACTGCCTCTGTCGTTGAAGGCTGTAATTCGAAGAAAGTCCTTGAACCTAATGATGGATGGGTGACTATTAATAGAAAACAGAAGAAAAATAGTTTCTCTGGTAGAAAGGGTACAGCAACGGTGAGCCCGTCGTGTAAATTCAAGGCTGCGGATGCCAGAATCCCACTGTTTATTTACAATGTGACCAAGGAAGCCTCAGTCAAAGATGTTGCGGAATATATATTTAAAAAGACCCAAATAACAGTCTTACCACAGAAAATTGATATGAAGGTGCCTAAAGATTACGATTCTTACAAAATATACATACCTAGAAAAAGCTTGTCATTGTTTGATGATGATTATTTATGGCCTAATGGTATTTTCTTTAGAAGATACTATTTATTCAAGAACAACGGGATTTTCACGGCCCAGGCCGCTATCGATTCACAGGCCTTGCAATAAATCCCACATCGCAGCTAAAACATAGCTATTGTATGCTGGCAAGCTTCAACTGTAAATCTTTAATGAGAGCCATAGACCATGTCAGAGAGCTATGTACTAAGATGGACATTGTGGCGCTCCAGGAGACCTGGCTCATGCCCCACGATCTACCGTACCTAAGCAGCGTCCACCCTGACTTCGCGGCTACTGGAGTGTCAGCTGTGGACACATCGGCGGGAGTGATACGGGGTAGACCATACGGAGGTGTCGCTATATTATGGCGTAAAAGTGCGTTCGATCGAGTTTCGGTCATCCAGTGTAAAAGTGTTCGGCTGGTGGCTGTAAGGTGTGAAGTGGCAAGTCGTTCTGCGATATTCTTTTCAGTATACATGCCTACAGACTCGAAGGTAAATCTAGTAGATTTTACTGAGTGCCTAGCTGAAATAAGTGCTATTATCGACGACAACAACGCTGACAATGTATACATACTTGGGGATTTTAACGCTCACCCAGGTGAGTTGTTCTGTCATGAGCTACTTTTATTTTGTTCGGACCAAAAGTGGATATGCGCGGACATAGAATCGCTAGGCATTGACTCGGGCACATATACCTATATAAGTGACGCTCACGGTAGCAGTAGGTGGCTTGACCATTGTGTAACTACCAGTTTAGCGTATCAAACTATCAGGAACATTGAAGTGCGGTACGACGTCACGTGGTCGGATCACTTTCCACTGCAAATTGAATGTGACTTTACGGTACTTTTACCTACAATTAATATACCTACTCCAGCACAGTGCAAAGTAATATGGGGTAATAGGGACGAACATCAAGTTAAGACATATACGGACTTGTGTAATAGACAATTAAGATCCGTTGACTTTCCACCAGAGCTGAAAGATTGTGGTGATAAGATATGTGCTAATCGTGATCATAGAATAGTAATAAGTAATCTTTATACCAACATAGTCAGTATTTTGTGTGAATCTGCTTCTATCAGTTATCGCGGCCGTGATCCTTCTAATAAAAAATATGTTGTTGGTTGGAACAAACATGTAATGAGGTTTCATAAGGATGCTCGATTACACTTTC
The DNA here is from genome assembly GCA_949825045.1 of Argyresthia goedartella. NCBI lineage: Eukaryota > Metazoa > Arthropoda > Insecta > Lepidoptera > Argyresthiidae > Argyresthia > Argyresthia goedartella. Next base: position 18,091,266 of record OX463806.1, read on the forward strand.
AGACATGGCTATTGTATGGGAAACCTACTACAGGATTTATTTATGATAATATGAAAAAAACTAAAAAGTATTTTAAAAACAAACTGAAATGGTGTCAGGACAATAGTGACCGAATCAAAATGGACATAATAGCGACAAGTCACGAAGCCAAGGATTTCAAGAACTTTTGGAAACAAACTAATAGATTGAGTCCAAAGCCCAGCCAACCCGTGAGTGTGGAGGGCCTGACCGACAACAAAGACATCGCTAATATGTTTAAAAATCATTTTACTGTAGCACCTTTATCTGTGTCAACTGCGCCGAGTTTCGACGCTCACACCCGTCATGCTGAGGAACGTGCATACCACAGATTCACTATAAAAGACGTAGAGATGGCCTTACGCGGTATGAAACGTGGAAAGTCGCCGGGACATGACGGGTTGAGTGTTGAGCACTTAAGACATGCGGGTGTGCATCTCCCCAGAGTTCTCAAAATGTTTATTAATGCCTGTATTGGACACTCTTATCTACCTGAGGATTTAATGAAAACTATTGTAGTACCTATAATAAAAAATAAGACAGGAGATGCCAGTGATAAGGGTAATTATAGGCCTATTTCTTTGGCAACTACTGTAGCGAAGGTGCTGGACAGTTTGCTTGACAAAACACTTACTGCATCTCTACATTTACATGATGCACAATTCGGGTTTAGGGCCGGGTTGTCCACAGAGAGTGCAATATTGTGTCTCAAGCAGACTGTCCGGTACTACACAGATAGAAAGACGCCGGTATACGCCTGTTTTCTTGACCTATCTAAGGCTTTTGACCTCGTTAATTACGAGATCCTTTGGGACAAGCTGACAAAGGAGACCGACTTACCTGATGAGCTTATTTTTATGTTTAAATACTGGTATGAAAATCAACGCAACGCTGTCAGGTGGGCCGGCTCATTAAGTCAGGAATATAGGCTTAATTGCGGAGTACGGCAAGGTGGGCTAACGTCTCCTAAATTGTTTAATATTTTTATAGACAAACTGATTAGGGAACTCAGCAACAACGCCATGGTAGGGTGCTCGGTTGACGGCGTCATGGTCAATAATATTAGCTATGCTGATGACATGGTAGTCCTGAGCCCTTCGATCAGAGCGCTTAGGCAGCTGCTGGGGATCTGTGGGTCATATGCCGAATCACATGGTCTTAGGTACAATGCTAAAAAGAGCGAGCTGCTAATATTTAGGGCCGGCAGTAAAGTACCATCGTGTGTGCCACCTGTCCAGCTCTGTGGTATTCCTTTAGTCAGGGTCACGCAGTTCAAGTACCTGGGCCATGTGGTCACGGACAGGCTCACAGATGACCTGGACATGGAAAGGGAGCGCAGGGCGCTGGCGGTTCGATGTAACATGCTGGCTCGCAGGTTTGCACGGTCCACTCGAGAAGTGAAACTCACATTGTTCAGAGCGTACTGTCAAACCTTCTACACCTGCAGCCTGTGGGTTAGTTACAAGCAGAGGACCTACAGCGCTCTGCGTGTTCAATACAATAACGCGTTGAGGATTGTGTTGGGGCTGCCGCGATTCTGTAGCGCCTCAATCATGTTCGCAGAGGCGAAAGTCGCCGACTTTTTTGCGATTCTGCGAAAAAGAATCGCTTCAATAATGATTCGTACACGCGGCAGCCCGAATACAATTCTCGATACGTTGGCAAATAGGATCGACAGCCCTATTATGAGACACTGGGTAGGTGTACATCTAGCTCCTAATAAAAAATGATGTACCTAACTGTGTTTTTCCTGATTGCTTCATGTAAATAATGATGTGTAATACGTGTGTGTAAGTGGTTGTGTGTGAGGGTAGAGATATGTGTGAGGGTATGTTTGTGTGTGTATGCCTATTAATTTAATTATGCTAAAATTAAAATTTTATTTTGTATATGTTGTGTAAAAATATGGATTATTTATATCTGAAATAAATTGATAAATAAATAAAAAATAAATGCTCTCACACTTCAACCGTACAAAACAACTCCACGCCAAACAATACGGTTTCGCTAGGGGTAAATCGACTACGGATGCAGATATTACCCTTATATCTCATATTTATTCTGCATGGGAGGCCGTACAGGATGCTATGGGAGTTTTTTGCGATCTGTCGAAGGCATTTGATTGTTTTGATCATAAAACGCTATTAATGAAATGAAACTTAATGATATCATAGTTAGAAATAAAGCATTGTATCTACTAAGATCATAATTAAGCAATATAATTCAAAAGGCAGAAGTCAACGGCGTTAAATCTGATGGATCGGGTGTAAAAATTGGCATTCCACAAGGATCCATATTAGGCCCTTTCTTGTTCCTGGTATTTATTAACGATCTGCCTTTCATGATGGAGAAATTGACTGACATAGTGTTGTTTCCTGATGATACTTCAATGGTCTTCAACATTAAAAGACAAAAAGAAAGTTTTAATGATGTTAATGGTTTAGTCTTTAATCTTGAATTGGTTCACAATGAAAAATTTATTGTTAAACGTTGGTAAAACCGAGTGTATCAAGTTCTTACTTGCAAATGTCAGGTAGTTTGAGACCAGTTTAGTATTAGACAGCAACACATTAGAATTAGTAAATAATACGAAGTTTCTTGGGATAACCATTGATAACAAATTGCAGTGGGGACCCCACATTGAAAAATTTGCTTGTAAATTAAGTTCTGCAGCTTACGCTGTCAGGAACATCAAACAAAACACGGATGTGGCTATATCTAGGCAATTATATTTTAGTTACTTTCATAGTGCCATGTCCTATGGTATCTTGTTGTAGGGAAAAGCAGGGGATATTCAAACTATTTGAATTTTAAAGAAAAGAGCTATTCGAGCAATTTTAGTTTAAAACGAATATACTCCTTAAGAGAGCTTTTTAAAGAAATTGACATACTAACTATTTTCGAAAATATAATGTATGTTCCCAAGAACCTTACAACATTTTCCAAACTTAGCGATAGCTGTAATGTTAACCTAAGAAATAATCACAGACTAGACTCGCGAAGGATAGAAATTCTTTCAAAGGTCAGTGCATTCTCTACTACAATAAAATACCTCTAGAGATTATGAAATTGCTATTTGAGCAATTTAAAAAGCATGTCAAAGCGACTTTGTCGAAAAAGGGATATTACAATGTTCAAGATTACTTAAATGACGGGACTGTATGGGGTTAATTTGGCTCAACAAACAACCTTGCTGTTAATAATTTTATCTACACACGTATCATAAACCCTCTTTACTGCGTACAAAAACCGCACGTTACGATCAGCATAATGTTAAACTACTTGGTAAAAACTCATTTCTTATCTGAAAAATTACACATTATGACCATAATGTGTAATTTTTCTACACATTATGACATTCACATTTCGAACGCCGACGCCCGCCTGCGTGCCGCCCCTAGTTTGTCTGTGAAGTTGGTACTGACATTCAAATTTCGAACGCCGGCGCCCGAAGTTGGTGCTACAGAACAAGCTAAGCAACTGCAGAGCCACAATGCCGGTCAAACATGCGGTTCCTGTACACATCAAAGAGAGCTTATGTATGTATGTAACTGTACATAATTAGGCATTAAAACTCTCGAGTGATATTATTATGAAACTCGCCTTCGGCTCGTTTCATAAACCCACTCTCGGGTATCAATGCCCTCCATTATGTAGCAGTCACATAAACTACTATTGTAATTAATTGTTAAGCACAACCAATTTTTAAAAGAGATCTAAAATCTACGTTTCTTCTCTAACAGTGGTTCAATGTATAGAAGAGGCAAAAAATGACGTTTGCTAAGTATATGTAAATATCTACAGTAATAAAGAACTTTGACTTCAACTCTTCGTCTCAGAAGCTCAGGCTGACACAGCAGAGTACTCAGAGTTTGAAGGGCACTCGCTTAGCCGGAGGGTCGGCTCCGTAAGTAGGAATAGTTCTGATCGAAGAGCTACGTAGGTTTAATGAAACACTCATATATGAGATGCACGCTGTATTTACAGCAAGCACTATTTATTACAAGGCAAATAGACGAATGCGGGTTACCGGCGTCCATGGGGGTACATGGGGGTACATGGGCGAACGCCCTTATCGGTCAAACCGAAAGAGAAATTGCAGCATCAGCTATGTTTATATAAGCGGCATTTAACTTAAACAGCAGTCTGCACATTTAAGACTTAGACTCTCCATATCATATCACATGGAACTAAATGAGAGGCATTTAAATTGATTGTATATCAAAACCAATAGAAAGTCTACAAATAAGTGTATTTATCAATTACGATCAGTATGTGATAGATACGTGGTAGTCAAACGCCAGCTATTTGCACACAGTATTTATTGGCATCGTGGAGTGGGGACGCAGCCCGCACGCAGATACATACATAACAATCCCTTCACCAATAGTTCTGAAGTAATCTTAACCTAACTTAATGTATGTTTAAACAATACCTATGTAGTTCCTAAAAGCCAAATATAGTCCTCATAGTTTGTAGTTGATTTTCGGCCTAACTCGTATACTACGAGTGTCGCCGATTACGAGCGCCTCAGTGTCCGAACCAGTACCCTCAGGTTGTGCAGTGTAGCCGTCACCTGGGGCGTTCTCATTATCTTCGGCGCTGACTCTGACGTCAACATTACGTTATCCCTTAATGACTCTGGAATCACACCTTTATGACCCCTCATAAGACAGCCATTCTCTTCTGATAATTGTTAACGGCATAGAAGGTACGGTTTTAAACTTACATCGCTAACTTTCCGTGGCCAACCTTCCTTTACATATCTAATGACCTGATTTAAAATCACATCTTGTTTTGTGGCGAGCCGTAACTCGGTCAAGGCATCCACTATGAAATTGACATACGCGGCCCGGTCCACCCCGGCAAGTGTATCGGATCTCACATCTCGCTCGCTCGCGGCGCTAGCAGGTAATGAGCACCGAGACAAATAATCTGCGGTGTTATTTGCACTACGCACGAATTCAATTTCATAACTATACGCTGCTAAAAACATCGCATAACGTTGTAGCCTATTGGCCGATACCTCTGGTATTCCCTTTTGTGAACCGAAAATAGAGATTAAAGGTTTATGATCCGTACGTAACACGAACGGGTCTGAACTCCCGTATAGATATTGATGGAACCGTCTCACTCCAAATATAGCTCCAATAGCTTTAGCCTCCTTCTGTATTTGTGAGTACCTTTTCTCTGCGTTTGAAAGCGACCGTGATGCATAACAAACTGGTCTCTCTGACCCATCTTGACTTATTTGCGATAATGTCGCCCCTAATCCTCTTGGTGACGCATCTACCGTTAACACAATTTTTGCGTTGTGATTAAAATGTGCTATCAAACTTTCTGAAGCCAATTCCTTTTTAATTTTATCAAAGGCCTTTGTTGTTCTGGCGAACAAACCCACTTGACTCCTTTGTTTAATAACAAATATAAAGGAGCAAGTATACCCGACGCCCCTGACACAAAGTTCCTGTAGTAATTTGTCATCCCTAAAAACGACTGAAATTCGTTGACGTTTGTGGGTACTGGTGCTTCCAACATTGCCTTGACCTTGCCTTTTGACTTTCTAATTCCGTTCTTATCAATCACATAACCCAGATAAGTGACTTCATCTTGAAAAAACTTACACTTATCTCTGCGCAAAGTTAGACCTGCTACTTCAAACCGTTTTAATACTGTTTTTAACCTATCCATATGTTCCTTCCTATCTTTACCTGTCACTAGGACGTCATCGAGGAAACAGAGGACCCCGTCTAGATCTGCTACTAGCCCGTGCATGACTTTTGCAAAGATAGCCGGACTGCTAGAAAGACCGAATATTAAGCGCTTATATTTAAAAAGGCCTCGGTTTGTATATATACATGTTAGCATTTGTGTGTCATCCTCTTCTGACAGTATTAATTGATTAAAAGCCTGTTGGAGATCTAGTTGGCTAAATTGTTCCCCCCCATGTAATTTCGTGAATAGATCTTCTACTGTTGGTAACGGAAACTTAGCTATAACCAATTGTTTACTCAGAGTTGCTGAATAATCAGCGCAAATTCTAATCTCCGTTAGCTTTTAATACCGGAACTATAGGCGAAGCAAAGTCCGAAACATCCACTGGCTCAATAATGCCTATTTTTTGTAGTCTATCCAACTCTTCGTTTATCTTATCTTTCAGCGCGAACGCTACCGGTCTAGCTTTCATAAAAACAGGTTTTGCGCCTGGTTTCAGAGAAAGTTTTATTTTATATCTATTACAACTTCCTAGTTTATCTGAAAAGTCTGTAGGAAATTCTGAACTCAACATATCTATCTCGTCTTTCTCTGTCCCTGCACAGTATTTAACTGGTGCAATTTCCAATTTAAATGTAGTCATAAAATCGCGACCTAACAGCGATGGCCCTCCATGCTGTTAGGTCGTGATTGTATGCTCCCTATACGTTACGGGTAACTTTACATAACCTATCGCGTCTATTTTGCTTCCCATGTAACTTGTGAGATTTTTCCTGCTCAGTGATAACGGTATTTCCGAAAAATATTTGTTGTAAGTCGATTCAGCTATAATTGAGACTGCCGAACCACTATCAACTTCGAATTCAATGTTTACTCCGTTCATTGAAATATTCTCCCGCATTGGCATACCCTTCACACAACGAATATTATAAATATTCTTACCGTCGTCGCGCTATCGGCCTCTGAACCTTCCTCGATAAGTTTAACACTTAGTTTTTTAGGACACATTCGACGTAAATGCCCTTTACACTGACGCACTTTGCATTTATATGACTTAAACCGACACTGGGCCTCTTTATGATTTGTATAACCACAAACGGCACATTTATCTCTGCTGGGCTCGTTATGGTTCGCGAAGCTGTAGACCGCGCCACCTGAAGCGAGTTGCACGGGGCCTGCGCCGGTCCCGGCCGGGCCCGGCACTGCTGTAGCACCTGCGCGCGCACACCTCACGTTCTCGGCCTGCTCAACCGCCTTGCTCAGTGTCAGCTCCTTAATTTGCTGCGCAAACAGCTTGTTGCGCTCGTGCCCGACCCTCATGCCCATGACGAATCGATCCAGCAATGATTCTTCTAAGTTGTTAAATCCACAATACGCTGCCAAAACCCTTAGCCTAGCCGCCAATTTCGCGTGACTTTCGCCTGACCTCTGCACCGCTGCATAGAACATGGATCGTTCAGCGAAGCCGCATCTCTTTGGAGTAAAATGATCGTCCAAAACTTTAACGATCTGATTATAGGTCAGTTTTTCCAATTTATTTGGAAGTGCAAGGTCACTCGCCAACTTGTATGTAGATTCCGTGAGTGCGCTTAACAAGATGGCGCGTCGCTTCCCGCCGGTTTTGTCATCTCCGTCGCTCACATTATTAGCAATACACCATTGTTCCAGCCGGGTCCGATAAACCTCCCATTCTTGTGATAAATGATCGAACGATGATAAAATTCCGAATGTTAAGCGAAGTTACTGCCCCACATCCAGCCGCGCCCGGAACAGTTGTGCTTCAGGCCTGAGCATTCTACGGCGCTTCAGCTCACCAGAGTACTGAATGACATGACGTTTTGTTTGAACAAAAAAGAATACACTGTAGCAGTACTTCTGGATATTGAGAAGGCGTTCGATAGAGTATGGCACGAGGGGTTGCTTTACAAGCTGTTGACGTCCCCTGCCCCAAGAAGAACTGTCAAGACAATCGCCTCTTTCCTGAAGATTCGCCGCTTCCAAGTGATGGTGGAAGACGCCGTCTCCGAGGAACATCCCGTTGCAGCCGGCGTCCCCCAGGGCTCTTGCCTATCTCCCGCCTGCTACGCCCGATACACGGACGACATCCCCATCGGGCCGGCTGCCCAGCTGGCACTCTTCGCAGACGACGCAGCCTACTATGCGTCGTCGTTCCAGGCTCCGCACGCTGCCATCAAACTGCAGCGCACCCTGGACATCTTGCCCGACTGGCTCGCCAAGTGGCGACTGTCCGTCAATCTTGGGAAAACGCAGGCGCTCATCACAGGCCAGAGTCTCCTTCCACCATCGCTCCAGCTCCAGGGACAGGACATCGAGTGGTCTCCGCAGGTGAAGTACCTGGGAGTGACCATTGTTCGCCGGCTCACCATGAAGCAACACATCGACAACGTCGTCCGCCTCCGTATGTTCGTCTCCGAGCACGTACCATACAAGGATGGCGCGTCCAACTGGGCACACCCTGGTGGAGTTCCAGATGGTGTGCTTGGCGCTGAGGTCACCGGCGACAAGTCTCGGATGCGGCGACTGTAGGAAATTAAGGAATATATAAAGAAGCAAATATAATACGGTATAAGTTCTCGCCCCGCGCTACGAGCAACCGGTTTGGTGCAGTCGCGTGTGCTAAGCAAATAAACAACGATTTTTTTACCACTGTGGGAGAAGGAGGGCGAAGAAAAAAAACTGAATCGCCCCAGACATCCCTGCTATCGGCAATCTCTTTGAGTCGCTGTAATGCTTGAGTCAGCCTTCGTTGAGTTGTCGTGCCTAAGGGAAGGGAAACTCCCACAGATTGATTTTTAGTTTTCTTTTAAATATAGGTTTTGTTTAAATAATACAAATATTACAAATTAAAGATAACTAGTAATATGCAGAATTAGGCTAATAATAAAAAAAATAATAAGCAAGTTCTGCGTTGGGATAGAGTAGTAACTACAGTCCACGCGCGGGTTGAATGCAGGGATTACTAACAAAATCCGACCGGTGCGCGGGCCTGTGACAGTCCACAGAAATTAATACTATAGCTCTAATCGTCCCCCGTCACCCGCAGACCATGGGAGTACTACGTATGAATTTGACAAGCTATAGTAGACACTGAAACCACGGTCAAATGTATGAGATCCGAGCATGTATTTTTTACTACCTACTATGACGTCACGAGCGCTTTTTAGTGATGGGTTCACAAGTTAATCGTGAAACCGATTCAAAGGCGCGCGACCATATCGATTCAAAGGGACCGCGCCGCCGAGATATCTGTGGGCACCGCCTTCCTACCCTTTTATTATACCTACCTACCGCTTATATACATTTGCGCTTTGCCTTTTTGTCTTTTCTATTCTTTAGAAGCACATATATTTAAAACTTAGGTAAATTAAAGGAAAAAATATGAAATATATAATGAATACACAACAATACTAAATAATATCTCACTCTACATTGCAATGAAAATGCAACGCAGATTCATCATACTTATATCAACAAAATCGAATCGTCCAGTAATATTGTATGAATCGTCGCATTATACATGACACTATCTGGTTAAATCAACAGAAAAATGAGAAAATCAACTGTACCATGCAACTGTAAGGTTAACGAAACTATAGGGCTGCGAAACAGGTGTTATGAATTGTGTAAAGTGGAAGTGTAAAAGCTGGGCTTCATCCTTTGGACTCCTGGTTAACCCGAGTAAGTCCCAGGTTATGATTATAGGTACAAGATATTCTCTTAAACTGTTACAGCAACAGCCTATTCCAGTTGTCACTTTCAATGGTACCACCATTATATAGCGATAAAGCTAAAATCCTGGGTCTCATCTTCGACAACCAGCTGTCCTGGTCATTTCATGTCAACAAGGTTAGTCGAAGAGTATTTGCTACCTTTCACTCTCTCAGGAGACTTCAATACTTTTTGCCTCGACAGACTAAAATCACTCCCGCTCAGTCTCTTCTTCTACCCCTCATCGATTATGCTGATTTCTGATGGGTCAGTGCTAACGAAGAATTACTGAAAAAACTCGAACGACCTCAAAATCTCGGGATTCGGTTTATCTTCGGGCTGCGGCTCCCCTGGTTTCATTTTAATCGGTTTAAAATAATGCCACACGATGGAAGTCACGGGCAACAGGACAGCTGGTGGTGTGTGCAAAACTCAGCAGCTAGTTTTTATATAAAAGTCTTATTCGATCGACATTAATTATGATTTTCGGGTGACAGCTCCTGACTATAATTGTGGTGGTTAGGTAGGTACTGTAAGGTCGCAGCAGTTCTTGAACACCACCTATAATTGCCTACCTAATCTGTACGGCTAGGGAGTTTAATTAGGAAGACGTTAGTAACACCAAACTTGTGTTTATTGATCGAATATGGTTACAATTTATTAACTGGCCCGATAGCCATTAAGCTAATCCTAACTATCTAATTTTCATCGGTCGCTGACCGATGCCTAAGGTGAAGTGTGTCACATCGACATTTCACATCAAAGCCTCTTTTTTTTTAAATTACAAATTACGTAACAGTGTCAAAGCGAACACTCACTCTAAAGAGGCCCGTATACAATATTATCGCATAGACATGTGGCGTTAATTCAGTGTATGTCACTAAATCTTAATTTAAAATAGTTAAATTTAGTACATCAATATTTATTACTGAATGTTATTTATCAATCGCAATCCGTTATGCAAAATTTACATTAGCATGTTTATAATAATAAAATCGATAATTACAAATAATAAAATCAATGTTAATAATCTAATCTTAATATTAATCCTAGTAATCAAATCTTAATACTAATCTTAATAATCTAGTCTTAATAATCTAATTAAATATTGTTAATAATAAAATAATAATAAACAAATATAATAATACTAACTTAATAATAATAATTTAATAATAGTAGTTTTTAAGTGGATAATGCATCCACTTATGTTGAATCATAAATGTCACTTTGCATTATATAAACTTTAATATATTTTGTACGTTGAAGCGGACAAGCGCACCGTTTTTTATTAGTAGATAGGAGCGCGCACTGCAACCGCCTACGTCACGGTATAACCTGTCGGCGCGCTCGCCTCCTCCGGAGTATGCGCGGCCGCCGCCGGACAGTGAGCTTGATGATACGACGCGAGACGCATGTCGCTCTGTTCCGCCGCTTTTGCTTACGCTCCGCTTTCGAAATTACTTATGCGCCTAATATCAACCGCTGTGCTTATTCCTTCTCTTTCCATTTCTCCTTCTAAGACTGTGCTTGACTATATGTACTGTGTGCTATACGTCGCTTTAAAATAAACTGTTAAACAGTGTTTTTGTTTACATTCACCGCGACCCGCACTATACTCAAGTAAGTGTTGCGTAGGCACCAGCCTACCAAAGTGGTGACCCCGAACTGTGCACGACGATATGGAAGCCAAAGGAACATCTAAACAGGTGAATAATGATGGCGCTGCGCAGGATGGCGCGGAGTTGTGTAAAGTGGGTGTGCGGATACCCCCATTCTATAAAGAAAAACCAGCACTATGGTTTGCCCAGCTGGAAGCCCAATTTACGCTGTCCAATATTACTGCGGACACTACAAAATTTTACTACACCATGGCCCAGCTGGATCCTCAATATGCGTCGGAAGTGGAGGACAATAACAAACCCACCAGCTACAAATAAATACGACAAGCTCAAAACCGAGCTGGTGAAGCGGTTGTCAGCCACACGAGAGCGAGATATCCAGCAGCTCTTGTCACACGAGGAGTTAGGGGACAGGAAACCTTCCCAGTTACTACGCCACATGCAGCACTTAGCCGGCCCTGGGGTACCCGAGGATCTCATGCGTACGATGTGGACCAACAGGCTTCCCCAGAACATCCAGGTCATCCTCGCGTCACAAACGAAGTGTACTTTGGAAGAATTGGCGGAATTGGCGGACAAGGTGCATGATGCCATTGCTTCTGCTCCACAAGTCGCGGCGGTACAACCAGCTGTAGCTCCTCCAACGGACCCGCTGGTCTTCCAGATCGCGGCACTCAGCAAGCAGATGGAGGCTTTGACCACCAGAATGGACAGAATGTCCCGGGAGCCCCGCCAATCACGACCGACGACGAGTAACCGAAGCCGAAGCCGAAGCTGACATCGCCAGAACTCGACGAGGTCAAACTCCAACTACCGCAAATTTCCCACCTGCTGGTACCATCACAAGTTTGGAAGCCTGTGTGAAACCGTGTGACTATACAGCGGGAAATGCATAGGGCAGTCGATGACGGCGACTGGCGGCTGTCCGAATTCCGGTCGCTTATTTGTTATGGACTCTAAATCAAAAATACAATTTTTAGTAGATACCGGAAGTGATTTGTGTGAGTTTCCCCGTAATTTATTAAAAGAACGAAGAAATAAAACTAATTATACTTTGTGTGCAGCTAACGGTACAATTATTAATACTTACGGGTATGCACACTTAGTTCTTAACATAGGATTGCGCCGCGACTATGCTTGGCGATTTGTTGTAGCGGATGTAACTAGGGCAATAATAGGTGTAGATTTTCTCGCTCATTATAATCTTTTAGTTGATTGCAGGAACCATCGCCTTACTGACAATAATACAAGGCTCACCGCCCCTGCTTTGCCTGCGTGGCCGTCTGATGTCATTTCTTCGGTAAAGGTTGTAACTGGTGAGTCCACATATCACAACATACTACGCGAATACCCTGACATCACTCGCCCATCTGGCATACATCGAATAACTAAACACTCAACAGTACACCACATTCGCACCACACCCGGCCCGCCCGTATCTAGTGAACCAAGACGACTGGCACCCGATAAATTAAAGGTAGCAAAAGAGGAGTTTGCCTCTATGCTTTCGAGTGGCATAGCCAGACCCTCTGAGTCACCTTGGGCATCTCCCTTACATCTGGCCCTTAAAAAAGACAACGGTTGGAGACCGTGCGGTGACTACAGGTTGCTAAATGCGAGAACCATTCCGGATAAATATCCGATTCGCCATATCCAGGATTTCTCGCACAGCATAACTGGTTGCACCGTCTTTTCAACCATAGATCTCGTCAAGGCCTACAACCAGATCCCCGTCAGCCCCGAAGACATCCCAAAAACCGCCATTACAACGCCGTTCGGGCTTAACGAATTCCCGTTCATGACGTTCGGACTTCGTAATGCCGGGCAGACTTTCCAGCGCTTCGTGGACGAGATGCTGCGGGGACTGGATTTCTGCTACAGTTACCTTGACGATTTCTTGGTCTTTTCAAAGGACCACAAGACGCATGAAGCACATTTACGGCGACTGTTCACCAGATTGCAGGAGTATGGGATGGTGATCAACACTTCCAAGTGCCACTTCGGAGTGGAAGAGGTAACCTTCTTAGGATACCGTATATCTGCAAACGGTACCAAACCACTACCTGCCAAGGTGGCAGCCATCCAGGACTTCCCAACGCCGAGGAACGTGAGGGAACTCAGGAGATTCTTGGGTATGCTTAATTTTTACAGACGGTTCATCCCTAACGCAGCCGTACACCAGGCTCCCATGAATTCTCTCCTCACAGGTTCTTTTAAAGGTTCCCATCCAATCAACTTTACCCAGGAAGAACAAGTTGCCTTTGAAAGGTGCAAAGCAGGTTTGTGCGATGCGGCACTGCTGGCTCATCCAGATGCTTTGGCAAAATTATGCATCGTCACTGATGCATCAAACGTGGCTATGGGTGCTGTACTGCAGCAGCTGAAGGACGGCGCCTGGGAACCTCTCTCATTTTTCTCGCGTAAACTGACGTCACCACAGCGTAAGTACTCTCCTTACGATAGGGAACTTTTAGCCATATACGAAGCTATAAAGTATTTTAGGCACATGGTAGAAGCACGAGACTTCATTGTCTATACCGACCATAAACCTTTGTGCTTCGCATATAGCTCTCGTAAAGATAATTGTTCCCCGAGGCAGTTCCGACATTTAGATTTTGTGTCACAATTTACGACAGACATCAGGCACATATCAGGAAGAGACAATGTCGTAGCTGACACTCTGTCACGAGTCGAGGAAATCACGCAGCCTGTTGACTACAGTAAGTTAGCTACGGCACAAAACACCGACTCTGAGCTACGCCTTCTTCTGAGCAGTAGCAGCTCACTGTGCCTGAAGAAAGTGAATGTGCCCGGAACTACTGTCGACCTTTACTGCGAGGAGAAAGAGGAGAAGGTAAGGCCCTATGTACCAAAGGAGCTCAGGCAGCAGATTATCGAGAGCCTTCACTCTCTAAGTCATCTAGGAGCAAATGCCACTGCCAGGTTGGTTGCGGAGAGGTACGTTTGGCCAGGAGTACGCAAAGACTGTCGAGAGTGGACCCAAAGTTGTCTGGCTTGCCAGCGCTGTAAGGTCACTCGTCACGTCTCATCACCCTTAAGCACGTTCAAGCTGTCGCATACCAGGTTCCAGAATATCCACATTGACCTCATAGGACCACTACCACCTTGTCAAGGGTTCAAGTACTGCCTCACTGCCATCGACCGTTTCACACGTTGGCCTGAAGCACTACCACTGCAAGACATATCAGCCGAGACCGTCGCTAAAGCGCTGTTGCACGGTTGGATTGCTCGCTTTGGATGCCCAATTGACATTGTCACCGACAGAGGTCAACAATTTGAGTCGACGCTATTCCAGCAGCTGGCAAAACTGGTAGGATTTCGGCGTAAGCGCACTACTGCGTATCACCCTGCCTGTAACGGACTCGTGGAACGTTTCCACAGGCAGCTGAAGGCAGCTATAAAGTGCCACGCCAACAGCAGTTGGGTTGAAGCACTCCCTCTAGTCCTGCTAGGAATCAGAGCCGCACATAAGGAAGACCTTCAAGCCTCTGCGGCAGAATTGGTTTACGGTGAGACTCTTAGGTTGCCCGGAGATTTCTTTGATCACGAGACTCACGCCACCACGGATGTTACTGACTACCTGTCCCGACTTCACATGTTTGCTAGGAATCTGAAACCAGTGCCAGGTACTCGTCACGTGGGACGTCGGCCGATTTTTGTCTTTAAAGATCTAGCAGCAGCAACTCATGTTTTCCTTAGGGATGACACAGTCGGTGGGTCGTTAAAACCAGCATACACTGGCCCACATAAAGTTTTGAGGAGAGATCCCAAGGTGTATCGGTTAGCAGTCAATGGTAAGGAAATGACAGTATCTATAGATCGGTTAAAGCCGGCCTACGTACTGCATGACACACACACCACTAGCACTCAACCGGATACACAAACACACACTCACAACACAAAAAACGTCACAAACACTTCATCAGCACCACCAATCCCAGCAAACACCACCACACCTACAACCAGAACCGAAGATAATAACACCAGGCGGACGCGGTCAGGCCGCGTTGTCCGGTTCCCTAACTATTATCGCCCATGATGGTCTCTGGAGGGGGGTGATGTGGCGTTAATTCAGTGTATGTCACTAAATCTTAATTTAAAATAGTTAAATTTAGTACATCAATATTTATTACTGAATGTTATTTATCAATCGCAATCCGTTATGCAAAATTTACATTAGCATGTTTATAATAATAAAATCGATAATTACAAATAATAAAATCAATATTAATAATCTTATCTTAATATTAATCCTAGTAATCAAATCTTAATACTAATCTTAATAATCTAGTCTTAATAATCTAATTAAATATTGTTAATAATAAAATAATAATAAACAAATATAATAATACTAACTTAATAATAATAATTTAATAATAGTAGTTTTTAAGTGGATAATGCATCCACTTATGTTGAATCATAAATGTCACTTTGCATTATATAAACTTTAATATGTTTTGTACGTTGAAGCGGACAAGCGCACCGTTTTTTATTAGTAGATAGGAGCGCGCACTGCAACCGCCTACGTCACGGTATAACCTGTCGGCGCGCTCGCCTCCTCCGGAGTATGCGCGGCCGCCGCCGGACAGTGAGCTTGATGATACGACGCGAGACGCATGTCGCTCTGTTCCGCCGCTTTTGCTTACGCTCCGCTTTCGAAATTACTTATGCGCCTAATATCAACCGCTGTGCTTATTCCTTCTCTTTCCATTTCTCCTTCTAAGACTGTGCTTGACTATATGTACTGTGTGCTATACGTCGCTTTAAAATAAACTGTTAAACAGTGTTCTTGTTTACATTCACCGCGACCCGCACTATACTCAAGTAAGTGTTGCGTAGGCACCAGCCTACCAAAGACAAATAACGAACCTAACTATATACCTTACAGTACCTAATAAGCACCTAAAACAGTTTCTATTTAGTTCCGTACACATATCAGGATACCCAGAAGATAGTATTATATTAATATAGTTAATAATATATGTAAATTTATATCTACTTAATATACAATATGAAGAGTGTCTGGTGAGTAAATATTCAGATAAGGAGATTTTTTGCGAAGTGTCCGATCTGTACCTAACTCTAATCTGTGCCTTGAGGCACATCGGCGAGAGCGAAGTATACTTATTCCAGGCTTAATTTTATCAAAATTCCAGATATAAAACCCTATTAGCACCAGCAGAGCGGTACGGCATCAAGAGAGGTCTTTACACCGGTTTGGGGACTGGATTCAACTGGGTCCTCACATACAGTCTCAACGCTATCGGCCTGGCCTACGGCACCAAGCTTGTGTTAGCTGACCTTGAAAAACCAGTTGATCAGCAGGACTACGTTGTCGGAGATATTCTTAGTGTAAGAAATTTGATTTGCACTGATAGTGGGCCGAATTAATAACGTCCACGCTGCACAAGTACCATTCATTATCATTGTCCTTTCTTTATCCAGGCGAAAAAGGAAAAGAGGAAAAGGGGCTTATAAATGAAATTTTCTTGAAATTAATAAATCATTTGCGTCATATGTATTTGCGACCACGTACCAATGCATTTATTCCTTTTCAGATTCTCTTCAACATTTACATGGCGACACAGTCAATAACCTTCTGCGTGCCACACGTGGAAACATTCTCAGCGGCCAAGGCTGCTGCAGCCACCATCTTCAAACTCCTGGACCGGCAGCCAGCAATCGACAGCCTCAGCAACGAGGGGTTGTCCCCGCGGCGGGTGCTGGGGGTTATATCATTGGAAGATGTACACTTTAGCTATCCGTCACGACCAGATGTTAAGGTATCAACATATTCATATTCATATTCTTTATTGCACAGAAATCTTATAGAAATAGTAAGGTAACAAAACATTTTATGAGCAAAGGCGAGCTTATCTCTAAAGAGAGATTTCTACCAGCAAACCTAGGTAGGACAGGAAAAATTGTGCAACAGGAGAGTCCTAGTGCGCAATAAAACTGTACATCTAATTGTTTAAAACTAAAACATAATAATTTAATACATGATATATACTAAATAAAATACAAAAGCAAAAATTTTTATATATATCAAACATATACTACTTATATATACATATATAAAAGTACCTATCACGAAAGAGAAAGGAAATGCTCTTTCAATCTTGTCTTAAAAGTGAAAATTGAGGGACTATCTCTAATAGCGCAGGGAAGTGCGTTCCACAGTCGGATCGCCGTTAACCTAAACGAGTGTTTGTAAGCGGCAGTGTTATGCCGAGGAGTAGAGAGAAGAGACATCGTGTGGGATCTCCGGTTGCTATGCCTGGAGGAAATAAACTCGAAACGTTCTCGAAGATATGAGGGGTAGCGGGGGTTTCGCAAAATGTTGAACAGATAGGAGAGAACGTGCATATCACGACGAAGGCGGATCGGAAGCCACCCCAACTCCTTGCGATACTGTGAGACATGGTCATACTTGCGCAGCCCGAAGACAAACCGAATCCCGAGGTTTTGAAGTCGTTCGAGTTTGTTCAGTTGTTCTTCGTTCAACATTATCATCAAATAATAAATTCAGCTTTGGCGTTAGCTATAGTGCGCCACAGATGGACATCCAGCTACTTTTGTCGATTTACCCGTAACTAAAAAAAATTGCCCTTCAAAGTGCAAAATATGAAGTCATGTGACAAATTATTGATATTGATTGTTTTTTTAGGGTTCCGTACCCGAAGGGTTCCAAACGGGACCCTATTACTAAGACTTCGCTGTCCGTCCGTCCGTCTGTCACCAGGCTGTATCTCAAGAACCTAGCTAGCTAGAGAGTTGAAATTTTCACAGATTATGTATTTCTGTTGCCGCTATAACAACAAATACTAAAAAACAGGATAAAATAAATATTTAAGGGGGCTCCCATACAACAATACCACATACAAACTTATGGATGCACCTGGTTACGTACATGGAGTGTGAAAGTAACCGCACCAATAACTTTGTAAACAATATTTTGCTGTGTAAAATCCAAACTATTCACTCCACACCATCGCTTCCATTGAACGGTGGTACGGAACCCTTCGTGCGCGATTTAGACTAGCACTTGACCGTTTTTTTTTTTATTATTGTCGACTCGAATGAGACGCCTCGTTTATAATAACAATAATTTATTTATTTAGACTCAAATATGAAATTAGGCACTTTAATTTGAATTAAACTTAAATATTGCAATATCATAGTCAACCAAAAATATATACACAGCCAAAGTTTCAATAGTATGATAACATCCTCTGCGTCAAAATGTTGATGCCACCATTTGGATAACTTAGGCACTTAGTCTAATCTATCCAAATATCCCGGACCGTTAAATTAGGGCCGGGCCGGCTTTAAACCAAATGGCTAAAGGTCCATCGTTGTAGCTCAGGGAAGTTCCGTCCCCAATACTAGGTATAAGTTGTATTAATATACAAGTTATTTAGGCTTAGGCTGCTTTTAAAGTTCTTAACATATACACTTGGGTAAACACTAAAACGGAACTTTTATGACTGACGTCACCTGGAGTGAACACTCTAGGCATTTGTGGGGACACAACATAAAATTTGCCTTATTGTTAAGTCATTATTTTTTCCTTTCCGGCCAGCAGAGTAGCGAAAGGGTTAATAATGCTAGATTGTATTTAAGTGGCATACATTTTTATATTTATATCATTTGCATTTAAAAAACATGTCGTGCCATAATTAATCAATTAAATACGTAGTACATAAATGTAAAGGCCTGGAACTTATGGCATGTGTGTGTATGTGTACATGGGTGTCTATGGGTTTGTGTGATTGTGTGTGTGTATATGTATGGGTATGAGTATATGTATAGTGTGCAAGATTGAGCCATACAAGTGCTCCTTTGCCTCAAAGTTAACCTGGTCGCACGCGTTAGCCCTGAAAACGTTGGGCTGTCGTTAGCGCGAAGTTTCGAAAATGCTCGATTATGTTTCGTTCAATCGTTGTACAATAAAACCGGTAAAATACAACAATAAAGCTGAAGTGTTGTAATCGTATTTTGTGTCTATAGTACTTATCAAAGCTACCGATATACCAATATGATTATTTTCCAATTGGTAAGTATTTATGCCCGCCATTGTTCTGGTTTCGTCGTGTCGAATGCTCGAGGTAAATAATTAATTGTGACCGTATTTCTCGATAAGGTGAGTGTCAAATAGTTTGCAAGTGTCAAATTAGTCCAACCTCTATCTATTGATTTTATCTTGTTATGTGCCCAAAGCAATATATAAAATCTACGCCTATTCGTGCAAGCCTTAACAAGGGCTACCGTTTGTGCGCGGAATCGAGATTTCGCGGAAGCGTTGTACAATAAAACTTTAAATAGACAGTACTAAAGCGGAAGTGTCGTTATCGTATTAAACATCTTTGGTACTTATAGGACCTCCCACATTTCCAACATGTTTTTTTTTATGACGCAATTGTTTCAGTTTCGTAATTTGTCATTTTTGCAAAATCTTGCAAAATCTTGAGTCCGTTTTTGTTAGTGATGATGTAGAAGAGGAACAGTAAAATAATGTATGGATTGATAAGGTACATATTTAAAATAAAATAAGTCGTTAATTTGATACAAAATTATCCTCAGTGTTGTAGTGAATAATTTTCAGGCGCGAAATAAAGCCTCAGCGATAACAATTTATTCCATTCCGCGTCAACTTGTTACGTTGGTATCTTAAATTAATCTTATAATGTATGGTCACTTCAACTTCCAATTTAGTTTCGTTCTCGTACTCCTCGTTTGTAAGTAAACCCAGGTCCAGTAATAGTATTGTTTTAAATAATTATTTTCAAAATTGTTTATGTAGTCCAGCTTTAGTCTTATTTTTAATTCCTCAGTCGTTTCAGGGATCCAGCATATTTAATGACAGACGAAAATCCGAGTTGCTGTTTTTAAGTGAAATATCAACTATTATCTGTCCCCGTATTGACATTTTGTTTTTACTCTGATATGAGGCGGTTGGCAACATCGTAAAATCTGTGGGATATCGATTTCGTAAAGTCATCACCGGTGCTTTTTTTCTAATAAGCCGGCGAGCTAGAGGATTCGTATTTTATTACGTTAGAAATATATATATCTATCTGGAAAGGGAGAGATAGTGCTTCTTTAGCCGGTTTTTAAATATATTTAGAGATCGACTGTCCCTGATAGTGCAGGGAAGCTCATTCCACTGTCGTATGGCCCGGATTCTGAACCCGTGCTCGTAGGCTGCAGTGGAGCAATCTGGAGCGTGGACGCCATATGAGTTCTCCGAGGCCTGCTGGAAGAAAGAAATTCGAAGCGATCACGTAGGAAGTTAGGGTAACGAGGGTTCCACAAAATATCATAAAGGAAACACCGGATATGAGAGTCCCGTCGAAGCCGATTCGGTAGCCACTTCAGCTCCCTGCGATGCTGAGATACGTGGTCATACTTGCGCAGTCCGAAGATGAACCGAATCCCGAGATTTTGAAGTCGTTCGAGTTTGTTTAGTTGTTCTTCATTTGCGCTGACCCAGCAAACATCAGCATAATCAATGAGGGGCAGAAGAAGGGACTGAGCGAGATTTATTTTGGTCTGGCGAGGAAGATAGTTCTGAAGTCTCCTGAGAGAGTGAAAGGTTGCGTAAACTCGCCTGCTGACCTATTTAACATGCATTGACCAAGACAGTTGATTATAAAAGATGACACCCAGGTTTTTAGCTTTATCGCTATACATGATTACAGTACCGTTATAAGTTACAGAAGGGACAGTCAATTGCTGCAACGTGTTTAAAGAGTGTCTGATACCTATAATCATGGCCTGGGATTTATTCGGATTAACTAACAACCCAAATGACGATACCCATCCACTAATCCGAGCCAAGTCAGCGTTCAACGCCTCCACGGCGGAATTTACATCATCAGGAGTGAAGTGACGATAGATCTGAAGGTCATCCGCGTAGAGATGATAGGGAGAAGAAAGGACATCGGATATGGAATTGATAAATATTGAGAACAGAAGAGGAGAGAGAATGCCACCTTGGGGGACACCGGAGGATAGGTCACACCATTCTGTATAAGCCTCCTCCGACTTGATACTCTGTTTTCGGTTTCTTATGTAAGAGTCAAACCAGCTGGCAGAGAGGCAGGAGACGTTAAGAGATTTGAGAAGTTCAACGAGAATGTCGAAGTCAACACAGTTAAAAGCACTGCTGAAGTCCAGCAGAGCCAGCACCGAGAGCTGGCTTTGATCCATGGCGACCTGAATATCATCGGTCTCTTTTAATAAAGCCGTAACAATACTATGACCCGTTCTAAAGCCTGACTGAGAAGGAATCAGTAGATTTTTAGAGGATAGATAATGGGAGAGCTGAGTATGGACAATGGATTCGAGGACTTTAGAAAGGATCGGCAAGATAGAAATGGGGCGATACTCTTTAAAGGAGGTGGTATCGGATGTTTTAGGGAGAGGGATAACTAATGCGTGTTTCCAAGCAGTAGGGAATGAACAATTTGAAATGTGGATATTTAAAATACGTGTTATGGCCGGAAGCAGATCATCAGGGATAGTTAGTATCATTTGTTGGCAGATATTATCATCTCCTACAGCTGATAATAACTGCCAACCAATGATTCTAACTATCCCTGATGATCTGCTTCCGGCCATAACACATATCTTAAATTGTGGCGCCGGCAGGTGTTTTATCCTGACTTTCTTAATGGGAGCATGTTTGTCGTAAAATCCCTAGACAATCGCATTAAATTTGTGGATTTTGTCGTCAACGTTCTCGCTCAAGATGACTGGGGACCAATCGACCAGTGAGACATAAGTCCTAAGGGAGTCCAGATCTATGCCTTTGAAGCTTCGAATATCTATGAATTTCGTTCTGCTCTTCGGACACCTAATCTTATAGTAGAGGCAGATGATATCGTGAAAAGAGAAAGGAGAGTTAAGTTGACCGTGAGAGGTAAACTTATCCAAGTTGGAGATGATTATGATATCTAGAAGAGATGGAGAAGAATGCGGCTGGAAATGAGTGGCCTCAAGATATGGAGATTGAATGAATCAACTATGGGCCTGAGTTTGGCAGAACGGGAATTCTTTTTGAGGAGACAGGTGTTGAAATCCCCAAGAATGAGAGTGTCGTCGTAAATTGGGGTCAAATAATTAAGAAGGGATTCAAAGGTGTCGAAGTAATCAACACAAAGAGAGGGGCTATAGAGGACACCAAGCACCACCTTATTGTGATGAAGAACAATTTCAAGGAAGAGGTATTCAGCAGCCTCGGAGTACTGGCTAGGAGCAAATTGATCACTTTACACGCAATTTCCGCACGCAGGTACACAGCGACACCTCCGTCTGCCTTTCCGGTTCTGTCGTTCCTATATAGCCTGAAGCCTGGAAGAGAGTACATGGATGAAGGGAGTGAAGGCTTAAGGAACGACTCAGAGACAAGGATGCCGTCCACATGTTGCTCACAAAAAGCCTCGATGAGATCCGGTTAGCTAGTGTGAATACTTTGAGCATTGATGACTATGTTCAGATTTTTCCCTGACCCACCAAAGACAGTCCTAAGTTTGACGGAAAGCGGTTCTTCCACAGTAGAAATATCGTTTTCCGCACAAATAAATTTATCGCTAGAAGCACACGACGAGAAGCTATCGTTATGGATATCCATACTATGTATAGGTAAATAATATAGATAGATATATGTATAAAAATATGTACTACAATAATGTAATATGAATAAAACAACAAAAAATATATACGAAGTAAATAACCTAGCGAACTGTTGAGTCATCTTCAAAATCTTCACGCCGCATTTTATTTCCCGTTTTCCTAAATTAACCCTCTCAACTTATCAATTAACTTCTGAATTGCCTGCGTATTGGTCGCTTACACCTCCCGTACCATTCCAGGAGGTGCTTTGTACTGGCCTAGCAATAGGCCGCGCCAGTTGTCAATGTGCGACCGTGGCCGCTCGCCCCTGGCAACTCTGCTCTATTACACCCGCAGCTAAGTGATCTAATTTTACCGTCTTCTAAAACGTAACCAGATACTTGAGCAACTCGGAAATGCCAAATTTTTATCATCGTTAGACTTAAAATCAGCCTTCTGGCAAATAGGTCTTGATTCACAGGCACCCAAGGAGAAGACCGCCTTTACAGTTCATGCTCGTGGCTTATTCCATTTCAAAATCATGTGCTTCGGCTTAACTTCCGCGCCGGCGACACGGCAACGCCTGATGGACATCCTATTTGTTCCGGAGTACAGTGGTCGTATCTTTATTTTATCTAGATGACATCATAATAGCTTCCGAGTCGTTAACTGAGCACTTACTTTATTACGTACAGTACTGGAACGTCTTCGCTATGCTAAGCTTACTATACATTTATCAAAATGTAACTTCTTTCGTAGGCAACTTAAATATTTAGGATTCGTGGTGGATGATTACGGTTTACGCCCAGATCCCGACAAAGTCAAAGCAATTATCGACTTCCCTATACCGACATCTCGAAAAGATGTCAAACGTTTTCTTGGCACCGTTGCATCTTACTACCATCGTTTTATTAAGAACTTCAGCAATATATCAGGGCCTCTTAACCAATTAAATTCAACTCGGAAAGGCGCTCCACCCTTTCGTTGGTCACCAGAAGCTAACCGAGCTTTCAGTGTAGCGATGACAACTGCACCTGTTCTAGCCTGTCCAGACTTCTCCAAACCATTCGTAAATTGTTGGAACCTTGACTCAGGACTTCTACGGTGAAGAGCACCCCCTGGCGAACTACAGGCGTTCACTTACGCTGCAGGGGAGGAACTACTCAGCCACTGAGAGAGAGCCCTAGCTGTCTTCAAACATTTTAGGCGGTATCTCGAAGGGTACCGTCAATTTAAAATAATAACCGACCATTCGAGTTTAAAATGGTTCCTTACCCTTAAAAATCCTACAGGACGACTCGAGAGAGTTGCCGTCTTTCTTCTTATAACTTCGTGGTCAAGCACCGTCGTGTTTCGGAAAATGTTGTGCCAGACGCCTTATCAAGAGCAGTCCCGGTAAACTTAATCGATACCAGCACCATTGCGGATACGTGGTACTTAAATCTATGTAAGAAATGTGAGGCCAAACCATGGTCGGTGACTAATTGTCAATTAAAAGACGGCTGCCTATATCTGTATACAAAAATATTTTGATATCTGAATTCGAATGAAAGGAGGTGATTCCTATGGAATTCCGCGATGAGATAATGCACGCTAATCATTCGGTGCCCATCTAGGTACGGCAAAAACTTATAAAAGGCTGATAATCCGCTACTTCTGGCCAGGCATGTACACCCGGCTAAGGAGACATCTGACCCCCCCACTTTTAAACGTAATTCCATTCACACTTTGCTGAGAAACGCCACCTACCACGATTCTTCCTCCACGATTCCTAGACAGACACCTACTAGTAAACTTGTTTCTGGAAAGTGTGCAGCCGCAGATTTTATATTTATATTTCAAATTTAAGAAAACCGATTACATCAACAATGACAAGGAAGAAATGAAAACATTGCTATACAGAGCGGGGTTCAAACCATGGTCCTACGATTCATGAAGCAAGCGCTCGTCCCAATGCACCAACCGACGATCTGTATATCATGGCGAAAATGAATATCATATTTCTACTGCAATGACGCAGCGCTCTAACTTCATCGTCAACCACATGAATTATATCACACATCAGAATTATAACCACAAAACAAGAATATCGTTCACTTAATGTCACAATATCACCCAAGTTACTGCGGATCTTGTGATTTTGAAAGTTTCGACCAGTTATCAGGTATCATTTTTTTACTGATTTTGTGAAAGCTAAAATAACAGTGTATTGGGAAGACAACCACAGCATCAAATGTATATCTAGAGAATTAGGTATCGCGGTAAGTATTTATTATACTTAATGGTATTTTTTTTTAGTTTCGTGTAACATAGGTTTCGTGTTAAAAGGACTAATATAAGATACTTATATCTCTTACCGAGAAACGCTGTCCGTCTATGGATTTGGAGATACCAAGAAAGTGGTGACGTAAAGCGTAACCACCCCGGCCCGCGAGCAATGACCTTCACAGATGCATCAAACCGACATCGTGGAATTGATAAGCCCCACACAGAAGACCCATTTAAGACGCCACGATCAACTGCCGTACCTTATAAAATTTCACTGGAAACAGTAAGTAAACATTTATCCACAATTACAAACCGGCCAAAAAAAATGAATTAACCGAAGCCCATCGTCAAGCCAGAATGAGATCCGCATCTGAGTATGTAAACTTTGATTATGAGAACGAAATCCGATGATGATGGCAGAAAAATATTATGGGAAAGAGCTGGCGAGCGTTATAACCATCAAAATATATTGCCTTTGAGAACCAGTGGCAGAATCACTTTAGGTAAGAATATTTATAATATATGTTATGTTTATAAACAACATAAACATCATACATTGTTTTTACTTCTGGCCTCAAACTTAGATAGCCTGTGTCCAGGGAACCAAAATCAGTAACATCAGAAACATGCAACTTCTAACCCCTTTTTCTTTCCTGCCCAGCCGGGATTCGAACCTGGGACCACGGTGCTTAGTTGGCATAGCCTCAATTAACCGCAACCCACATAGGTCTTCATTAATATTTAGACAAGTAAAATAATGATATTGATATTTTAAAGTGTATTACGCAGTGTTGATTTGTTATGTAACCAAATTATTGTTTTGCAGGCTATTGCGGATGGATGTCGTCCATGGGCCCATGGGAGTTGATTGAATTCGGCGGCCGAATGAATAAAGAGAAATACTTGGAAATGTTACAAGATTTGATTATTCCAACGTGCGCAATGTGTATCCTCTGGCAAATATACTTTATACAAGATAATTGTTCCGTGCACCGCTCGTGTTTGGTTATAGAGTGGCTCGCCGCTCGTGTTGATATAACTGTCATTGAATGGCCATCCACAAGCCCAGATTTGAACTTAATTGAAAACTTGTGGGGTCAAACGGTTCTTAACTGGGATACGCGTGAAATTAGAACAAAAAGCAAAAAGTAATAAGCTAGGTAGGTAATCTTACATTATAACAACCCATCGTTTTTATGAATCACCATATTGGGCACAATTCCAAAATTACACCAACATTACCAATATTTTGCTTAGCAAAAATGGAGCTGCGCTTAACAAGCTATCCTGACAAAACTTGGCAAACGGGTTCCTTGAATTAAAAGTTTTTTTTTGTCGAGAGCTTTTCTTGACTATCCCATTGGGAGTTATGACGTCATTAAATTTTTGTAGGTTTTTTTTTTCTGATACCTATCGTGTGGGTTATCAGATTAAAGGTCTTCTAGGTTCTAAAAATATACTACACCATTACGTTTCGGCCGCCTCTATATGAGAAGTGTTAATACGCACTTTAACAGAAAGGATTATGTTTTATATAAAATAAACTTGTAAATATGAGTCAAGAGGATTTTGTTTTAACAGATTCTCAAAGGCTTCTCCCTCCACATCAAGTCTGGAGAGACGGTGGCGCTGGTCGGCTCATCCGGCTGCGGCAAGTCCACTATTTTGCACCTGATCCAGCGGCTCTATGACCCCGCCTCGGGATTTGTCAAGCTTGATGGGAAGAACACGAGATCACTGAATCTCGGATGGCTTCGTTCCTGTCTGGGTAAATACCCAAAATCGTAATACTTTCATATCGTACACCTCTGTGGAATGGGAATATCGACCAGTTCATTTCTTTAATTTTCTAGTCATACGTACTAAGTTGAAAATACCTAAATGTGAATGAGCTCCCAACTGCAACTTCCAAATTATCATTTCGCCGTGGCTGTAGATGGAGAAAGTAAATACCATAAAATATCATTTACAAACAAACAGGCACATAGGTATATTACTTCTGGTCCCACACTAGGATGCCCACCCTGTGTCGTGGCAACCAGATTCACTGACGTCACAAACATGTAAACATCCAAGGTCTGGCGATTTTTTGTTACTCCCCAGCCTACAATGGGCATTCCCATCCCATCTCTCTTCAGGTCTTTACTTATTATCTTCCGTCACTACGTTGATATACTAAAGTTCTACTATACAATATCCAGGCGTTGTGGGTCAGGAGCCAGTGCTGTTCAAGGGCAGTATCCACGAAAACATCGCAATCGGGATCCCTGATGCGTCGCGGGAAGAGGTGCAACGAGTGGCTGACATGGCGCATGCGCACACATTCATCACCAATCTGCCGAAAGTACGTATGAACTAGTATGATGCCGATAGATACCTTGTAGATACACAGTTCCGGCCCACGCAGATTAAAGTATATTTTTGTTCCAAAAACTCAACCGGGATTTTTTATATTTTTTTCGGAGTACCGGTGAACAGGAATAGAATGTAACAAATTTTATAAAAAAATGTTTGGTGACAATTTTTATTGTATTAAATAGTTATATTTATAAAGTGCAACAAAACATCAAACCTAAAAATAAATCAATCATCATTGCTGTGAAATTCGTGATAGCAATTTCTTAATTTGGTAAGGCACAAGTAACATCATAGGCGCAGCATTTGAACCGAGTTCTGTTATAATGGCAGTGACGGCATATACCAACCTTTTCGGAAATAAAAGGCAAATGTTTAGCTCCAGCCAGTACAGGTACAGTAGGTAGTACACACAGACTATAATTAAGGATACTACGTGTACAGGAACTAATGCCCTGCTTCCCATCCGCTTTCGTGAAGGACGACTGTCACTATCCCCTTCCGTGACAGTTGGTGAATCCAAATCAGTATGGGCGTGGGATTCTATAAAAATCTCTCCTAGTTCCAATTTGAAAGCTGCTGTTATTTTTAACAGTTTCCAAAGATTTTAGCTGACCTTTTTTGTAATGAAGCCAAGAGTTGCTTACTCCTAAGTCAGCCATGCTTAATAAGAACTTTGCATCCACTTTTTGGCCCTATATCTATAGGGATAAACATCAGCCAAAAGGGGGTCGGCTAAATCCACCCGTACCATTTCCTGATTGTATTGTCTGACTACTCTATCTAAAGTCGTGGAACGGTCACATAAAGTTTGTTTTTATTGCACCAGCGTCGATACTATTTGCCTCCACAGAAGATAGAAACAGGTTTATTATCGTACCATTTTGTAAAGGCTAACTGATTATCCTGTCGAACTAGAACTTGACTGCTCCCTCGTCCTTGATTATATTTTTTTAATTCTCTGTCGTCAGTCAGTAATGGACGCACATCGGGTGGAATCCTCTTTCTCATAGCAGTCCCAGTAGCTCTGATTCATTTCCTTTCTAGCTCGTCCATCAATTTATCCGATGTAAAATACTCTGACAGTGTGAGAACAGCCTTTTTACCTAGTTCAAAGTTGGTGTTTTCATAATCGGGATAAGTACTTGTTCCTTGATATACATGAAAATCACATACAGTTCCATCTGGGTTGGCTGAAACGAAAGCCCTCAATCCAACCAGATTAGGTTTACCTGAACAGTAATTCTTGATTGCACATGATCCAGTAAATGTAATAGTCGTGTCATCCAAGGAGAGACACTGTTCCTTCTTCTGACTTTTGCATCCAGCCTGTATACGGTCGATTAGTGGGCGCATTTTCAATAATGTGTCCTTGGCTTTCGTCTCCTGTGTAACAACAGTGTCAAACACTGCTTTCAAAGAGTTTGAGTGAGCTTGCTGAGGCAAGAAAAATCGGTTTCGGAACATATTAATTGCAATAACTGCTACCCTCCATTTCTTCTCCCAATACATTCTCAAGGTAGTTGAGAGCTGCCATCATAAATGTCATGCCCAGGTAGATGTATAATTCAGAAACAGATAAATGCTCATGTTTGGACCATGGAATGATGATGATGGAACGATCACGTTAAGAACACGACGCTACGCTATATCACTGGTATTGCTGACGTAAGCGCAAAGGCCGCCAGCCTAAAATGGGACTTGGCCGGACATATTTGCCGCACGCACCCCCAGAAATGGGGTGGGCCAGCCACCGAATGGGCGTCAAGCGACGGGCCCCGGCGTAGGGGTAGACCGAGACGTCGATTGCGGGATGATCTGGACAAGTTCCTGCCAGATTAGGCGGAGCCACCACAGGGCATATATAAGTGGCTACAGCTAGTAGAAGGAGTGTCGACAATAGCATCGCTTCTTCGGCTGTGAACTATCATAGTGTTTTCTGTAGTCGCGCCGTACCTCGTTCCCTCTCCCGTCCTCTTCCTCGGCCTCTTTCATGATCTCTCGGCCTCTTACTCTTCCTCTTCCTCGGCTTTTTTCTCGTCCTCATCCTCTTCTTCTAGTCTTGCTAGTCTTCTTCCTGCAGTTGGAGTGTTACCTTCATTTTCTGAACTGTAACTTTCGTTACTGTTTGATTCAGACGATTTTTCAGCTGCGGGCTGAAACTCGTCGTCCCCTACATCTTCGTCCGACGGTACGAAATCTTCTACATCAGATTCTGGGTCAATCCGCTATTTCTACAGCCCTGAGAGCTAAAAATAAAAATTACATTAATTATACTTCTAACTATTAAAGTAAACAGTAAAGCCCATTGCGCAACAGAATGCACTTTATCATATACCTCACACTAAGCAGTAAAGCCCGAAGTGCAACTAAATGTACATAATTTTTCGATCCGGTATGAACTTATATATTAGTGTGATTGATACAAAATAATATGTATTCGTATAAGTGTATGGGCTGTAAAAACACGTTTTCAGTTTTTTTATTAAGTGCCTTAGATAAAACTATAATTTCCCAGTAATAACTAGAATTTACTGATACATGAATGTTAAACTAGTTTTAATGTAAACTGTGTTGTAAAAAATAGTGAAAACCCGTTAAAACTAGCATTACCTAGTAATGACTAATATTTGAAGCTGAATTAGTTGTTATAGGTCACTTTCTGTCCGAATACGAAAGTTAGGTTGTGTTAGGTAACAAGTTTAGGTACTACACGGCCGACTTAACTCGGCACCTCGCTGGAATGCGACCCCCTCCCCGCTTCCCCGCACGGCGCCCCACGTTCGCCTCGCGCGCTCACTCTATCAGTACCGATAGCACATTAGTTATCGTCACACGATTGTAATTAGACTCCCGTTTATTCTCCTGTTCAAGATTTTGTTTTTGGACATTGTTAGTTTTTTTTAACGTTGTTTTGTGTTTGTTCTACTGTTTTTTTTTGGACGTTGTTAAGTGTTCATTTCAAAATGGGAAAGCCTATACGGAGTGATTTTAAGGACTCAAGCACTGAGGGTTTTGAAGTTTTTGAAAAAGAGAAAGAAAAAAAATTACAAAATGGTTGACTGAAAAACTGATACTGAACTTATTTGCAAACCGTCTTGTCGTCATAGATAACGCTCCTTACCACTCAAACCAAACAGACAAACCTCCCGTCAGTTCAGCTCTGAAAACGAAATGCAGGAATGGCTAAAAAAATTACTAAACCAGAGCTTATCACATAATAAAATGAAAAAATCCACCAAAGAGGTACATAGTAGATGAACTGTTTCGGGAGCATGGACATAAAGTTTTACGTCTGCCACCCTATCAATATGATCTAAATCCGATCGAGTATACGTGATATCTAACTAAAAAATGGGTGGTAGACAAAAATATTAATCAATCTGAAAGGGAAATAGAAAAGTTGACGATGGACGCAATTGAATCAAGGTTTCTGATTGGAGGAAGGAAATCAACCATGTTGAGCGGTTAGAAAGAGATTACTGCGAGAAGGACAGACTCCAAGAATTGGAACAGAGGGAGTTAATATCTCTTGGCGGGTATAGCAGCAAATCAAGTAGCGAAGGTGAAAAAACGGACTCAGAAAGCGATTATTATATGACGGAAGGAATCGAACCAATAACTCATAGCGATAATGAATAAAAAAAAAAAAAAACTTAACTGTACCTACATCAATATTTAATGTCAAGTTTGTCGGGATTCAAATAAAGCTCTTTTAAATAACGGTATAACCATCTAGACTGTTCAATCATCCAGCGGCAACATTTTTGGTTGGACTGTAGGAAAGGGTCTGAAATTGTCTTTAAAATCTTAAATATGCACATTAGAAAAAACTTCATTTGACAAATTATGCGTATAATAATGCAATGGATAAACGAAAAGAAACAATAATCAAAATAATTTAAAACTATCAATAAAAAATGTGTTGCTCACACTCACGCTCGTACATTTTTTTGCACACCGTAGCTTGCATTCCTCGTAATGACGTCATTAGTGCCAGGTGCCGAGTTAAGTCGGCCGGGTTATACAACCTGGAGCTGAGCGAAGCGGAGCGGAGCGAGGCGGACCCATGAACTTTCACTGATTGTTTGCTTTGTTGACATTCATTTTCGACCAGCAGTAAATTCTAGTTTTAACTAAGGCAGTTAGTTAATTAAACTAGTTTTAACTAGTGAAAACGCGTTCTAACTGAAAACGGGTTCTTACTGCAACACATGACAAAATTAATAATTAATGTATTCATTATTAATTTTGTCTAATTCCTGAAACGAGAGAGCATAAATATATTATTTTTACAAATTTCATAGATTGAAGATTACCTACTAATTTCGCTCAAGTGTCACTGCCAAAATGTATTCTATTGAATCCACCATTCACAATGTCTAGAAATCAGAAAATTTAAAATTGAAATACATCAAACTCACTGTACATCTCATGGTACAATGGGCGTTTAGGAGGTGATTTTATTTAAATCTCTGGGCCGGAATGCTTAGTGTCATTTTGAACAATACAATGTACATGGCCTTACGAGGTTAAAAGGAGCGTGGGTTTAACCAATAGGTCCGACGCGCTGATGTGCAGATAGTATTATCAATTTAGCAAAGAATACCTTAATTCGTTTGGCACAAAACCGGATAAGTTGGCACAAAAAGAAGGAGGCTTACACTCTGTAATGGAACAAGCTGCCGATGTTGAATTACGATACCAATAAACCAGTAGGCCCAATAGATAATATTTGATTTCTGGTTAGACCCAACCTTAAGAGGCTATCAAATGTCTATCTTCACATTGAGCCGCAGCAGAAGTAAGAATACATGAAGATTCTACAGCAACGTTCAGAAATAAATCAGGGTGCAAGGACCGGCTTTTAACATAGCTAGTTTGTAAGGTCAATGGTGAGAATGTGAAGTCTGCTATTAAACCGAATATATGTAAATGTGTTTTGGAAGTCAAATGTAAATATTTCCATTCCATGAAATTTTAAAAAGGATCTCAAGTGTAAACAGGCCAATCAATCAGGGCTATGAAACGGTGATTGGCGAACGCGGCACATCCCTTTCCGGGGGCCAGAAGCAGCGCATCGCCATCGCGCGCTCACTGCTGCGCGAGCCTGCCGTGCTGCTGCTGGACGAGGCGACGTCGGCGCTGGACCCGCACTCCGAGCGCCAGGTGCAAGGTGCGCTGGACCGCGCTGCACAGGGCCGCACCACGCTTGTCGTCTCGCACAGGTGACTAGCTAGCACCCAAACTCTGGGCACCAGGGGCAGGGCGCGCTCGGCCATACCGCGCAGGGCCGCACAACGCTCGTCGTCTTGCCCAGGTGCCTAGCAACCCACACTCACACAGGTGACTAGCTAGCAACCGCACTCCGAGGGCTAGGTGCAGGGCGCGCTCGACCGCACCGTACAAAGCCGCACGCGCTCGTTGTCTCGCACAGGTGACTAGCTACCCATACTCGCACAGCTGACTAGCTACCACACACTCATACAGGTGACTAGTGATATGTACTTGCTTAGGGATTAACTAGTAGGACAGAGATGTAATGACACAACGACCGCGGATGACACACTGGTTATTTATTATGAACCCGCGATACATCACACTCTCCCACCATTAATTGAGAGACAGATTGTAAGATTACAACTAAGAAAGACAGCTGATATTAAATCTAATTAATTACTCCCTATTGTAACCATAGCGACACGGAGGGCGTCTCGGGCGTGTGATTCTTGCTAGCACTTCTTGCTGGCGGTTATCCGGGCTGGTGTGGGCGGCACTGGTCTCAGCATCAGTTGCAGTCGCTGGCTGAGTGGTGTCTGCAGCGTCAAACCATTCATCTTTGGTCAACGAAGAACTTCCTCCTGTCAGCTGTTCCAACCGCTGACCACCATTACTCTGGGAGCTCTCTTCCTCCCTCGTGACGTTGGTTGATGATGTCGGTAACTGCGACAGCGGACTACCTCCTGCTTCCGAGCTGCTCACCCCTGAATGATAGTTGTGGCTGCGTATTGAATCGTCTGATTCAACATCGACAACGCTGGAGTTATTTCCTCTCGTTTCTGTATCTTGTACAACTGATCGATATGTCTTCTATGCCTCTCTGTGCCATACTGTACTTCTTACATATTTATTCCTATTTTAATTATAATTATACCTTTTACCATACTTCTTTGTTATTTTTCCATTTTTTGAACATGATTTCATCGCCGATTGAAATGCTTCTGGCGTGTCCTCTCAAATTACGAATCTGTTTTTCTGTTCATCTTTTACAATTGTGTTTGAGTTCGGTCTTAATAAATCTAAACAAGTTCGTAACTTCTTACCCAATAACATTTCACTCGATGATTTTTGTGGTACAATGTTGACTGTTCCTTTAATTTAACAAAAACCTCATGTGGCATTAACACCACATCAGCGGCGACTCCGTCGGTCAATGCCTTAAGCAACGTTTAACTTGGCCCACAGCATTTTCTGCTGCGCCATTGTTTCGGGGTGGCGCGGCGGTGGAATGTTTTTTACAATGCCACTTTTTGCAGTAAATTTTGTGAATGCCGCGCTTGAATAGGGGGGCCGTTATCTGTGACGATTTCATGACAAAACTCAAATCTTGCAAATACTTGTCTTAAATCGCTAATTGTGGAGTCGGCCGCTGTTAAACTAACGCTACTCACTTCGATCCACTTTGAGTGTGCATCAACAGCGATTAAATAATAGTGGCTTCGAAACGGTCCTAAAAATCTAAATGAAGCCTAAACCAAGGCTTTTGCGGTCATGGCCAAGGTACTAGCTCACTTTTCACGGTATTATTTCGTTATATTAAACACACTTCACAAGAATTACAAATATTTTTAACGTCTTTATCTACATGTGGCCAATACACATACATACGTGCTAATGATTTCGTTTTTACAATGCCCATGTGACTGGAATGAAACTGGTTTAATATATCCCTTGTATAAAGATTTAGGTATGACAACTCTATAACCGAACATTAAACATCCATGTTCAGATGATATAAATTATTTCCTACTAAAATAATCTTGTTTATGTGATGGCCAGCCGTGTAATACATATCAGAGTATTTTGTTTAGAGCAACATCTCTCCTTGTGACTGCCGCCACTTGTTTAAACGAAATAGGTGAATTGGCTTCTATAAAGTACGCAAAAGAGCTATTATCGCTCACGTCGATGTCGCCTTTGTAACCCGGTTCCCTACCATTAGTTGATAAGCGAGACAGCATCCATGGCCACCGCCACCTCGACGGCCCGACGATATGTTACGTCTCTCTCTCTGACAGAATTCTTTGTCTGACTCTTTCACTTTTCATTCCATAGATGAATTGATCTCTCAGGTTCTCCTCCAGTGTACTTGCACGTCTTCGCCAACTTCTTCAAACGGAGCAAATAATCATTAACCGATTCTGAGGGTAGTTGTATGCATGCTCGGTATTTCATGCGTTCCGCGACTACAGATGATTTGGGTTTCAAATGATTTTCCACTATATCGACGAGAACACTAAATTCTTATTTTTAGGTTCGTCAGGGCTGCACAGATCAGTCATCAAGTCGTAGGTTTCATTTCCGACTAATGTTATCAGGAATGCAATCTGTACACCGGGCTTGATGTCGTTCACCTTGAATTATGCTTGCACTCGATTTCGTAACCAGACCACCAATCGTCGGAATTCTACTTGAATTATTTTATGTTGCCGACGACACTATTGTTCACTGACTGGTTTTTACTCGTAATTGCGCAATTTAAAACTGTATTTAACCACCTCGTTGCCAATTGATATGTACTTATGATTGATGGGATTAACTACTGGGACAGAGACGTAATGACACAACGACCGCGGATGACAGACTGGTTATTTATATATACCCGCGATAAATCACAACTAGCATCCGCACTCCGAGCTCCAGATGCAGGGTGCACTAGACCGCGCCGCGCAGGGCCACCCACACTCACACAGTTGACTACCATTCGCATACTTTCATCATAAGGCTGCACCACTACCTAGCTAGATAATTATGTATAGGTAGGTAGTGGAAGTTTGTGCCACGGTTAACCATCATTGTTTTCTCAGGCTATCTACAATAATAAATGCGGACCGTATCGTATGTATGGACAAAGGAGCTATCGTAGAGCAAGGAGCCCATGATGAGCTCATGAAAGCGAAAGGTAATGATATGCTGATTTATTTATACCACACAAAAAACACCATTAAACATATTATATTGTTGATGTTACAATTCCAGGATTCTACTGGAACTTAGTAACGACGGGTAAAGATACACAGGAATCAGATGATATTGAGACTGTCGACCAAGAAGCTGGCGATGTAACCAAGGAGGTAGAGACAGCTTTGGTGCCTAGATCAGATCCCAAGAGGCGGTCCAGGAGGGTACATCGACGGCATTCTTCCAGAAGAGGTAGGACGTGTCTTTAAGCTGAAGAACTTTCCCTGTGGAACGCTGGACGGATCAATATACTCAAAATCATAAAACATGATTAAATATAGATGTTTCTTGGAAAATGTTGTTCATAATGATGATTTTCGTATTACTACCATTTTACATGAAGGGGCCAACTGGTTTCTAAAGACAAAATCCCAACGGGTCGAAAACGGCCCACACTCTTTGACTCGGGTTATTTCCATACCAATTAAGTGCAAGAAATACAAACATTACCAAAATCGCAAGCGACACTAAGTTACGGCTTTTTGTGTTTCAAAGATATTCAGAGAAATCTTGACAAACTCACCTGATTGATGGTTCCTTTTAGAATCTCACGATTGGCTGACTCCTCGGGGTTCCATATCCTCAGTGATGTCGACCAGCATCCAGAACTTTGCGTATCAACTAGAGAGTGAGAGTGAGAGTGAGGTTGATGAAGATGATAAGGTCAGTAATTAAATTAGGTAATTTAACCATATCCACTTTAATTATCAGGTTTCTTTTTCATCTGGATATTGCCAAGTCAAGCAGAGGCATAGCCTTACCCTCCTTTTCTCGTACCCATTAGGATCTTTATCCACCCCCTGTAACTTTTTTGTGAACATTATTAACCCTTCCAATGAACACGGTTTGCAATTTATTCTAGTCCCCTGTTTGCTATTCTGATCCCATGCTTTCTTTGTAAGAAGTTTGCTTTAGTGGGTCTATAATGAAGTTGTGACTTCTTCCACAGGATATACCACCAGTTAGTGATTGGTTGCTAATGAAACAAAATGCTCCTGAGTGGGTGTACATAGTCGTCGGCTCCATCGCAGCGTTCATCCAGGGTGCTTGCTTTCCCATGTTCGCGATGCTATTCGGGTTTTCCATGGGGGTGAGTTTGTTCAGTGAACAATCACTGAATATTCTCGATTAATGTAGAACTAAAACTGTAGCGATTGGCTAGGACAACAGCGAAGACACCTTATTTTCTCACGGCGGATAGAATATTGTGAAAAGGATTGATTGTCTACTTGGATAGGTACAGTATTGATTCAACTCCAATCTACAATTTATATTTTTTCAGATGTTCTCATCGTCGAATCACGATGAGATCTCCAGGCTTTCAGGAGTATACTCCGTACTTTTCATGGTGGTGGCAGCCATAGCTGGTGTATCCATGTGCCTGCAGAGTTACACTTTCACCAGCGCCGGCCTGAAGATGACCTCAAGGTTGCGACTGCAGTACTTTGCCAGTTTACTCAAACAGGTATTATTTCAACACATTGAGGATTTTGGTGTATTGTGCATAGATTTTAGATCACTCAAGAAACTCCTTCGTCATTTTGTTATTGTCCAAATACTTCTCCTCTTCAGTCGGTCGTTTATTATTTTATGACTCATTCAACAGTGCTTGTTGACCATCGCCTACAATATGTATAGAACTAAAATATGTCTGTTCTGGTGCAGGCAGCTTTTTATTTTCTTTAATCTCGTCCAGGAAATGGGCTTCTACGACAAGCTGACCAACAGCGTTGGAGCGTTATGCAACCGACTCAGCAGCAACGCAGCAGACGTCCAAGGTGCCACTGGACTGAGGATCGGGCTCGTCCTTCAGGGCTTCAGCTCAGTCTTCGTAGGGTTTGTGATGGCAATGAGCTATAACTGGAAGCTGACGCTCGTTGGCATGTCGTTCTTGCCTTTGGTGAGTATGACACTGAATACAATTAAGCTCGCCTTTCAAACCAAGTTTCCAACATTTTTCAAACATTCATATTCAGTTCAAGTCCTCATCCAACAATATTTCCAAGGCTTACTCTCCAAAGCTTTTCTAAATGTTGATTTACAGTAATTAGAAGCAGTTTACTTTCAGATGGTCGGCAGCATTTGGCTGGAAGGGATCATATCACAGAAGTCTCAATTGAATGAGAGAGATGCAATGGAGTCTGCTACTGTCATAGCTACAGAGGCCGTGATCAGTATCAGAACTGTACAAAGTTTGGGTAAGAACTCCCTTGTTATTGTGTTGTGTAGGTATTGACTCAATATAAAGTTTTGAAAACCATATCCAAGTAAAAAATATTGTTTATTTTACGGCCCTAACTATTGTAAAAAGATAAATTAAGATTAAGAATCTTTATTATCTCATAACAAATATGTTTACAATTAATTTCTTATGAATAAATCTTATCAATTGTAAATAGTAATTATATTTTGTTTCAAATAGGTAAGTTAATATTTTATAGATCCACTTAATAATATAACAATTCCCAACAAATTAAAGAAGTATTGCATGCATAAATTTAGATAATGTTGTATTAATATAACTTATTTATTTATCCTATGAAAGCCTTCACCCGATCAGGGCTCTCATAGAATAAACTGATGTTTATATCAAGCAAAATTCAAAAAACTCCTACCATTCTCAGATACAGTAACGATCACACCTAGTTAGCTCCCCTTGGTGTTTATACCTTGCCTAGTTCCTGCGTCATATAAACAAACCACGAAGATGTTTACTGCATAGTACCTCGACATTATTTATTATATACATAGATCTAATGTGACTGCACACTATACTACCTAAGTAAAGCACCAAGTGCTTGCATGACATCTTAATATCTGAATGTTGTTCAGGTAAAAAAAAAAATGGTTGTTTGTAAAGTAGGTTTACGATCGAGATGTTTACGTGATAAGCCTCCGCTCGTGAGGATTCCGCGTGACAAGTTTCACGGAATGACTGGCAGCGCTTGAGATGAGACGGGAGATCGGTCCGTCTCTCTCTCGTTATACCTGCGATCGCGCTCGTGAGGTTTTGGTGTGACACAAGTTTCTGAACATGTCACCCGACTAAAACGATTTTAAAGACGTTATCACGTCAAAAAACAGTTACTTATTATAACTAGCTACCTACCCTAACCTACAATAACTCTGAAATAACAAGTTCGTTTGCTACAGGCGTTGAGAAATTATTCATGGAGCAGTTCGAAAATTCCCTGGCAGTGGCTGTGAAGTCAGTGGCTCGGAAGACGAGGTGGCGAGGTCTGGTACTTGCTCTAGGCATCTACGTGCCTTTCATGGCGTATTGCGCAGCCACTGTCTATGGCACTGTACTGGTCGCTAAAGAAGATTTGGACTACTCCATTGTTTTGTTGTGAGTACATACTACGTATAGTATGACATTGAGACATTGAGGTAGTTTGACATTATCTTTTCGCTCTGTTCTGCATGACATTAGTAAAATACAAGGGGGGGGGGGGGGGGGGGCTCCTTTACATCATAAGATACCTGTGAAGAAAGAACGTCCTTCCTTATTGTGTCAGGTATTTGATAATTCATCATTTCTTTATTGCACACAAATATTATAAAAAACAAGTGTTACATGTGAATAGTGCACAAAGGCGAACTTTAAGGCTAAGTTTGATTGCTGAACAGGAGTAAACCTATGTGTACAACAACACAACGAAATAAACGAGTACTAACATATGTACAAATTATGAATTCATATATTTGGAGGTTTCTAGATAACTTGCTTCGTCAATTAATTACTTTGTAAAATCTAGTATTTTACTGTTTTAAAGTATCTGTGGATTTACTAATACGTATCTGATCAAATCCACTAGCTGGATGAAATAAATGGAGGATCGCGAACGCATTATAAGAGAATTCTACGTTCAACAATGAACAAGTATGACAGGTAATGATGATAATGATGATGATGAAGAAAATGAGGAAGGTGACGATGATATTATCACATCCGCAGAGTAAACGAAGCGATCATGTACGGTGCGTACATGCTGGGTCAGTCGCTGGTGTATGCTCCTAACTTCAAGTCAGCAAAACTCTCCGGAGCCAGGATTCTGTCGACCATCAACCGGGTGCCGCGGGTCAGGTCTGAAGACGGACTTAAGAGCAGGCATGATTGGGTGTGTTCAAAGACTAGAGCCTATAGCATAAATACAGATTCTTCTTATTGTTCCTCTTCAATATTGTCCCATCTATCTCTACACCGAAGTTCTTACAAATTATTTCAGCTTATTAAGCATGAAAATCTACATAAAATACTTACCACAGGGTGCTCATACCATACTGATTAGAATTAGTAACCCTTGGTTATCAAGAAATGGCGCTGGGAATACCGATTGTAATGTAAACGCTATTGTATTCAGCCAACATAATTGTAGATGGCGCTAGGCACTAATCTTAGAAGGTAAAAATTATTTTATCTTTATAATCAAAATGTTAAAAAGAGTGTCAAAAAAAACAGTAGGACAATGCGCATATTGGTAGTAAAAAAAAGTCAGCGGCCGCCTCAAAAAGGTAAGTTTTTTGAATAGATATTATGATTATTATTAAAAGTTAGACAGGACTTAAAGTCGTATTTTATCTAGTTTTTGAGATTATTAACTCTAAAGTATCACCTTTTCTCTTAGAAATTCGTTAATGTTAGTTAGACCACCAACTTTTTCATCCACGTAGATACATGAAAAAGTACTCAACCTCAGGTAGGAATACATGATTTGAAAACAATACTGGATTCAGGTAAAAAAACTCTTCTAATCATCTTATATACTACCTGGAATAGGTCTTATATGACAGATTTTGACCCTTTGTATCTTTTTATAAATAGGAGATACAGATTTTTGGCCATATTAAAATATTATCCTCCATCGATACAGTGATCAAACACCAAAAAGTTTGAGGTGGTCGCGAAGAGTTGACGAGGGCTACCAGGCTCCATACAATTTTGCGCATTGTCCTTTAATCTCCTAGCGCCATCTCGCCATTTGCGATTTTGCAATAGTGCTGCACCAACTGAAATAAAGATGCTTTCGTACCATCTCTGATTACGGCGGAGTCATGTTTATAAGTGTTATATCTGAATTACTACAATATCTGTGGTAGAACACACATTACAACTCAAGAAACACCCTCAAGATACTCCTCATCCATCATTTAGACCTAAACAGACACCCAGAGGTATTTTCGCA
Source organism: Argyresthia goedartella (assembly GCA_949825045.1). NCBI lineage: Eukaryota > Metazoa > Arthropoda > Insecta > Lepidoptera > Argyresthiidae > Argyresthia > Argyresthia goedartella. The sequence continues at coordinate 18,132,037 of OX463806.1, forward strand.
TTTATAATAGGTAGGTATTTAAGTTTGATTGAAAATCTTGGTCTTCCAGAAAGCTTCAGGCCAGTTCCACCTTCATGACCTAGAGTTCAGTTACCCTACTCAAGCGAACCAGGCTGTGTTACAAGGTTTCGACCTGAAGGTGGACGCAGGGAAGACTGTAGCCCTAGTTGGCGCCTCAGGGTGCGGCAAGTCCACGGTGCTGCAGCTGCTGCAGAGGTTCTATGACCCAGATGCTGGGAGCATTGTGAGTTCTTATGTGTGAACCTCTAGGATTATAAATCTCTGCCTACCCTTGTGCTGTAAAAAAACGTTACCTTATTGGTTTATCGTAAAGAAGATTAGAAGAATTACCTTAAACTTTTTCAACAGTCGCTTGCTTGATTTTTAGCTCTGTCATGCGTACAAATCAAAATCATGAGACTAAGATATGTCAAAATCTGGCATCAAAATATTTTGACGGCCGCGTCACAGACATATTATTTATTAGGTATATGGATTTATTTTGTTAATGCACAAAACAGAACTCAGAAGATCCAACAGATATAATAAAATTCGCTTGGGCACATAGTGCGCATAGATTAGTTATATTTGTACTTGGGTCTCGCTATCGCTACGCAACGCACAGTGCTGCAGTACGCCGTACGATAAGACGAATCGTCTTGATTCTGGTTCCCGACGCCCCGATGGGTGCTTCGGCGTAACAGACCATCCCTTCTCGAAGTTTTTAATACAATTACGTGACCGATGCTGCATAAGTTTTGCGTTGCGATCGTAAGACCCAAGCTTTAATTGAGCGTGTGGTGCAGGTGCGGTATTTCATCATTACAAATCATTCTAAAGCAAAAGAAAAGGCATCGAATAGGAGCTGTTTTTATGTTAACAAACCTGTCAACTATATCACGACTCGACGATCGGTTGCTTGATCACTTGGAATCAAAAGCGAAGATTTTGAGCTCTCTCAATGGGTTCGATCATTAGCACTGTCAAAAGCACGGTCTCAACTACATTTCAAACTGTAGTCATGGACACATTCTTGGAAAGGGCACAAGGCGCAGAAGTAGGTCTTTCCATGAACGCCAAGCCGACATTCGACAGCTGCATTGGATTCAAGGAAGCACGGGATCAACGCAAGATGATGGCATGTGAATGCGAGCTGATCTCAGCCCGTATACCTCCAGCCGACCGCGACTACTGCGCCCATCTCCTTCTAGACTACAAATGCTGTCGATACGAGAACACGCCGTTCTTCTATAAATGTGCGCATCAGAAACACGCTTATCTGAATTGTCAGCAGCAGGATTATGTTCTCAGAATGAAGGAGTACGAAAGAGAGCTACGGCTGCTGGTAAGAGAGAAGAGGATTAAGGAAAAGGGAAGCATTTGCCCTAAGAAGCCGAAGACCCCTTGTTGTCCCGATACTTGTGAAGAGACACGGCCAGAATCGGGAAAAGAAGAACCCAAACAGTCTTAGAAAGACATGCCACAAGACCCGAAAAAATAGTACCAGAGAAACAAAAAGTGAAACTTAGTTGGTATTTTATAGTGGAATGTTTGATGTCGACCTGTATATTCCCATTATACAGGGAGAGTACCTTTTCCGTTTTCTGTTAACGTGTAGTTTTATTTTGATAGTTATACATAGTTTATCCAAAGTTTTTTGGCTGATAATAAAGATCATCTGATTGAAAGGCATGCCAATATACAGGATTCATTGGTCAATTCGGCCCGCATCTGATTCAGCCCTCGGGCCGAAATGCCCACTATGAGATTTATTTATATTTTTGCATGGTCGGCTTGGTAGATACAATGACGAGGGAGTTTCTTGAGTGAAGTCTATAGTCCCATACCGAGGTTTTCTTGGGGGATTCACACTGGTAGGTCGTGAATCAGGCAGGCCGGCAGTGTTTGTTACATGAATGTTTAACCCAGGTTTACAAGAGGCCAATGGCGCTAGCACCAGTCCAACGCGTGTCGGAAGGACAGCCAATAGGCGGGCCGCCACCACTCGCAGATAGCGCTGGTTTGCCTAAAATAACTGTTTTACCTTTGTTGCCCGTGGTCCATCTATCTGATGTTATCCCACCAAATTGGCACCGGTTTCACTGGCAGCCAGCACTGGCCTCGTGTATACCAGGTTTAACTTCCATCGCAAAAATAGTCCCTTGCGCTAGGTTTACACGAGGCCCTAGCCAGGTTTACACGATGCCAATGCTGGCTGCCAGTCTCACTGGCACTTTTATCCTGTGAACCCACTGATGGCTCGCTTCGTTCTGTCTTGTGACGTGGCGACGTCTGCTACACGCGTGCTGCGCTGACGCTGCCGCAGCTGCGTGGCCAGCTCAGCGTGGTGCATTCAATCTCTTGTTGTTGTGACGTAGCGGTGTCTGCTACACGAGTGCCGCTCTGACGCTGCAGCGGCTGCGTGGCCAGCTCGGCGTGGTGGGTTCTATGTCTTGTTGTTGTGACGTGGCGATGTCAACTACAGGAGCTGGACGGGCGCGACACGCGCACCACACTGACGCTGCCACGGCTGCGTCGTCAGCTCGGTGTGGTGCAGCAGGAGCCGGTGCTCTTCGACCGCACGCTGGCGGAAAACATCGCCTACGGAGACAACGCGAGGAAGGTCTCCATGCGGGAAATCATCTCTGCTGCTAAGGCTGCTAATATACACAACTTTGTGGTGTCGCTTCCTCAGGTAATTACAGATCCATAACCATTTGTATTATTTATGGCTTGTACGGACACAACACTTACATCGTTGATTTCTCAACTCAGCATTGACACCAATCCATATTCCATTTTCATTGTATCACGAAAATCACCTCAGTACTCAATCAGCTAACTATGATAGCGCGTGTGCTCATCCATCCATAATTAGACCGAGTTGAATTTTGATTTAGAGTTTACTAAAATAAACTTAGTCATTTTTATCATACAACTTCATATCATTTATCGCTACGGCTTACAACTGTACTACTTCGAGTCACTGAAGAGGCGGGACTACCTGAACTCATTCAGTTCAATCAGTAGTGCCAGTCAGTTTCGTGGGCAAACCGTGAGTCATCGGCTCATCAAGCACCCTGTGCAATCAAGAGCGCGGGTGTTCAACAATTCCAGCATCGCGTTGATCAACGACACGATACAGATGCAGCAGCTTCGCGAAAGTCACGCTCACAACGACGTACGTACTAAGACGGATCTCTCATCTCGCATCTCAAGAGCAACTGCTGGGGGGCATGGACCAACTTTACACCAATTTTAAGAAAGAAGGCGCGGGCCGCAAGACACCGGATTACATAAAACGCAGGTTGGAGACTCTTGATATGTACTGGGGTGAGTTTCGTAACAACCACGCCAATTTGTAGTCCTTGGGGGGACCAAATTCATTCCTACTTCACTACTCAGACGTGTGAGCAGGCTAAGGGTAGATACGGCCAAATCCGAGAGGCCATAAAGAGCTATGTTCAGACTCCGCTGCTCAAACCGCCGAGTTTCGGGCTAGATTCAGCAGGAGCGTCAACACCTTCACCTACATCCAAGAAGACGAAAGGGACGAGTTGCAAGACAGAAGAATCGCTTAAAAAACAGGCTAGAAAATTCAAAGCTTTTCGGAGAACGGCGACTAGTATCAAGCAAGACAATGTTACAGATAAGTGGGAGTTTGAGGATTTTTTACGCAACTTGCAAACCCGTTGGGCAGCAATAGATTCCCTGCACTGGAAGCTAGACATGGAACTCGGTGGCAGCAATCATCATTATGAAGCTAGTGAAATAGACAAAATAAATAGTGCTTTCGTTGAAATCAGTGATAAGGCCCGAGAGCCTGAAGTGTTAAGTGTACAAAAAAATAGTGGCACTTCTCCGTTTCATCAAATAATAGTTTTCCCCGCATTCTAAGCAATGGTTTAACAATTTAGTATTTTAACATTTTAACACATGAAATTTGCAATTCATTCATGCAGGTTTAAGATGCTAGTGACAATTTTGAATTATCAGTTTGTTAAGGGTAAAATCAGTCATGCCCGATATCTTACTTATGTATTTAATTATTCTCATCTTCCCGCCCGGGAGCGTCTTCTGAAAAGCCAGAGCGCTACAGCGTGACGCTCCGTTGTCCCACACGGGGTTTTTAGCGGTCACATTGACAATTCATCGTCTGAATACCCCGTGGGGTACAGCGCCTGCTTTTCGTGAATTAGCTTCTGGTTAAAAAACAATAACTATATTTCCTAATTTTAGTAATTTAAAATTTGTACTTCTTATAGATCAAGTTCGTTAAAGTTACGGCCGATTTTCCAATTCCAATCCTCAGACAAACTTTATATAATTTAACGGTGAGGAAAGGGCTAGCCCACTTGTGCCTCTGCCAACCTATTTAAGGGAAAAGACGTGACGCTATGTTATGTTGTTAGGTAGTATAGAATGTGATTTGAGTAGGTATTTGAATAATGGTGATTTGGTAGGGGCCATTTAAGCACGTCGCTTTATATTGGTCTCCCGCCCTTAAATTTATAAAATCTCGTTTAAATACCTACCTACCCTACCTACCTAATTCATTATTTGGTGGTATCTATAGCGGGAACCGAAATAGGATATTCTGTGAAAATTGCAAATCTCTATCTAATCACGAAAATGAACCTTGTGTGATTGTTCGTAAGATACATTTTTACTGTCATTTACGCGCCAAGTTATCGTAGTGTTTACCTTTAAAACATAAGAATTAAGTAAATGAAATAGAGCCAAATAAACAAAAACAAGTGAAGCATACAAATAATAGTTAAATTATAGGTTGTTGTTGTTGATATGTGCATGTTGACACACATATTCTTTTCTGAAAACGTATCGCATTGGGTTAGAATATCGTCTCTTCGTTATCCAGTATAGTATTGGGAGATTATATTTTCATTAACTTATCACACTGTTTTTCGTAACATTCGCTTTTTAGTTTCCACCGCAACCCGCACGAGAAAATTTGTTCTCCACTATTGTCATCGTCAGATCAAATCAATTCAAAATCCTCATCCGAGAATAATAACAGGTAGTTTATTGTTTGGCACATCTCTGTTACGAACTAACAATAACTTCATCAAAACAAAACTACCACAAATCACCGGTGAGAAAATGTGACCATGTACCGCACGCGCTTGTTGCGCTAATCCACTTTCTCTTTCACGCCCAGTGCATGCATGGGTCGCAGTGTTGTACCCCACGGGCTATTCAGACGATGAATTGTCAATATTAGCGCTGGAAAACCCCGTGTGGTACAATGCAGCGTCGCGCTTACTTCTGTGAGGATGGGCCTTGATAGGGGAGTTGTTGGAGTAAAAGAGTTGTTGAATGTTCAGTGTATCAGTATAATAATGTCTCATATAACAGTACAGTCCTACTTATATAGACGTAAGGTGTGAGTGTGTGTGCGTACACATGTGGACACATACTACACCTTCCCCCCTTTTTTTTTTTGAAAGATACAAAAATTGATATTATATTTTTTCTAACATTAAAACGAAAATTGCATATGCAATCTGACTTTTTGATCTTTTCAAATATACTACTTTTAAACAATATGCTGTAACTTATGTCAAATCAAATAACATCATCAACATCTACAAACATTGCAAAACATCTTACATTTCATTTTAACCATCTGATAACTCTTCAACTGATAACTGATAACTACTTGTACAAAAAAAAAACTGAAATAAAAACATATCCAAAACATCAACAGTAGTGAAGTATAACTAAAAATCCTTATGTTAATTTTCAAATTTATTAACCTGTTTGTTTAACATGAACAATGAAAACTTGTCAAATATAATTTTAATTAAAATAAGTATCTTTGCACTTTCAATTGTTTTTTTTAAACTACACCGCCATTACAAAAATATAGGTAAGCATATACGTAAGAAAACAATACATGTTTATTGTTATTAGAAAATATAAATAATTAACCATAAAGACTTTGATTACTACAACTATGGGTAAAATGTGGTTTATAATAATTCACTATTCTAATACACGATAGGTAAATAATTAAAACCTACGCCGATAAAAAGACACAAAATACTTAACACAAACTGTTGGTAAAAATAGGATTTGTTCGTATTTGGTCGTATGGGGTAGGGTAGGGTTGGCGACATTAACATTTATTTATTTTTTGCTTACTCTATCGGCAATTTTGACTCATTCATTTTCTTACTTGCATACCAGACAACAAAAACAGACTTTCCTCTCTACCTGCCGGAAAGGCTATGTAGTCAGCGCTCCTGGGATGAGGTCCTGTGCGAAGTCATTCGTGATGATCTCCTCGCTCATAGTTCGGGGCCGGAATTGGCGCGCCTGCGTGCCGTTTGTCAGTCCGACTCGGGGTTGTGGCTGCACGCAATGCCTTCTCCCCAGCTGGGAACTTTCCTGGACGACGACACTTTGCGCGTGGCAGTCGCTTTGCGTTTGGGCTGCACTATCTGCCAGCCGCATCGATGCGTTTGTGGGGCATGGGTCAATGAGTTGGGTCGCCATGGCCTACATTGTACCAGGAGCGCTGGCAGGTTTTCGCGGCACCACGCAATAAACGACATCGTTCGTAGGGCTTTGGTATCGGCCAACGTTCCTAGTGTGTTGGAGCCGCCAGGTTTGTGCCGGTCGGATGGGAAGCGTCCGGACGGCTTGACCCTGGTACCTTGGGAGAGAGGACGTTCCCTGCTATGGGATGCGACCTGCGTCTGCACCTTTGCAGCCTCCCATGTCGGGTCAACGGCGGCCCGCGCTGGTGCAGCCGCCGAGTCTGCCGCAAGACAGAAGTGCCTTAAGTATGCCGCACTCACGGGAAGCTACATCTTTGTGCCTCTTGCGCTCGAGACGACTGGGGTTTGGGGGACACAAGGGAAAATATTTATCAAGGATCTGGGGCGCCGTCTAAGGGATAGAGGATTTGACAACCGCTCTGGGGCATTTCTGATGCAAAGGATCTCCCTGGCGGTGCAGCGGGGAAATGCTGCGAGCATCATGGGAACCTTAGCCTCGGCAATGTCCCGGGGTGGTTTATTCGCGTAGTTGTTTCTTTTAGTGTTTCTATTTTATTTTTAATTCATATATTTTGGTTACTTTCATTGTTAAGTATTGAACTATGTTGTTACCTACTCAGGTTGACGAAACTTTTTGCTCTACCTAAGTACATGCTCTCAATAACAAAACAATATTTCAAATTTACTATATACTCTCAAAATTTTACAATAAAATTTATAACCTCTGACTTTCTTTATAACTCTTTGTCTATGTTTTATTCAAAATTCTTTTTTTTTTCATATATCTAGTAAATACCATTTTTATATTTGACATATCTCATTTATATCCTTTTCATAAAAAAACAGTATCTCACCTAAAACATACCCTACATAAAGTATGTATTACATAAACATAATATAATAATTACACTATCATCTCATATGCAATCTCTTTCAATCAAAGTCTTTATTATAATTTCCTTATCACTTTTTAAATGTATACTTTATTTAACGGGGTCCGGACCCATATTTATTATTCACATATAGTGAGTGCACTTTTATAGGTACTTTTTATATCAATACTTAAATACATAGACTACTAGTACCTGGCTCCAGGTCTACCTGCCTGAGCCTGCTCGCGAGCTTATTAGGTCATCGATATCCAACTTTCTCACAAAGGAAACTCGTTCACGTTATGATCGAAATGGAAGGATTCGTGCCTTATACCTTGTACATTAGACTTTGATGAAAATACAATAACATATCGGACTCGCCAATAGTTACGTACCATACTAAAAACATAACTTATACTCAATACATACGAATCCTTCGAATTTTAAGACATTCTGTAAATATTGGATGATCAGTCCAACTTTTATCGAAAGCTTAACAAATGAAGTATTCCCAGCTGTCTTACTCAGTGCGCATGAGTTCTAATCTCAACATTGCAAACATTCTCTTACATTGTTACTAGGAACAATCATATACTTATTTACTTTTCTTTCAAAACAATACCAACATTCTTTTACCAGTCAAAAATACAAACTATCCTTTGTAGTAAGTAATTAAATATCTCGTCTTCGCCTTAAAAACTGCCATAAAAATAAATATGCTGAGATATCAAAAAAACGTACACAATCACTTTTTTACTTAAATTCATTGTCTAGAGGAGCTAGGCGACATGCCATACTCATATATAAATAAATCTTCCCTTTAAATATTACTTACTGTTCTGATCAAACATCCTCAAATCGTTAATTTTTCCAAAATATCAGTTACTAATTAAACTTATCATCATATTATATTTCATTCTAATAAGGTACTGGCTAACTACAGTCGTACATACATACCCATTCTATTTACTTTGTATTCATCAATCTTTCGTCCATAAAAAATAATAATCCTAATAACATCCTTTATGCACACGTTCATTCATACCTGCAGGTAGCTCCTTTGTTTATCTTATAAATTCTTCATCTTCCATTCATACTATGAATTGATATTCCAAAATTTATTATGCCGTTTTCCATATTAGGTGGCAAACGCACATCTATGAGGTATTAAAGTAAAAAATATATATGTTTGTTTGAATCATGTCATAAATGTCAAAATTATAAATCCAATATCTTAAATTGGTTATTAGAAAAAAAAATACGGCATTGATATCATGGATTGTTTGGCTCCTAGAAATGATTCTCGCTTAATTATTCACTTTAACATAATTCGATTGTCATTTTTTTTGCGAAAAATATCCTCATTGCAATAATAAAATTAACCTGCGTAGTGCGAGCAAAATATCGCTATTTGAATTAAATTAAATAAATACAATGATAATAATTTCTTCAATTACTTGATCATAACATAATACAACAATAAAACAATTTAAACAACATCTACCTGATAAATTAATTAAATGGACTCAAAGTAGTAACGTAGAAAATTTACGCCGAATTATGTCACGCCTGGCGCACGTCATCGTCGCGTGGTTCTCAACGTAGGTGGCAGCTCGTGCCGGAGCCGGCATGTCCTGGAACTCGTACTTCTCCCAGCTGCTCCTCCCTTTCTCCCGTACTATGCTCCCAGCGACCTGCATCATTTTCGCATCAGAGGCTTGGAAAACGCCCGGCTTCGCTCTATTTTGACTTACTTATTATAGAGCATCTTCTATTTAATTTTCTTTCTTCATCCTTGGTCATCTGCTTCTTTTACTGGAACCTGGTTATCGTCACATGTGGTAACATTGTGCAACGCTAGTTCTCTCGTTTGTACTGCCTTTTAGGGTCTTCGTGATAGGTGGTTGTTCTTCTTTCTTCTTGGGCTCTTCACTTAACTGCCATTTGGCACAGCACTACCTCGTGAAAGGTAGGCTGGCCTGGCAAGGTCGCCATGTGAGGATGGGCCTTGATAGAGGGGTTGTTGGAGTAAAAGAGTTGTTGAATGTTCAGTGTATCAGCATAATAATGTCTCATATAACAGTACAGTCCTACTTATATAGACGTAAGGTGTGAGTGTGTGTGCGTACACATGTGGACACATACTACACTTCATTGATTTGTCAACACAGAATTGACACCAATCCATATTCTATTTTCATTGTATCACGCAAATCACCTCAGTTCTCAATCAGCTAACTACAGCATCCATCCATAATTAGATCGAGTTGTATTTTAATTTAGAGTTTACTACAATAAACTTAGTCATTTTTATCTTACAACTTTGTATCATTTATCGCTACGGCTTACAACTTTCTTACAACTTTCTGGACCTTGGTTACTAAAGGGCAACGTCTTGTACCCAGGTTACTCCAGACAGGTCCACCAAGCAGATCTTCTCGAATTCGCATCTAAACCATGTGCCCTCGGTATATGTCTGCATTTGGTACATTGACTTTACTTTCGCTTAGGGCTACGACACGAATCTGGGGTCAGGCGGCGCGCAGCTCTCGGGGGGGCAGAAGCAGCGCGTGTGTATCGCGCGCGCTCTCATCAGACATCCACGCCTGCTGTTGCTAGACGAGGCGACCTCCGCGCTTGACGCGAGCAGTGAGAAGGTAAGTGATATTACGTACATATCTGCAGTGAATTTTCTTTTAGAGTGCTTTTCGAATTCGGTTCGGACCCGTACACGAAGGGTTCCGTAACATAGCTCACGAAAAGTTAAGGACTAAAAAATAATAATCCAAAAACAAAAACATCTTGGTTTCGATACCGCTCTCTTCAGATTGCAGATCCGACGTCAAACCGCGCTGCGCTACTGACGACGATGATGTGTGCCGCGAAATTTGTATATTTTTTTGTATGATGATATGATATTAATTTGTATGATGATTTCAATCATCAATTGTCGTTTGTCAGACGTACAGAAAGGTAGCGTACTCAAACCCCGAGTATTACTCACAACTACCCTCATGGCTCTATCGAAGCTAACAAAGAACCTGTAAAAAGTCGCTTACCAAAAAATCGCCGGGACTGGAGTGTAGTAAGTGTGGCGTATTCTTAATGCGAGCAGCTATTGTCCTGGACTAACCGCTAAGAAGATCGCAGCTCTTCGAGCTGTCGACAACTTCGAGTGGTAATGCTGTTGCTCACCGTGCAAGAAGTAATTCATCAGCCAGAAGAAAATCAAGAGGACGACATAAGCGAAGAAAAATTATTGTACAGTAGCCGGCCAAGCCAGCCGTTTCCAAAGACTTAAAGAAGATGCTCCAAGACATATATTTATCAGTATATTTTGTATGTATGGGTTAATATTTTGTAGGATAATTTTATCTATTTATATTGATATTATGTATTTATGTACACATTGGTAAGTAGTTTATTATTTTTATTATTTAACGTTGTGCTCCTGTTCTCTTTTTAAAGATAAGTTCGCCTTTGTACACTTAGTTTCCATTTTGATGTATCTGTATTTTGTGTCTGAATTATTTTATATATCTGAATTATTTTCAAAGTATCTTTAAAACGAATGAATAGAAAAATATATTTATATGTGTTTCGTATTAATCATTCAAATATATCTCAATGGACATTAAATCTTTTTACCTAAACAAAAATGAAATGTCAATTGCAGTTGGTTTCAAACTTGCACCCCTCTCAGTATCCGAACGCATCAATAGCTTCAAAGTCAAAATACCGTTGGTTACCACGCGCATCTATTGATGCGCGGGTGACGCTGTGTTTACAAACCGGTATTTTGGTACAATTTTAGTGCATTATGTTGGCATGCTTGGCAAGTGTAAATGCGGCATTAGTCAAACTCTACCATGAACATATTTGTCTGTGGTCTTTCGTTGAAAAAAATATTCTGATTGGAAAAACAAAATAACTTTTTCTCGCGCGCGAATGAATTGAATTGTTGAATTATTGAATATTGAAATAATGAATTGTTTCTATAAGAATACACTTATGTTTTTATTGTTTTTAAAAGGTTATCTTGTGTAGATTACGTAGGTATCAAACAATATGTATATTTGTTGATGTTTTTCTCATGTCGGCTAGATTTGTGTCGAGAGGGAACATTTTCATAGAAGTCGATGATTCTCAAGTCGGTACAAAAATAAACTAAGGACATTTTTTTCGCATAAACTAAGAGAGGGTTTCATTAGCTACTCAGATCTATAATTCGTATAGTTCTAAGAGTTACCATTCCAACAGAATCACTTGATACGTCAGTCAAGTGCCGCGCGCGGGTGGGCTCAAAATATGCCGCGGATCCTAGCTGTATCGCGCCGGGGCGGCCCGGTTAACATCTCAACGACCCAATTATTTTTGAGGCATCTCGATTTTGACCATGGCATTAATACAATTCAAAACCTGGGAAAAATGTCTTGCCGGCAAGACATGGATCGGTGTGAAGTTAATACGCTTGCGATCATTCATAATGACGATCCTTTCACCACAGAGTTTGTCTAGTGGTTCATAGGGAGTGACTACTGTGTTTTTTTGCCCCTGAACTACTATGGTATTTATTCGTCCCTATGGTATAAATAAATATTTGTTTTATGCCGGCGATTCATTTACAGGCGGTGACTTCAGCCCTGGAGGCAGCCGCTAAAGGCCGCACCTGCATCACGATAACCCATCGTCTTTCCACCGTCAAGGATGCAGATCTCATATGTGTCGTGGATAAAGGTGAAAAACATTACTACTAATCATACAATAACGAAATTACGAGAAGTAATCCTGGAAGTTCTTGGGGTTCGTCTGCCCAGTAGAGGCAACACGCGTTACGGCAATGTCTACGCTTTGGTTTAATTTGATTGATTGATTTTTGATTGAAGTATCATCCAAATGATAGAATATAACCACTACATCATCCATTCTGAAGAAGAAGTTATGTACAATGTAGGTTCTCTACATGTAACCTTATAAGAATATTTATTTTTCAGGGAGAATCGTGGAAAAAGGCACACATGCAGAGCTGATAAGCCTGCAAGGGTATTACTGGAAGATGAACAAAGGACAGCACACTCATTAACGGAGACTAACAATAACACCATCAATGACTTGAATGTTAGTCTTAAGTTGGCAGTTGTGCATCTGGGTGAGGCCAAAGGTTATTAAAAGCCTTAGGTTGTTTGTAAGCATCACTTAAGGGGTAACGGAAGATAGAGTAGTATCACTTAAAACATTGTTAATATAAAAAAAACTATACCAAAGAAGAAATTGTCCTCGTCCTTGATGCCTTTGTAAATTATATACAAATATGTAGCTTAGATTTGTAATGGATTGATTGCAATCTTCCACAACTTATAGTAATCGCAAAACATACAAAAAATCCTTTAATTAAACCCTATTTGTTACAAAACATTCCCATACAAGTCTTCTTTATCAAAGAGATCCCTTCATTTCTCCATGATCCCATCATTAGATCCTGACCGACGTTGAAAAATTAATGGGTACATGGAGTCTCCAAATATTATAGGAAGATAGATCTTTGTATTTTCAAAGCAGCTCCTGCATTTACTCCCGGGAATCATCTAATTGTGAAGTGGAAATGATTATGAAGAACGGAACTGCTCAATAATAGGTATCCCACAGGTTGCGATATGATTACTTTATTACGGTTGCTAAATAATAAATGGTAATCAAAATGGTGAAGTGGAGGTAATGGTGAAGTGGAGGTGATCATGACATACCTACACGTACCAGGAGAGCCACTCAACAATTTATCAGTGTGGGTCAGGATGTGATGATCAGAGAAATCGAGGGATTTATTTTAATAAAAAAGAGACACCAATATCGATTTTGGTATTTTCTATAATAACTCGTACATTTATCTCGGGAAGCATGATTTGAAGTTGTAGTAAAACTCTCTCCAAGATTCCGTACAAGTTATTTATTCCCACTTCACAATATTCAATAAACGCTGACACGCCCACTCGTTGCTGCCGCCGTGAACATAATGCCTGCCTGTCAGTGCTTGTCCTCGCTCGCCGTCGCTCCGTTTCCCGCTCGAGTGAGTCGAAACTGATTCCCTCCATTTATGAACCGGTATCGACAAACTCGCACAAACACTTCTTGTCTCAAACCTTACACTCGTTCCTGACCTCACTTATATCCACTTTGTTCAACTGTTTGTTCAACGAATTGAACAAATTCTACTCATCAAGTTTCCTTTGTCCAATCATTAAATTTTAAAGTTGAACTTGAGGTTTATAAAAAGTATAATTTGTTCAACTGATTGTTAAAAAAAAACCTAGAAAAGTGAAGAAAAAGAAAATTCATGATTTAATGCAATGACTTTTAATGAGTTCAAATTAAAAACTAAATCATCTCTGGCAAACATAATCTTTAGTATATACTTCCATATTATTAGTTGCATAGCTCTTCACTTAAATCCTATTCAATTTTAACAAAGTCTAACGCATACTTTCTAAAAAGAGGAACGCTAATTATGTCGTTTACTAATTGCATTTGAAAATCAATGGTTATTTTATTGTTTATAATATTGCATGCTTTACGTTTTTTTACAATTTGTTTATTCTTGTTAATCTGATGGTCTTTGATTGCCGATATTTTGGCATCTTCGAACAAAACTTTCAATAACTGTACTATGTTGATATTCCGTTTTCTACACGCATTGTTTAATTTTAAATGCCAACCTTCCATGCTATTGTTGGTTTTGTGTCTTTCTCCAAACACTGACCATGTCATAACGAAATTATCATTTTTGAGCCAATATTTTTCGAAATATTCCACAAATTCATTTAATTTTGATGTCATTTCACTGTTCACGTAAGTGAATAATACTTCAATTTTTCCTAGTATGTATCTCTAGCCCTCATTGACTTTCGTATTTGGTAGCAACGGCAACTTAGATGTCAATGCAACAATTTTTTTAGTGTAGCTCTCATTAGCAATACCTATTTGTTTCGCTTTCCTCCACAAACTATTAGAAAAGTGATACAAACATCCTTTGAGAGAAATATTGGGAAAAATCTTTAAAATTGCACTTCTTGGAGCTTCTTCAAAATCGGAAGTAAACTTTTTCGGTTCCCATGTAGGGATTCGAGATTTAATTATTTCAAATAAAACAACGTATGACGCTATCGTCATTTCCGACATTAACGCGTATATAATTGGTATTACATTCGTCTCATTTTCCGAACTCCCAACATCTCCATGGAGTGAATAAATTTGTTTGAAAGGTGCGGGACATGATTTAAAGGTTTCATCTCCAAAAATATGACTGATGGCACTTATTTTATCTTTAACTTCATTCAAACAAAATACCATTATACGGATTCCGTTGTCGTTGTAGTCACCAAGCAGAAAAGACATATACACTTTAGTGACTTTATCATAGCCTATATCCATTACGGAAGTGATAGTTTCATTAAACATTTCTGGCACAGTTTTAGTACAATCAGAATTCATTATATTTGTTTTACATTCCTGTATTTTTTTTCAACTTCTATTTTACCAAAATCTGTTGGACACTAAGAACGCAACCTTCCTATTAGGCTTATTGTCTTAGCAACCATATGTGACATGTTTGTTGACTTCAATACAAAGAATACGTTTGTGCTTTACGTTCACGTTTTATTCCAACTCTTATTATCTTCCAAATCTATCATGGTAGCAGAGCGTGGTTGATAACGGATAGAGTCCGGAAGCATTTTTTGAGCTTGAAGAATTGTGGGATTGCGTCATTGGTAAAAATACAGACACCAAGAAGGAAACAAAAGCTAAGTCAAAGCTCATATTACTATTAGACCCGATCAACTATGTACACGTGCAGAGCGCAACTACATGCAAGGAAGTCTGGGATAAGCAGGCATTTGATGACAGCGGATTAAACAGAAGAGTTGCTTTATTGAGAGACCTCATAACAACTACTTTGGATTCCTCTAAAAGTGTGGATGACTATGTAAATAAAATAATGTCCACCGCTCACAAACTCCGGAATATTAAGTTCAATGTCGACGATGAATGGCTTGGAACGCTAATGTTGGCTGGCTTACCTGAAGCATATAAGCCAATGATTATGGGATTAGAGAGTTCAGGCATAAAAATCAGCGCAGATTCCATCAAAACAAAACTCCTGCAGGAAGTTCAATGCTCAGAAAGCACCGCGTTCTTCGCGAGGAATAAGGCCACTCATGGAAGTCATAACACCACAAAGGTCAATAAAGGACCCCGATGTTTCAAATGTAACAAGCACGGACATTTTGCGAAGAATTGCCGTGCTCCGATTAAGAAGAACTCTAAAAAAGTTGAAGATAGTAAAGGTTTTGTTGCAGCATTTTTAGCTTCTTCACAGACCATGCAACCCGATCTTTGGTATGTCGACTCAGGTGCATCAATGAGCATGACCAACCGACGTGATTGGATGTATGACGTCACAAGTTCACCGAACCAACCATAACTGTCGCCAGTAAGTCACCGCTATCAGTCGAAAGTATGGGAAAGGTAAATTTAATATTGAATGGCAATGAAGACAGTAAAATCCAGCTTAGTCAAGTTCTCTATGTACCTAAACTTGCCGCCAATCTCTTATCTGTCAGTGCTATGGTGAAAAATGGCTGTGAAGTAAATTTCAGAGACAAAGGCTGTGATATCTATAACAGAGATGGGAAACTCTTGTGTTCAACCACATTATTAAACAACTTGTATCTGTTGAACACTCACCGAGAAGTTTTTTCAAACCTGACTTGTTCAGCTAACTTAAATGATGCTGTCCTATGGCACCGACGCATGGGACACCTGAATTTTACAGATGTTAGCAACCTGCTGGAGTGTGCGGCAGGAGTAGATCCATTTCCTGAGAAAAGTTAGAGTCCTATCACATGTACTACCTGTCTCACGGGGAAACAGACCAGACTACCCTTTAATAATACAGGCAAGAGAGCAACGCAACCCTTGCAGCTGATCCACAGCGACTTATGTGGCCCGATGGAACAAGAATCTCTGGGAGGTATGAATTTTTTTATTACCTTTGTAGATGACTATACAAGAAAAGTTCAAGTTTATTTTTTGAAAAACAAATTGAATGTGCTTGATGTTTTCAAAGATTACAAAAGTAGAGTTGAGAATGAACTCGAAGGCAAATTAAAAGCGATTCGCACAGACAATAGAACTGAGTACTGTAACCAAGGCTTTGAGAGTTTCTTGCGTGGACATGTGATTGAACATCATACGAGCACTCCGTACTCTCCCCAGATGAACGGTCTTGCAGAACGCATGAACAGTCATATACTTATTTACAGTATATGACTGTTCATGCGTGGACCCTGGTGGAAAGAGCTAGGTGTATGTTGTATGATGCTTATTTGTCAAAACAGTTCTGGGCTGAAGCGCTGGCAACAGCTGCTTATGTTATTAACAGGTCCCCCACGAAATCGATTGACGGTAGAACTCCCATGGAAATGTGGTCCGGCAAGAAACCTAATTTGTCAAATCTTAGGATTTTTGGCTCCGAGGTGATGGTACAGGTACCAAAAGAAAAACGCCAAAAATGGGATTCAAAGTCCAGAAAGCTGATATTTGTCGGATACTGTGAATCTACTAAAGGCTATCGATTACTTGATCGTAAAACGAATAAAATAATTAAGAGTAGAGATGTGGTATTTTTAGAAAATGTTCAGAAATGTGACAATAACATTTATAAACCGTGTGCATCCGACAGCAGTACGATAACAGTACAGCATCCTGAAGAACCCTACAAGAAAGAAGTAGAGACAGAGAGCAACGTCGAACAATCCTCAGGCGATGACTACTTTTCTGGTGACAATGATGACCCTTCCTACATACCAGACGAAACGATCAAGCTTGAAATACCAGCGTGTAGTATAAACTTACGTCCGCGTAAAGCTGTTCAGTATGAAGAGAAGGATGAACATGATTTAAGTTATTTTTGTCCGATACTTGATTTAAACGATCCTCAGACTGTGGATGAAGCCCTCTCATCTACTCAGGCAGACCAGTGGAAGAAAGCCATGCAGGAAGAATACGAGTCTCTAATTAAAAATGAAACATGGTCACTGGTGGATTTGCCTGCGGGTAAAAAGGTTTTGCCATGCAAGTGGGTGTTTAAAACCAAAACAAATGAGAAGGGAGAGGTCGTTTGTTTTAAGGCAAGATTAGTCATTAAAGGATATGCACAGAAAAAGGGTACAGATTATGATGAGGTATACGCTCCTGTGGTACGACAAACGTCAGTCCGGTACTTGATTGCTCTAGCTGCTAAATATGATTTAGAAATATCCCAGATGGATGCTATAAGTGCATTTCTTCAAGGTGATATTGACACTGAGATATATATGTCACAACCCGATCACTACAAAGAAAATGCTCAAGTGTGTCACTTGCATAAATCAATCTATGGGCTCAAGCAGGCTAGCCGGCAATGGAACCTGAAATTGAATGATACTTTACTTAAAATTGGACTGGCAAGATCAAAGATTGATCCATGTGTTTATTATTTAGTGAATGATTCAATAATGATATTTATTGCAGTGTGGGTGGATGATTTCTTAATCTTCACTAATAATAAGAAAACTACTTCAGACATAAAAGAAAAATTGATGAAGGAGCTCTGCATGAAAGACCTTGGTGAGATGAAGCATTGCATTGGTATAAATATAAATAGAAATCGTCAGGCAGGTGTGATCATGATGGACCAAGAGAAATACATCAACCTGATGTTGGAACGGTTTGGTATGTCTGATTGCAAACCAGTTCGCACTCCGATAGAAGTGAATGCTAAATTTGAAAAGAATCCTGA
Organism: Argyresthia goedartella; assembly: GCA_949825045.1. Taxonomy (NCBI): domain Eukaryota; kingdom Metazoa; phylum Arthropoda; class Insecta; order Lepidoptera; family Argyresthiidae; genus Argyresthia; species Argyresthia goedartella. The sequence goes on from OX463806.1 coordinate 18,150,267, forward strand.
AGACACAGATAATAACCTTTCCATACAGGGAGGCGGTTGGATGTCTTATTTATCTGGCACATGTTACACGACCGGACATAAGCTTTGCAGTGAAGTCAGTACTGCAATTGTCCAGGAAATCAACATTGGCTTGGAGTGAAAAGGGTCATGAGATACCTTCAAGGAACGAAGAACCTAAAGCTATGTTATGTCAAAGAGGACTCGAAAGGAATTATTGGTTATTGCGATGCGGACTGGGCCAGTGATCCGTTGGATAGAAGATCGTGCACAGGTTACGTTTTTCTGTTTCAGAATGGATGTATTTCGTGGAACTCTTGCAAGCAACTGACAGTAGCACTTTCGACAGCGGAATCGGAATACATGGCGATGGCTTCAGCCACCCAGGAAGCTTTTTGGCTGCAGCAAATGCAGGCTGAACTAGGCCAAAGCGACGATGGTGCGCTTACCATACATTGCGACAACCAGAGTGCAATTCGATTGGCAACTACCGACTGTTACAAACCGAAGACAAAGCATATAGACATTCGTCTGCATTTTCTCAGAGAGTGTGTTATTAAATCTAAAGTCAAGTTTGTATTTGTGAACGGGTGCAATATGGTGGCTGATAATTTAACAAAGGGAACTTCTCTTGTGAAGCATTTGTACTGCGTCGGTAAAATGGGTTTGCGTTCTGTAGGGAGTGTTGGACATTAAGAACGCAACCTTCTTATTAGGCTTATTGTCTTAGCAACCATATGTGACATGTTTGTTGACTTCAATACAAAGAATACGTTTGTGCTTTACGTTCACGTTTTATTTCAACTCTTAATATCTTCCAAATCTATCAAATTGTGTTATTGTGTGTTATTGTGTTCCTTAAACTTTATTATTGTTTTGCGAGCTGGTTTCCTACCCTGGTCATAATTTTCTTTCTGTTTGATTTGATTATCCTGAATTTTCGCTTTTACCTCTCCCTTATTAGTTATGACATCGTTATCTTCACCCGTGTTCCTTCTAATTCCATTGACCTTTAGGATCGAGTTCTGATTTCATCGAATTCACAAACATAACCTCTGCAGGAGTCCCGCCAGTGGTTTTTTGAGTGGTATTATTCAGTCCCCATTGCACTGCGCCAATCTGCTCATCCTTATACCATACTTATATATACCATATATACCATACTTTCTCGTTATTTTCTAAATTTTGAGCGGTCAGTGAATCCAAGATTGAGCGGTTGTACCGCTCAACCTGGCCATTAGAGCGCGAACTAGACACCGCGTTAAGCACAGGCTTGATACCTTTATCTAAGCAAAACCTTTTGAAATCATGGCTAGTGAAGCACCGCGGTCACTTATAATGCGATCCGGGAATCGTAATGTATAAAACACGTCCTCCAACGCACGTATCGCGTTCTGAGTATTGGTGTTTCTCACTGGTTTCATAAAGAAATACTTAGTGAAAGATTCCACGATGACCAGTAGATGAGAATTTCCTCTTTTGGACCTCACGTAGGGGCCCAGATGGTTTATCTGAACAGTGTGGAAAGGAACCTCGCCCTTCTCTACAGCATGCAAGTGTCCCTCTGGCGCGCGAGTACTTTTCTTCGCGTGAGCACATGGACACAGGCGCGCATCTATCTAATAAATAAAATTATCGTACCGATTATAATGAAATTTTATATGTACATTTGATAGGTCAGAGAATAGGTTTTTATCTATTTTCTACTAAAATAATCTCTAGAAATAATAAATCTAGACATTTTGGGTACCAATAGTCTTATTGGTCTTTTTTTATTCGTTCGAGGGTCTTCTCCACACCAAAATGCCGAACATCCTCGTGGTTTAATCTACACAATTGCCATCTCGCCCCCTTCGGAACCACCCACCGAATGTTATTATCTTCCCCGTCAATAGTTTTATATAGCCCTGATATACATTATACCATCGACTTCAACATGCGAAGTGATAGTGTCTCTTATTCTGCAAAGCTCGGGATCTCCCAATTGCAGAGTCTGTAGCCAATTGTTGCTACTTATTGACATTGCCATCGGGTACTGACCTAACACATCAATGGCCTCTTCATCTGGTATGGGGTTGCGTGACAGTGCAACCACTTGTGCCATTTTTGAACCTGCCCTATATTCAATAGAACATTGAAATTCCTGTAGTAATAGCCACCAGCGTGCAACCCGGGGTATTATGTCGCGTTTTAATGCAATGCGTTACGACCCTGAAGTCCTGACCTAAAAGGCAAACGCAGAATTTCTTTAGGGAGCATATAACTGCCAGCGTTTCTAATTCCTCTAAGCATGAAAATGCTTTTCTTTTGGCGTGGTCTCACGACTATAAAATGCAACTGGACAAAACCCCCACGGCCAGTGGTTTTTGCAACAAGATTCCGCCAACACCAATTTTACTGACATCTGTGTGGAGTTCCGTCTTTGCTGATGGATCATAGATAGCTAGGAGCCATATGGGGCGATTCATTAATCTCTCTTTCAAATCCCTAAACGCTTCTTCCTGTTCATCCGACCAGAACCACTACGTCCTTTTTAAGCAACTTATTCAGCGGGTGGGCTATTTGCGCAAAGTTCCGTATAAATTTCCGAAAATATCCCAACAGCCCCAAAAACTCTCGCACGAAATTGAATAACACTACTGATATTTTTGTCACCGGGTCTAATACCAGAGGCGCAAATTTCTTAGCCCAAATAGTCCACCTTATCCGCTAGAAACTCACAGTTGTATAAGTTTAACGTTAAATTGGCTTTTTCCAATAACTCAAGGATATTTTCCAACCGGTTCAGACTCCTCCTTGTCCCTCCCATAGATTAGAATGTCATCTATATACGCGGTGGCCTCACTATACCGCGCAGAACCCAAAACCTTATGCATCATACGCTGAAATACCGCGGGGGCGTTTGCGAGATCAAACGGCTTACGATTAAATTTGTAGTGGCCGTCCGGCATCACGAATGCCGTCAATGCCTTTGAAGTTTCCGATATTGGAACCTGATAATACCCCGATGCCGGATCGAACGAGATGAGATATGCTTGTCCAGATGATCGGGCGATTTCATCCTCAATTGTTGGCATCGGGTACCGCTCTTTCACCGTCACAGAGTTGAGTAATCTGTAATCTATACATAATCGGAGCTTACCGTCTTTCTTGCGGACCAAGATGATTGGACTCGCATATTCTGATTTAGATTCCCTGGGGGCATTGGCCGCAAGCATCTCATTCACCGTGGCCCGTACTTGCTCGCGTTCCTTGTATGACAAGCGGTAGGGGCGATATACAATGAGTCGTTTGTTATTAATTTAAATCGTCATTTCAGCCGCATTCGTACATCCCAACTCTTTCAAGGTGGAGGCGAAGCAGTGGTTGTATTTGTGTAAGATGTCGTTGTCTTTTCTTCATCATCGCTGTCTCCTACCCGAACCAAGTTCTCGTCAATACCATTATGGGCATATATTAACATGTCCTTTTCAGAAGATACGATACGGTACACTATGTAAATTTTCGTGCCAATGTTGCTCCCATTATCAACCGAAGCTGAGAAGAAATGGTAGCAACACTGATTCTGACGGATCACTGAACCTGTAGGAATCGGTCATCCACTTAACTTCGACCTTTACTTCGTAAACTAGGTTAGCCTGGAAAATTTCGTTACCAAAAAACCCTTCAAGGGCAATCCACTGTCACAAACGATTAGCCAGAAGTTACACTTTGCTTTCGAAATCCACAAAAGCCTGAAGCTGAGATCCATTCACGGTTACCGACTTTGGGTATTAAGAGTTTGTTTTTTTAGCGGAAATGCACATTGTGTAGTTTTGTCGGTATTTCCACTCTGAGGCCCAAGGTAGCAACTGTCAGTTTTGAGACTAAGGGACTAAATCTATAACATTTGACGCATCTTACCACCTTGCATAAGGGCATTCCCTGCAATCCGGAATTGCCTGTAACAGCGTTAGGCCTCTAACCATCTTGCTTGCTAGTAGATGGGTCTATTATCGTTTGCGGGTTTCGGAACTCGCGCAAACACTTCTTTAAGTCTCAAACCTAACAAAGTGCAACTGCTGATGAAGACTACAGATGGCCACCAGAACTACTCAATTCCAGCTGTTTAGTGGGTTGGGATACCTTTGCTTAAATGGTTGCTATTCAAATAGGGTTTAAAAGAAGTAGGTTTTCTGAATGTTTTACTTTTTGCTTAATTACAAAGAATAGTTAATCACCAAGGAGACTCGGAACTTATTTGGTAACCCAGCTTTCGTCTACCTTTATCAATCACAATAATGTAAACAAAAATGTTGACAGTTGTCTAGTTGTCTATGATTGAGTAAGATTTGAGTGTTGTACCTACACTGATGTCAAAGGCATTTATCAAAGAGATATAGTTTGCTGTCGATTTTTTTCTTTAAGTAGTACAAAACCAAGGAGTGGGGCGCGTAATTTCAGCTTAGACGAGCTCTAGCATCATACTAAAAAACTTAATTAAATTGTCGATCCCACACATACACACACACACACTCACACCCTCATACACCATTCAATCAGCAGTTCACCATATCGTCAGACCAGTTTGAACTAAGTATTACATTACTCACTTTATTATTCCTATAGATAGGTTCTTAAATGTCTATTTTTCTTTCTATTGTTTCGTAATTGGCATTTAAAATTTTCTTTTCCTTATTAATATTGTGTTTTAATTGCTGTGAAACATGAATAAATAAATAAATAAATATAGATTTAGCCATCTCTTTTAAGTTCTTCATTATTCTTTTCATAGTTGCAAATCAATCAATCAAACTGATTGATCGATCGAATCGGATCGATTCCAAAGATCGAACCACACTAACTTTCCAAAGACAATAAGACTTTGATGCGTTTTGATGAGTAAAAAAATAATATGACTACAAACTATTGAAATATTCGTCGTCCGATAATTTTACAATAGACTTGCGCAAAGTGTGTCTATAGGGAGTAATCATATTTCATATCTATTGATTCGGTGACACATTATATCTCTATCATATCTCACTCATTCAAATCTATGGCTTCTCATAACGCTCCAACTCCAACTCCCACTTATTTCTTACTCTTTTATCTCACAAGGCTCTTATATTTGTTTAATGAGTTGATGAGTTGGAAGAGTCTCGAAAAATAACCTACTCAATACAAAATATATAAACAAACAAATTGCAATAGTTGCATTTTAATTTCACCATTTGAACTATGCCTTAACCAACTTACCTAGAGACCACTTTTTATTGCCCGCTTCGATCCCTTGATCACTTTTGCCTTGGCAGCGAACTGATGCCACCATAGCTTCTTCATACATTAATATGAACGTTATATCCCATAGATTTTTTATTGCTTTTCGAGCTTATTGCAATGCGATAAGATTCAAATCAATAAGCAAACTTTTGGAAACATTATGCCCATTATAGTATGACAAACACATACTCTCTCTCGCTCATCTTAATCCAACCGATGATAGCCGAAAAAAACCACGTGTTCGTTTCCGCGAATCTCGCTCTTGTATACAGGTGAACGCACACCTATCCATGCTTATCCGGTCATGCGTGGCGTGCGAGTACGACAGAGTAACGCGCGAGAGCAGCGTGGTCGATTCCTTCGGCGCGGCGCCGTCGATCCGTTCGGTGCGGTTAGTGTGTGTTCGCCTTCGCTATCGCTACTACTAGATATCCGGCTCAAATTTGGACCAAGGATTAAGGTGATAAGGTTGCTATTCGCCTAAAAGTGACATTTAAGACTGAAATACGTGTGGTTGGTTTGGTCAATTGTGTATTTGCCAACAAAATGTGGACCAAATGTAGACCAAATGTTAAGGTGATAAGGTTGCTGTTTGCCTAATAGTGACATTTTAAAACTGGAAGACGTCTTTTGTTGGTTTATTCTCACACAACTGTGTTTAGTGTAGCCTGGGCAGAGAGAGCGAGATTTGTTTGGGGAGTAAGATATGATTCATATCGCTGGGATGTAACTACGATATAATGGACGTCAAGCGATATGTGTGTCATATTATATCTTACTCTCGAGTTACCCAAGTCTATTTTACAATAAAATAACTATCTTAGGGGGAGTTACTTGGTGTCGAAATGATGTAAGAATAATAAAGGGTTGGGTCTTATATAAGACACATTGAAATTTGAAGATTGGATTACTTAGGTGGTTAGGGGGGGTCCTTAGCTATCCTCTGATACCATTTTCTGATTTAGGAAACATCATTTTAGCACTTTAATTATAACATATGTTTCCGCGATTTTTACAACTTCGCCAATCTCGGAACGACAAATGTCAAACACAAAAGCTACAACGTTGGATATTGGTACATGATTTTAGTACAAATTACAAGATTTTGTTGTAATGGTAGAAATTTGCGCGGGCAATTTGAATTTTCTGAAATAATGAATTGCTCATTTCATTCCGTTTCCATCCGTGTTTCGTGAATGTTCTGTTGCGCTTTCGTTTTATCCGTGATTCTCTCGACGACTTTGGCTTTGTTTTTGGACTCTTTTGACACTTTGACGATTGACCTTGGCGTTTATTCCGGATTATTGTGGCATTTCGTATTTGGATTGTTCGTGATGGAACCTGCTTCTTCCGAACCGCAACCTGGCCCTTCGGGCATTGAAGCGTCGGTGAGGGAAGATGGCAACGTAGTGGATGAAGGTGCAGTTCCTCAAAAACGACGTCGCTACGTAAGCGAGGTGATGCCGATGTGGAATCTCTACAGATTGGGAGTGGAGATTCAAGACAAAGAAGCGTGTTTGGCGTTCGCAGTGTCAAAGGGATTATTGGCAGCAGAAAAGTTATGCGGACGCCACAAGATCCCCATGACATGCTACCAGAGTGGCACTAACAGTGTCGGTAGATGGAGGTGTAATAAGAACCCCTGCTCATCGCAATTTGTGTCGAGGTCCAGCGGTACGTTCTTTGAAGATGCAAGAATTGACATAAGGCACGTCATATTCCAATTGGTTAGAAGCAAAGCAAGGGTTGGGTCCGAGCATGTCACATCAGATCAGATCACAGCAGACCCGGGAGCCGGAGCGAAGCGGAGCGGAGCGAGGCGACCCCCTACTCTTAGCGACCCCCCCTCAAACCCCTCTCCTCTTGGTTGCTTTAGGTCACTTCCTGTTTAAAAACTAAAGATAGGTTTGTTAGGTTCACACGTTACAGCAGACCCGGGAGCCGGAGCGAAGCGGAGCGGAGCGAGGCGACCCCCCCTCAAACCCCTCTCCTCTTGGTTGCTTTAGGTCACTTCCTGTTTAAAAACTAAAGATAGGTTTGTTAGGTTCACACGTTACAGCAGACCCGGGAGGCGGAGCGAAGCGGAGCGGAGCGAGGCGACCCCTACTCTTGGCAGCCCCTCCTCCAACCCTTCTCCTCCTCCAACTCCGCCGAAATCCAAAAAATGTAGGCATTTTCTTCAATCTTTGGACCTCCATAACTTAAAAACTAATGGTTTCCTAAAAGAGGGGGTAGGTGGGGGGAACTCCCCTCCCTCCCCCCTCCACCCCCCCCTCCCCCAAATTCAATGTGTCTTATACAAGTACTTACCCATAATAAATTATTCCTTGGTATGTGAATGTGTTCAGGACTGATATTCAAATGTAAGTAGTTACGGCGTAATCGTGTGAAAATTGGCTTGTTTACATTATTGTGAAATGCTAGAGAAATCGACTGTAGGTACTATAATATTATACAGGTACCAAGAGTTGTTCTAACTCTCTGCATATTTTAATAAATAAAACGAATAAAAGAGTGTAGTCCCATTTATTTATGTATTACTCCATCCAGAATTCCATTCAATAAAACGTTTAAAAATCTGCTAAATAGTACAAATATTACATAAAACATAGCGTCACACCATTTCCCATAAGGGCTGGCGGATTACAGTTATGTTCACGTTTAGTTATTCAATACTCGACTTTGCGTGACAGGGGGCTAGCCCATAGCCGCGCCTATGGAGATATGAAAGTCCTCACGATGTTTTCCGTTACCGTTAGAATGATCGTTTAATGTAGATAAGATAAGTTGCTTATCGCATTGGTACACGGTCATCACCGGATTCGAACTCGCATCTCCTGCGTGAGAAGCGAGCGTGGACACGGAGCTCGTTCCAAATATTATAATCGTAAAATACCATTCATATCATTTTCGGTTTACTACAAGTTATCGTTTTTCCATGAGCATTCATGGTTGCGACAACGTCCACGTCTGCGAAAAACTCTTACTATACCCCGTACCCCAGTGGGCGCTTTTCAAGTCGCGATGGTTACTGCAAGTCCGAACCATGCCGTCGAAACTTTAAAAGCGCTGGTGAAACTATTCTGTTCACTTCATATCCTTAAGGCCGATCACACAATAACACCAATTAATAGACATAGTAGAAAACATGTTCATAGGTAAATTGCGTCTGTATTACTGAAATCGTCACAATAATTTCGTGAGCTTCGGGTAAGTAGGTACATAATTTAATGAATAGTTCAGATATTACGAGTCTTTTATTATAAGATCCAATATAATCTTTTACTTTTTATGTGAATGAATATCATTATTTGTATAACAATTAAAAGATTACATTGGGCTGAATGAATATAGATAATAAGTAACCTTTTACTTTTTGAAGGATAATGATAATTAACAAAAATGAAGCAGTTCCTTACAATGACAGGTGATACTTTGCATTATTTATTGAGCCCGCTCAATGAATAAAGAAAGTATCATGCCAAAGATTCCACTCATACAATAGTTTGTTTCAATTAAGGATATTTAAGCAAACCATTGCATCTGTCAAATTTTAGCCATGTTACATGAAATAATGCCATAGCATACGGACGTACCATCTAATATTTATGACAAATTGTATAATAATTACCAATAAAAGGTTACAACCATATAAAATAAATCAAATACTTAACATATCTAAAATATATTCTGTATAAGTTAACCAACAATTTATATTAGGTATATTGTTAAAAGATTCGGGTCCATTCTGAACAACTTTGTATAAAGTAAAAATAAGTTGGTTGCGCCATACATTCTGTTTCGAACGGCCAGAGATCTGGTATGATTATCTGATCAAGATCTGTTTCTTTTGCGAACGTTGTTCAGAATAATGTTAAAAATAAAACAACTACACCATTACAATTAACACAAAATCGATTATTAATTTATGCGATTGTTTTAAAAATATATAATGTTAAATATAGTTAAATGGAACAAAAGCAGAATAGGGTTCGATTCCACATGATGACAATATATGTCTTAATGGAGACAATATAGATGTATAAGTGTACTCGGCGGTAAAAGTGCACATCGAGCTTTCCTAAGTGACACCGTTATAAGGTCTCAGATATAGCAGTTCAATTTCACTCATAGGTGAATTTCTTAAGAAGTATGTGTGGTTAATGCAATTTCTATTAAAATCTATATCAGAAGTATAACGAGTGAGTCTTTCATACAAAACTTGGAAACTTTCTTAATATATTACTGGAATGATAATTATTTATTACGCCTCTAAGGTTCAAAAATAATAACCTAGCGTGCGTGCGTGGGTGGGTGGACCCTCCAACTGAAAATGTACACTAATATTTAAATCGGGAAGTGTTTATAATAGGAAATTGTCATTCATTATAAACCTTGTCACAAATAAAAAAAAACAGTAACACAATGGACCTAAGCCTCGCCGCACACGAACCACCAAACGTCCCCACAAAATTGTAGATTATGCAACTCGGGTATCCCAAGCACTGTATTGTGTCATGGGCACGATAGTGAATTCTGAACGTAACGAAGGACTACAGATTTAACTCCCAAGCGAAGTTTAATTAAGCGAGGGAATTAAGACTGACTCCTGAGTGCCGTTAGGGATTCAAAAGAGGCCAAGACAAAACAGCTTTAACCCCGAGGAGCATACTCTACTTTTCGCACCTCCTGCGGGAAAATATAAAAAGCAAGGCTACTAAAACCAGCATTTTATTGAAGTTAATTAATATGAAAATGTATGTTTGATACATTGGTCCAGTTGCAGCGTCTTGCAACAATCGAGTATTTTAATTTATTTAAAATGTGTTCGGTCTTCGAATAAGTTTGAGCTGCGGCGCGCGCATTTCACGAAATTAGATTTTAAGACCATAGCAATAAGAACTACGAGAATAATCTTTTAATACCTGGAATGATCTAGGTTGTGACATAATGCAATAGCAGAGCTACGAGGGGTGGGCTGAAAAGTTTTGAGCCTAGCTAGCGCTACACGGTAGTCCTTGCGAGTATCCTACTTAGTATAAATACCAAGTTTCATGTCATTAGCATCATAGTGCTTTGAGATATTGAATCATAAACATCACCATGTCAGAGTCATTCGCGTTTTGCACGAAATTGGAATATCGAGCTGTCATAAAATTCCTCACACAGAAGAAGAAAACGCCGACAGAAATATTTGAAGTTATGTCAGCAGTTTACGGGGAGTCTGCACCTTAATTTGCCACCGTAAAACGTTGGAGCCGTGAATTCAGACACGGCAGGGAGTCGCTCGAAGATGATCCCAGGTCGGGACGCCCGAACACCGCCGTTACTGATGAAAACATCGGAAAAGTGAAGAAACTTGGAACGAATCGGCGACATTTTGCATAATCATTTGCACATGAGAAAGGTGTGCGCGCGATGGGTGCCGAGAATGCTCACGGCGCTTGACAACCAGCGTCGAGTCGCAACTTCACAGGAGTTTTTAGACATCTGTGCCGATAGCATTGACGATGTTTTTTTGCGCCTTGTCACTGTTGACGAAACATGGATCCGGCAGTATGATCCGGAGTCAAAACAGGAGTCAATGCAGTGGATAGAAAAGGGAGAAAAGCCGCCGCCGCGGAAACTCAAAGTGGTAAAATCGGCGTTCAAGCTCATGGATGGCCACAGTTTTTTGGGATTGTGATGGAATTTTATTCATCGACAACCTTTGTAAATATATTACGATGAATGGAGATTATTATGCCGCATTGCTGACAAAACTGCGTCAAGTGGTTGTGGAGAAACGAAGAGGCAAACTAGCGAAAGGAGTCTTGTTTTTCACACTGCGCGTGTTGCAAGGCGCGCCTTCGCCGAGACAGGATTTGAAGAAATTATCCACCCACCCTAGAGTCCAGACCGGGCCCCCAGCGACTATTTCCTCTCCTCAAATTTGAAAAAGTACCTCCGAGGCCGGATTTTCCAGCATCGATAAAATGAAGGCGGCCGTAAACGAACATTTCGAATGCAAAGACGGCGAATATTTTTACCGGGTTAAAAGCCCTATACAATAAATGCAGGAAATGCATTGAATTAGAGGGAGATTATGTTGAAGTATAATATTTTTATACATTTATAACAGCATTTTTAATACCATAGGCTCAAAACTTTTCAGCCTCCCCTTGTATAACGACTTGTTTTAGGTAGGGCTCGCATTTTGCTGCGAGTGATTGTTTTAGTCCCGAGTGAGCGAATGATTCTACCATAGAATCCTAAGTGAACGAGGGAGTTAAAGCCATGAGATGCAAATAACATTGGTCTCGTGTTGCACATACAACTTTTCATCTCAGCAATGAGAACTTACCAAATAAGAGAACGAAAAAATACAACATTGACAAGTGGAATTATTATTAAAACAAATAACCCGACTGCTTTTAAAATTTTCCGTTTATTTTTTTTTTTTGATAGATACCCTTTATTTTGATACCCCACTCGATAGGTTTTAAAATAAAAAATTAAGAGATATAATGTGTCGCATCGGCCATTTTTATTTTTTATTTTGAATCTAACGACACCTCTCAAGCTAAAATCCATCAAGCCGTTTAGGCTAAAGAGCGTGCCAAAACAAAATACATTCACACATACACTCGATAAACAAAACCCTCAAAAATCAATTAACATTTATTATATATTTTCATGAAATATAAATATTCGAATTTACACTACGCAATATTTATCTAATTGTATTATTTTATAATTCAATTTAATATTAAAATTACTGCAATCGAGTAAAAATCGATAGCAGTGGCGAATTAGCAAGTCACAGATGATATGGTGAAATCGCCCCCAGCCAAGGAACATCGAATGAAAAAGCTACTTTATCTCGCTCAGTGAGCAAAATGCAGCTTTACACACTGTTTACTCGCAGAAAAAATGTGTTGTTCGAGCTGCTGAGGTGAAATTAGTACATTTCCCACGAGTTCGCAAAGGCGAATCGAAAAGGCTTCTTTAAGAACCGAGTTTACGGCACGAGCAGAAGGCGACGGTCGTAGCGAGCGAGGTTCGTAAAAAGCCTTTTTGAACGAGTTAGGAATTTAATTTTTCCGCCTTAGAACGCAAAATCAAGCGGCGAAGCTGCTATTTTTAGCTCAGAAGTCGGAATTAGTACATTTCGAGAAGTTTATGGCACGAGGCGAAGACGGAGAGTCGTAGCGATGTTCGTAAAGAAGCCTTTTCGAACGAGTTACGAAAAGCATTTTTCCCCCTGAGAACCCAAAATCAAGGCGAAGATGCTATTTTGAGGTTAGAAGGCGGAAAGACATATTTTGAACGTTTTGCTTTTATGCATTTTGATTATTGGATATTTTAATTAGATTTTATGCGTAATGATCATTTATGTTAATGAATTTTGCGTAGGTAGTTCATAAAGTGTTTAGTCTAATTAGTCTACCTGCATTATGCGTGATGTGCATTTTAGCTGTTTGCACAATTTGAGTGCCATTGCTATTTTGCGAATTGTACATTTTCAGCCCATTTCAGGAGGGTTCCAGCGAAAATTTAAAACTAATTAAAAACCTGTATTTCTTATGCCCGGTTCCTATATTTAACGGATCGTCATCCGTAAATGTAACTGTCCGTTTTTCCCTAAGCAACTCGAGTCGTTAATACCGTTCCACAATTTACTTTCTGTACCTTTTACCTACGGACGTCCGTTGGTCATAGATGTCATTGAAATACCGACGCGCCCTCTTCACTCAGAGATGTGCGTTTCGTTATATGCAGGATTGAAATTTGTAATAAGATAAAGTTAAAGCCGATACTAATTAGATACATACGAATTGATCTTAGAGTTATCTAAACTTATGATGTTTATTAGAGCTATACGAACGCAGGCATCTTCGTGACATATTTTTTTCCTTACCAAACTTAATAGAATGCATAGAATACATAACAAGAACGGAACGTTCAGCGCGCGAAAAAGACATTTGACTCGACATTGACATCCATAAATTGAAATATATATCCTGCAAAATGGTTTGAAATGTATATTACGCCGGTGAGTACCTATCATCTTCCCATTTTATTTATCTACAAATTTGTCTGCCGCCTAGTAGGCATGCAACGTTTTTGCCTCGGTACCTAAATCTTCATTCAGGGCTACGACTCAGGGATATTTCTGTCGGTTCTTTCGTTCTAGTCGCTCCCTCATGGCTGAGGATCGTGACCGTCATGGTTGTTGGTACGGGTCTTGTTCAGTGATCTCCCATTTGTTCTGTCCTGGGCTGCATGTTTTGCCTATTATCTTCTGCCGAGTCAGTCTCGCTGGAGTTCGATATAATTTCGAACATTTCTCTGTCACTATCTGATGAACTGGACATTTTGAATTCAAAATTACAGCGAAAACGGTGAAATATAAACTTTAACCGACCGAAATTGAGGGGTAACCAAGTGACATTACGAATAGTTATCTGGAATCTCTACTGACGTTTAAAATATTTGTAGGAAGGCAACCAAGTGACATCTCCATACAATACGCTTACGCTCCGTTGCCGTTAACCCTCCCATCCGTCAGTAGCCAGCCGTCGGTTGGTTGCATAACGAGACGTTTGTTATAGGAACGGTTTTAGCTTACGCCTCGTAGAATCAACTATCATTCGTAACTAAAACGGATCGTTTTTGAAATATAGGAACCGGGCATTAGTCGTTTTTAACAAACAAAGATTCAAGTTTAAATCCATTGTTTTGTACATGTATGTTTGTTGCCTAGCAATTTCAACCAGAAAATATCAACCAAATTATGTCTGTAAGTAAGAGATCAAATAAAAGTGTTTGCATTTTAATCAATTAATACGTTACATGGCACAATTACACATCAACCATAACAAAACAACAATTCGAAAAATTTACAAAATACCTAATAATTAAGATACTTTTTAATAAATAAAAACCGTTTACCACTGATTCTTTGTACAAATTCCACTCTTAGATAAAATATAATGTCAAAACACAACCCAAACATACCTAAACCAAATTATAATCGGTTCGTAATCTTTCCATTGATGGGTATGCTTGAATGTTACCATATTAAAATCAAATAGGGTTATCTCGGGTTATGCAATTGCATATTTGAAGTATTAGCGCTAATTCGCTTTCTCTTGGATTTTATAAAAGTAACCCGTCATTTAATAAGAAACTCCTAATATAATCAAGTCAGATGCTACGCACGCCATAATCGTCGGCGGCAGTCCGACTTTCAACTTCCAATGACATCGAATTTGTATAATTTTTAATTCACAATGGTTTAATAAACCTCCTATCACTCCCAATTACGTAATATAAAACGTGTCCTAACATTTTCTAATAAACTTATGATTCTACTTTGGTATTATTATATGTAGGGGATACATTCCCTATTAGTAATGCCTATAATGTAAAATCCTAACAGATTTTAAAGTGGCCAATCGCTTTATTTTTAAAAAAGATCTCACTGCGACATGAGAGCGAGAGAGAGAGAGAGAGAAAAACATTTATTTCATAATATTGTACACAATACATGGAACACGACATTACAACAAAAAAACTGTACTGCAAATAAAAGTAACAAAATTTGACCTTAATATAATATAACTAGTATATAACTAAGCTAGCAATAAAAAAAAATAGGACTAAGTTATTGTGTATTGTGTACAACCCATGAGTGAGACTCAAGTAAATAGGTGTAGACCTATTTACTTATTACTACGTAGATTAAGTAGTTAAATAAAGTACAATTACATATAAACATGTATTAAATGGCTTAAATGGCAACAGATATTCATACATACATGCATATTTTACCTTGAACCTAAAATATCTACAGTAATAGCCCGTATGCATAATGTTGAACTACTGACAATTCGAAGTTTGACAGTCATTTAAGTCTTGCTGGCACTTCTCTCGCTCTGTAAACGACAGAGCCAGAATGCCATTCAAGCGGAACTTAAATTGAGCAGCTGTCTGAGCATTCGGGCGATAGTGTTTCGTTGAATCTTCAGGCCCACTTGCACCAACCACGAGCTTACATGAATATACATTATCACAAATGTGTCAGAAATATCAGCCTACCTGCTTAGCTCTGGGTTAACAACTTCGCGCAAGTGAGCTAGTTGTTGTTAAATAAATGTGGGCGGCTGACATCGATAAGCCCTGTTGGCCACGTCGCGTCGGTGTTACTATGGCAAGTCGTGCGGCGAACATGTATGGCGTCTCATAAAGTGAAATCACAGGAAGTATATGGAAAACACAGACTTGGCCGACAGGGGGCTTACTACTCATCGCTGCAGCTATCTATGGATATTCGATACACCCGATACCTATTGTAAACGTAGCGTCGAAAGGCCCAGGCCACATCACTGCGTTACGGTGTCGGCTCTACGGCATTCCGCACACGGAGCTACGCGACGACAACGCGACTATGTTGCAACTCGTATGCCTACACAAAACACGTGTCAAAAAATTGTATGCAACTCTACATTATAGGGAGTCTCCGTCGCGTCTCCGTCGCGTAGCGCGTATATGCGAGATTGGCGTTGTTGGCGTATTCACTGCGTGCTATGCGGCGGGCGGGGGGAGGGGAGTTGCGGGAGGTCCAAGGTTGAGGGGCGCACAGGGGCAGGGCCTTGCTGCGCTTCGTCCGAGCTCATGGGTGGCGCCTGCAGGTAATCATACTTGGAAATTAATACTCTGATAGTTTAGCTACAAATACTCATACGGTGAGTTCTTCACAGCCAGATGGATGAAGCGATTTTGATTTAGCTGTTTTGTTCGATATTAGGCGAATTGATCGGAAGTGAGGTGACACATAACGTATTCAGAATTAAAGTGTAGGAGCTATGTCAGCACTCGCATTTTTTTAGATACATCGAAGGAGCTTTTGATAAAACAAACTTCAGTAGCATCAAAACTGGATTGGAGAAACTAGGCACCAACCCTAACATGATAACCTGGATAAAAAAATGCTGGAATCAAGAATAATCTCTCTGGAAATCAGCGATAAAATCAAATGCAAAGTGGCCAAGGGCTGTCCACAGTGGGGTGTGCTATCACCACTACTGTGGGTACTAGTAGCTCTCGACCTGGTGACACTACTGAATACTAGAGGATTCTACTCAATAGCATACGCCGATGACGTGACAACTCGTGAACGGCCTTTTTATAAACACGATATTTGACCACATGCTATACAATAAAAGGCATTCTCAGAACAGCAGTCGTTGAGTTTGGAAGCAATCTATCCGATTGTTCCCATTAGTCCCCTCTAGCCCTGTCCCCCGGGGTGACAGCTGGGAATTGTTTTCCCGATTGTCACCCGGGTGACAATTCATGCCGTCTGTTCCCTTTGGGGGCTGACTAGAGGGGACAACCGGGAAGTCTGTTTCCCAGTTGTCACCGCGGTGACAAGCGATAAAACATGTGATTAGATTTCAGCCTTTTTATTTGCGATAGAAAAATATAAACCTTAATTAAGTAAATAAAAATGTCAGAAAAGTTACATAGAATCAAATAAAAAAATAAGGTTAAGATTCCTACAATAATTAATCAATCACAGATTATTGCCTTAATTAGTACTAATCGTTTTTTATAGTAAGCACATAATCTAATCACTTATGTCTAATTGTACACAGAAAATTTCCACTTTCATATTGCGAAATTTATTTTGTACGGCAACAACAATTTTATAAGAAAAAACAGTACAATACTAGTCTTTCAATATGGGAGCGCAGTCAGAGAAGGAAAATGTGTAAAGGGCGTATCAGGATAAAAGTGAGTATTTAAGTGTAGATTTTTAGGGTTCTTTACCCAAAGGGTAAAAAACGGGACCCTATTACTGAGACTCCGCTGTCCATCCATCTGTCCGTCCGTCCGTCCGTCCATCTGTCACAAGACTGTATCTCATGAACCGTGATAGTTAGACAGTTGAGATTTTCACAGATGATGTTACATATATTTTCACACTGTTGCCGCTATAACAACAATAACCAGAATAAAATAAATATTTGAGGGGGCTCCCATACAACAAACGTGATTTTTTTGCTCGTTTTTTTTTCGATATTGATAACGTCAATAGGTAGACGCCTGAAATATTCACAGAAATTTAGACTGTATATTCACTTTAAAAATAGTTAAATCAAAATAAAAAAAAAATTAAGGGGTGCTCCGATACAAGAGACATGTTTCTTTGCCGTTTTTATAGATAATGGTACGGAACCCTTCGTGCGCAAGTCCGACTCGCACTTGGTTTTTTTTTTAATAACTCTAACTAACTATTAACTAGGGAAGAGGTTATAAGATGCTGAATTTTTATTTTCAGGACGGCAATATTGTAGACGAAACTGCTCACACGTGCACGCCCAACTTTGCCAAAAACGAAATCGACGAACACCTCTACCGATGCAAGCAAGATTTGACTTCACAAAATTACCCAGCAGTTCCTCAACTTTTCTGACATTTTTATTTACTTAATTAAGGTTAATATTTTTCTATCGCAAATAGAAAGGTTGAAATCTAATTACATGTTTTATCGCTTGTCACCGCGGTGTCAACTGGGAAACAGACTTCTCAGTTGCCTCCAAAGGGAACAGATGGCACAAATTGTCACCCGGGTGACAATCGGGAAAACAATTCCTAGCTGTCACCCCGGGGGACAGGGCTAGAGGGGACTAATGGGAACAATCGAATCTATCAACCAACATTACAACCACTTAAACTGTACTCACATTACAGTTTTTGTTCCTTCGAGCCGGCTTTGAACCACCGACCTATGGATTTCCTTAAAACGGTGCCGAGCCCATCAGCAAATGATGACATAGCTCGTACATAAAGTAAATCTATTCAGGCTTTGGAAGTTCATCAGCACGCTTCCAGCGGACAAAGGCATTTGCAGCTTTATAGGTATTCTCTATTGGATTATTGGTGTCAGGTGCCGTCAGTTAAAGCTGATGGCATTGCAGGTCATATCACGTGATACTGGCGAAAGTATTGTGGCAACACGCGATAGAAGCTATAACCCAAAAATCACTTAACTTGGAGAAACGACAATTGGGAAGGAATCGGGATATGTCAAGAGGGGATCCCTATGTGACTTCGAAATTCATTTGATCGATTTTCCTTTCACCGAACACAATAAATCGAATGCTCTCTACAAAGCATTAATTACCGATGTAACTTCTCATCGAAAATCGACTTGCCGATGTTTTGTTTCATCGAAACGATGAGATTGGAAGCATAACTTTATCGCCACTTTGCGTCCTACTACATATATTCTTGGAAGTGTTGCTCACTGACCAACTATCTCGGAGCGACTAGTTTTAACCGGTTTCCTGCTTCATGTGAATAAATTAGCAGATTGTTAACCAAGGATGCAGTGACCCATTTCACTCGATATTTCGTTCGAGCGCCAATAAATAGTTCGAGGGTGAAATGGGTCACTTTCACCCGAGTTAAACACTCAACTTTTCATTTCGACGCTGAGGAACACATATTTTACGAAAGGGACTTTACATTTTTAGCAGATCTCTAGTTCATGAAATTTGTATGCCTTAAGATATCTCTCCTTAGAGCACTGCGGTAATAGATTGTTAACAACAGCTTTTGCCTGTTCTTTTATTTGATTGGATGTTAAATCAATGTCCATGTTACTGGAATCACTTTCCGAAACCATTTTTAACCAAAAAAAGATGCGGTATTTATATTTATTCTCGTTTTACCGCTTTTTCTAACGCAAACTTTAATTGTTTTTTTACTCATTTCTGAAAAAATGTTAAAATACTCATACTGCCAACATTACAAAAGTTTTAAAAACAAATATGTTGGTTTATGACATAACTCACTTATCATCAACTGCGTAGCTAATAGAAAAAATAAAAAATATAAACTTTCCACCCTAGGAAGAGAAATACATACAATTCCCATGAGTTCGCAAAGGTTTATATTTACGAACCGAGAAGTTTACGGCACGAGCCGGAGGCAAGGTCGTAGCGAGGTTCGTAAAAAGTATTTTCGAACGAGTTAGGAATATAATTTTTCCGCCTGAGAACCCAAAATCAAGCGGCGATGGTGCTATTTTAGCTCAGAAGTCGGAAAAGTTATTTGTGCAACAAGAGAGCAATATTTGTGTCTCAAGGGAGCTAAATGATGTATTTACGGCGAGGACGGTAAATTTAATCCAGAGTGAAGCGTTGGATTCTACGATAGAATCCTGAGCGTAGTGAGGGATCCTCATTTAGAATCCTGAGCGTAACGAAGGATTCAAGCGTTAACGTCCATGACGAAAATAATGTTGCTCCTGAGAGACACATACAACTTTTCAAACCGACTATGAGGAAATATGAAATAAAATGCTCTAAAAATAATGAAATAACTATACTTTGAATTATACTTATTATACTTTCACCACTTTTACAGTAATCGAACAACATGGATGATTGTGAAGGATTTGGGAAAGTTCACCACAGATAAAATATTCCTGTGCTACTTTTACCAATGTGTAAAAATAATCGAATCGAATATTACAATGGTATCGGATATCCATATTCATTATATCACAATAACAGGCATCGATAGTTTTTATTTCAGAAAAATATATTTTATTGTGACAAGTTTTTTCAATATTACTAACAATTTATAATTTTTCATATAACGTTGTTAAAGTTAAAATTTGTTTTTAATAGATTACGATGAAATTACAATCGATTATTTTATGAAGATCTGTGTTTAATTGGCACATTGCGTAAATGCTACATACCAATGAATAAATAAAAAAGTAGCTTAAACAATAAAGTAGCATTTTGTAACTTTTCACACCTTTCATTCGGAAAAGTAAGTTTTACTCCACGACGAGAGGGAAACCTATTTTTCCGAATGAAAGGTGTGAAAAGTTGATTTTTGCTGTGAGTGCTTGTTTGAGTCCCGAGCCAAGGACTCAAGGACGAGATGCAAATGGTGTATGTCTCGTGTTGCAAATACAACTTTTCATCTCAGCAATATATACCATACATAACATACCAAATAAGAGAATGAAAAAATACAACATTAAAAAATCTGCGCGGTTGTGGCTCTGATTACCATGCGAGAAGGTCCTGGGTTCGACAGGTTATGTTTCTGTGAGTGACGTCGCTGTTTCTGATTCTCACGACACAGGGTACACTAGTGCGGGGCCAGAAGCAATATATGTGTTTATATGTAAATGTTTAAACTTTTAACTACAAACGTATCATAAACCCTCATTACTGCGTCTAACAACCGCACGTTAAGACCAGCATAATGTAAAACTATTTGGTAAAAACTCATTTCTTATCTGAAAATGTGTACATTATGACCACAATGTACAAAAATTTGTCACATTATGACATTCAAATTCAGTGGCAATGATCTTTCGAGGAAAAGAAGCATCGAGGGTTCGTCTTCGAGGAAATGTTATTCGAGTTTCTGTTTCATTAAATTAATCAAT
Organism: Argyresthia goedartella; assembly: GCA_949825045.1. Taxonomy (NCBI): domain Eukaryota; kingdom Metazoa; phylum Arthropoda; class Insecta; order Lepidoptera; family Argyresthiidae; genus Argyresthia; species Argyresthia goedartella. The sequence goes on from OX463806.1 coordinate 18,170,992, forward strand.
TATTTACAATGTGTAAATATTGCAGTCCCGCAATACTATGACGTGAAAAAATTTGGCTAGGGGTCCAAAAATAACCCTCTATATTTATCTAACCTGGTTTTTGGTTTGACAGTATTTGTGCTCGCTTCTTCTCCTCCCTGAAGCCGGTCGAGAGGCCGATCCTTGATCACATATTACTACGATTGGTTTCAAACTGCATTCTACCACAGCAGTTATGACTTGCCTCATTATATTTTTCAATTAGAATCCGGACGTGGGCCCCTTCACAACCATAGAAAGCCGCTGGTTGTTGCCACTTATGAACTCCTCCTCTTAACATGATAACATGCGCATGGTCTGCAAACTGTTTTATTCTTTCACTCAACTCGACATAGCCTTTAAAGTAATAATTTTTCACTAAGCAAGTTATTTCAATTTAAAGAAATAAAAATGGAGACATGTTTGTACAAACTTGGACACCCAATTTTAGTCTGTGCGGCAGACAGAGTGCAAAAGAATCGTAAAACTGACTCGCATCTTTAGCCAATGACAGGCAAGGAAGCTTTCATTAAAATTTCATTTGACAGTAATCCAATATGGCGTCTATACAAACTTTTCGTTCTGTGAAGATAGATGGGTGTGGGCACAATGCTGTTGGAACATGCGGTTCCTGAACAAATCAAAGAGAGTTTATGAAATGTTTGTAGATAAACTAGTGTATGTAACTGCACATAATTAGGCATTAAAATTCTCGAGTGATATTATTATGAAGTATTGACATTAGCAAAATCGCAAACAGGCAAAGAAAATCGAATTATAAATCGCTGCCCGTTGGATGTTTGCGATTTCGCCTTTGTCCGCGACATTAAAAACTAAAAAGCTACTTTATCTCACTCTGTGAGCAAAATGGAACTTTGCACACTGTTTACTCGCAGCAAAAGCTTTATTGTTGTTCGAGCTGCTGAAGTGAAATAGTACATTCACGCGTTCGAAATGGATTATATTTACCAAAATATGTAAAAAGCTTTTTAGAACGAGTTAGGAATAGTTTTTTTTCTTCTGAGAACCCAAAATCAAGCGGCGAAGGTGCTATTTTTAACTCAGAAGTCGGAAAATAAATAAACGCTTCCCAGCGCCCACCAGAGGGACGCCGAATGATGATGATGATGTTATGCTTCCATTTGCAGTTATATATGCTTCCGTTTCAATGAATCGAGGCGTCGCCAAGTCGCTTTTCAATGAAACGTCACAACTGTTAATGAAGCCTTATTCGTAGAAATAGGCCATCGTCGAATTGATCAATCTAAATCAATCAATAGTGTTCAGTGGAAAGAAAATCATCAGATGACTTTCGAAGTTGTATAGGGATCCCTTCAAGGGGAGTAAAGTTCAAGTCGCTACTGCGCGTTGCGCGTGCTTACGCGCATGCTGCTCGTGTGTTGCTCTTAGCTGAAATGCTCAGTTAGTGTAAAGACTTTGAAGTTGACTCACATTGTCAAGCGGCGGTAGGATGCCCAGCCTCGCCAGTAACAGCTGTTCCCTCACGTGACGCAACTCCGCCTGCTGCCGCAGGATCATCTGTTGCAGCTCCTCGTGCTTGCGCTGCAACTGAAACGACGCGCCTTGAATAGTGTCCCGACTTACAGGGTCCAACAGACAGGTGTATGAGCGGCACTTCACAAGGCAAAAACACCACGTTAGCCATCAAATTTAGCATTGTTTTGTGTATAATGTATTATTTAATTAATCGCATTACGTTACGGGGCATCCAGTTCGCAGAAGCACACGCTCAAACCGGCCCTGCCAACCAAACTCGAACTCAAATATTTTATTGTAAGCAGGCAAAAATAATGCACTTTTACAAGTCAGACACTTATACATAAAATAAAAAATAAATCAAATATGATCAACTAAACTATTCAGTATGTAACTGGTTGGTTATGGTTAGAGTTTGACAAAGGAAATTTCCCTTTCAAGTGGTGGTTCATGGCTGAATCTCGCACAGGAAAAGGAAATCCCATTAACTCTTCGTGCTTCGGAAATACGCCCGTCAAGAAGAGAGCATCAATAAACTCTACGTGGATGTCATTTTTCAATTTTGTTTATGCCACCATGTACAATATCAAAATAATCTCATCTAATGACAATATTATAACATCGTATCTATACGTGCCAATAAGATGTCTCAAAATGGAACAAAATACAAAAGAAATAAATAAAACAAACAAAAGCTATTATGAATATAACTTATGAGAATCCAGACTGGACCAGTCCCCTCAAGCAGAACCCGTATCGCCATATTTGAGGGAGAGAAGCAACCCAACAAGTCACTTGCTGCTTATCCGGCGTGTAGTATCACCGCATTCACTACGGGCAGCATGGGCAATACGGGCACGGACACGCCTATGTTACTCAAACGATCGCACTCTCCAACCGCCCCACAAGTCACCTGCATCTCATCCGGCGTGAGTAGCACGGGCACGACGACGGACACGCCGGCGACCGCGGGCACCGCAGTCACTCCAGGCAGCACGGGCAACACGGGCACGTAGGGCTCCATGGCGTAAGAAGGCGGCTCGAAGGTATTAATGGACTCAAATGGAATTGGGCGGGACACTTGGCGAGGCGAGGTGATGGCTGGTGGAGTAGATCCCCGACCGAGTAGTGGCCGAAAGAGGGAAAGAGAAGCGTGGGCTCGACCAGCAGCCAGAGGGGTCGTTATTTCAACGGTTACTGGATTAAATTGGAACTGGCCCGGATAAGTTGGCACAAAAAAGAGGAGGCTATTACCCCGCAGTGGGTAGAAAGAAACAAGCTGCCGATGATGATGATGATGATGATGATGTTGAGATGGATTAAGCAACGTCCGATAGACATCAGCGCCCAGGAGTATTTATTCAGTGTGTAACAGAAAGGTGTAGTATATTTGAGGGGGTTGTTAAGCCTTGTTCTCGCGATTGACCACGCAGGACTCTGCCGACACGTCAAGTCGGAAAGTCGGGTAAAGTTGTAAATTTTATAAATTTCACTCCTCATTAGGAATTCAATGAATGTGATGTTCATCGATTTGTTCATAGCCCCAACGATATAAACGTATTTCAGAAATTAAAATTTATCTGAATCATAGTTGGATACATTACAATTATTATGATATCGTCGTTAAACATATTAAGTTTTAAAGAATATGCACATGTACATAATCGTAAAAATTCGTCAAAGTAGAACATCAACGCCATCTATGGGCGCTTAAGTGCCTAGCTGACCGTGACGAACCACCTTAAACTACACCTTTTGGTTACAGCCTGTACAGGTGCAGTCAAATTCTGCATATCGCGTCTCTTTCGAATTCAAATTACAATCGCTTTACATCCCGTTCTGATTGGTCAATCGTCAACTTGAAGTTGGCGAAAATGCTTTAAAACATCAATTTGAAGTGGATTGTGATAGATCCCAGAGATACAGTATAGAGGTACTGCAGCGGCAGACATAGCACGGCAACAAGCGTGGAACACAAATTGAGTCGGAGTTGGTAGTGCGTGCGGACTGGGTGGTGGAACATGATGACAGAACGGTAACATTATCTCGAGCCTAGTATCGAACTCGAAGAGCAATAAGTCAAAGGCTCCCAAGGGCGCAAAATGCGGTATCTGGTAGTCAGTCTCCAAACAAAATAGGCGCCGCCGAAAAGCCAAATACATAATTTTGCGCCCTTGGGATCAATCTATATACTATTGCTATTTGAGTTCCACAGGCCCTGGTCGGCAGTCGATGCGGGAGGCTCTGGATTGATGTAAAGAACTGGGCCTATACACAGCAGTGGGTGAATGATGCATTAATTGGTGTATAGGATTATATTATATGTGCAACACGCTGGAATGCTTTAACATTAGAGCGCGGTAATCCGTACGCCGGGGCACAGATATTTCGACAGTGACGCGTTAGGGCAAAACAGTCTTTGTAAATGTTACCCAGAATAGGTGTATTGAAGCAGCTGTTTATTTATTGCAGCTTGTTGATCATGGGAGTCAGCTTGCATTCGTGCACGTTCAAACGTATGTTGATTTGATTATATTTGCTCGATATAAAAGTCTCCCAAGTAACGACAAATTCTGTTTTATCACAATAAAAAATAAACATTTCGTACCGGATTTTAATTTAAGTATTTATTATTTATTTTATCTACACACGTATCATAAACCCTCTTTACTGCGTATTAAAACCGCACGTTACGATCAGCATAATGTTAAACTACTTGGTAAAAACTCATTTCTTATCTGAAAAATTACACATTATGACCATAATGTGTAATTTTTCTACATATTATGACATTCAAATTTCGAACGCCGACGCCTGCCTGCGTGAACAAGCTAAACAACTGCAGAGCCACAATGCTGGTCAAACATGCGGTTCCTGAACACATCTAAGAGAGCTTATGATATGTGTGTAGATAAACTAGTGTAGGTAACTGTACATAATTAGGCATTATGTAGCAGTCACATAAACTACTATAATGGTTAAAAATCTTATAAATAGTGATCAGAGCCTTTTTAAGGTTCCTTATCCGAAGGCCCCTTCGGTATTACTATGCCTCCGTTGTCCGTATGTCTGTCCACCCACCCGTCCGTCAGCGGGGTGTATCACCATTTTGGAAATAATAGAGAGTCCCCAACAAGATAAATGATTTAAATATCCCTGCCCCTGCGAATTACCCAACCGCAACCTATAGGGACTAATATCAAAATTAGGTTCGGGAATATATTTCTTTGTTTTGTTTTATTTTTTTAGTCCTAAAGTTTTCTTTTACGATAGCACGAAACAATAATTCCAGACTTTTTGATATAGAAACCAGACTTATTTTTAATTAAAAAAGAGCACTCTAAAAATAAAAATATATCAAAAATTGGTTCATAAATAATAACACTTTCGATGTAACACAAACTAAAAAAAAAACGAATCGAGAACCCTCTCTTTTTGTGAAGTCGGATAAAAGGTTGTGGTACAGGTACTCACCCCAACGCGTTGGCTGTCCCGCGAGCCTCCGCTGAGCGAGCCTACGTCCGAGCCGCGCCGGGGGCGGTACGAGCCCGTGTCTGATTCTGCCCTGAACATAGATACATGGATAAATAAACATCTCTTCACTTCAGTGTTCGGAAAGCTAGTCTGTAATGGGGCCGCAAAACAATGAATGGGATAACCAGGACAACAAAGACATTTCTGGTCATTTTGGTTTGTTTTGTTATGGTTATGTCAGATGTCGACAGAAAGCGCTTTATACCGCACATATCATGCCGCTCCATGTCGGTAAAAGCGTGCATCATGCCGAAGAGTCGGTATAATCGTGCTTGCTTGCTATCAATTGCGGAAGACGGCGGGCTCCGCCAGGCGGAGTACCAAACCCAATTTACCTAAAACTTAATTTACTGTCTAATTAATTTTATTTCTCGTAGTAGTGAAAAGCGCTTTGTAATGTCTCGGCAAAAAGTGCAATATATGGACTCGTCTCTCAAACTCACTCGCCCATCCATTGCTCACTTTCCAGCCTCTACAACAATATATTATTTGATCAAATGATGTCACGAATATTTATATATAATAATTTTGAACATAGCATCGACATTCGCATTCGCACCAAACGATAACGTTTTGCGAATGCATGCGGGTCGAGTCGTGTCTGCAGCGGCCCCATATCGTTACTGATGCTAACTTAAGTTTTCGTTTGATGCAGTCCTGATGATAGCCCTCATTTTAATTTCTGGACACCTTTTCGATTTAACTTTCCACATTATTTGATTCCACTGATCTGAAGTCCAGTTATCATGTTCAAGAGCGATATTTGTTTCTTTTGTAGGGCACTCAGTAAAGGCCTCTCGTTTGCTGTGTAAAAACCAAACCACATTCTATCGAGGACTCCTTGCAAGTTCTTTGGCTATTTGGTACGTTGACTTCGATTTATTTATATTAGAAATTATGATTTTTCGGACCTATTCAGAAATTGTTTTACCCCCTATCCATAGTTGAAGAATCAGTTTACTCTTCCTATTTATAACAACTGTCAATGAAATTGATGACAGGTTATATTTAAATTCAAATATTGAACACAAATCTTTATTTACGTCCAGTTTCTGACTTTCATCCGTCCGTCTTGGAGAAATCGCTGAACATATATAAATAAACTTATTTACTAAATAAAAACTGTCTGGGCGAAGAGATGGGTCAGGGTAGGTGAAGGATAAAGGTTGTTTTGTTCGTTTGACCCTTTATCCTTCGTTTTAGGTTGAACATGTAAGAAAAACAAAATCCAACGCTCGTTTTGTATTTTATGTTACTCGAATTAAGGTTTTCAAGTTGCTGTTTTTAGATTTCTAGTCGCGCGATTCAGTAATTATATTATTTCTACACATCCTCACTGGGTTGGCTGGAAGATATTTATTTTAGAAATAAGCCTGCCTTTGTACATTCGTTTTTCACATTTACACCTGTCATACAAATATTGAGTGCAATAAAGGTTTAATAATAATAATAATAATACTTTTGTCAGACAAAACCAGTATTTCTAGTCGCGCTCATTTTTTGTCGCTATTCAGTAATTCAGTCAGGCATGGATGCAGTCATATGTTTCAATACTACCCGTAAAAAATTGACATGACCGTCTAATAACAAGTCTTGGTATTGGTTAAAATAAAGTCCTTTATGGAGTTTTGGAATGGGAATGGTTTCCAAGGTGATGTTGCTTAAGGGTACTGAACTGTTAGCCTCCAGGTAATTGGAAGTTGTTGTGCGACAAACATTGCAGGCCAGCAAATTACCTGTACGAATCCGCTGCAGAGCTGGGCCGCTGATACGAGCCGGCGTCGCTCGGCTGAAACTTCAGGTCCGAGCTCCACAGGCGGCATGAGGAATCGGACTCCGGGCGGGGGTGCGTCGTCTCGGAGGCGGGTCGGGAGGGCGGGTAGCGGGTATCCTGTCGCCACTGATCGGCGCTCGTGCCGGAGGTGTTGTGGGTGGCGACTGTGCCTGTGGTGCTGCTGGCCGAATTCGACTTCTAACGTGAAAGACAATTAGTTTAGTTGGGTTTGTTAGTTACAGAAGTAATGTTGAGGTACACCCAAATCTGTTTATCGTAGTTTAGACCATCTAACTGAACTGCCTTGCCATTGCCACAAACAGCTCTTGCTTTTTGGCCTTTGAGTTGATATTTTAGAATTGTCATGTCACATCACATGAATAGAATGGAGGACTGGGACCATTGTCCCAGTTACAGATAGTTTAAAGCCACTACAGAACCTAAAAAAATACTGTCGGTCAAGTGTAGAGATAAACTCGCCTTTGTACATGCTTTTTCTATGATAAGTTATCTGTATGTCTCTGTTGTGTAGAATACTATAAATAAATTATGAAGTATGGCTATTTATGCTACTAATGCGGAAAATAGGTGTTTTCCGAGGAGTGTATAAGTCGGCAAGACTCTGAAATCAACTCAGGCACGTGTATCATACAATGTTTTACTAAACATTGTGCGAGGAAATAAAAAAATTATGTGAACTAAAAAATAAATTGGTGAAATAGCTGGCTTATTATAAATAATTGCGCGCTCAATATAGTCTACGCCATCACCCATGAAGTCCGACAGAATAAATGCGCTAATCTCACCGGCAAGACGACACGGTGGCGTCGCCGCTATCTGACTTGAGTGGTGGCGGGGACTCTGCTACTACTGCGCATGTGCAAATAGCTGCCACGTCGTACCGCAAAAAGGCACTGGCAAAATATAAGTTCAGCCAAACATATTCAATGAATATTTAAAATTAATTAAATGACCAAAATCTCGGACTCCCTGGGGTATGGGGACGTCAGACCCCAGAGCGATGTGCCTAGAGAACTTTGGCATGTAGTAAATATGAACCTCTGAGTGATTCCGATAGTAGGCGAACGGGTACATGTCTGATGCTTCGGACACGCACGACGTGGTCGCCATGGGCTCGTCGTGCGAGAGCGCGCCGCTCGTGTCGGGCGACGGCTGCGCCGCCCTTTCCTGCAACCATACCACGATCAAATGAGACCCAATCAATCGTCTAAGGATAAATATCCCTCCGTCCCCAGGGATCCAGATCTTCCCTTACTATAGTAATTTAGTTTATTCAGACCATTCATGGGGAGGCAATCAAATATTAGACATGACAGATCCAGTGAGACTTTCTTCAAATAGACATGAAATAGGCTACAAAGCTTAAAAGCTCAGATACACTAGGGACGAAATGTCTCCCAACATTCCGTTGCAACGTGACGCTGCAAGGTTGCAGTGTCTGTCCGGAAACATGCCCCGTGACTTTTTATTATGGTAATTTTTTATAAAAACATTTCATTTAATTTTTTTTTAAAGTCCTCACGCGGATGGCGGGGCCATCGTTGCGGCGTATTCTAAGCCTCACTCGCTCAATCATCTGCTGCTGTTTACACTTACGCACACAGAAACAATGTGAGTAGGTATTAGCACAAAAGCATGGCACGCACGCTTAGGTGAGATAGAGAGTGTACCTGAGACACAAGTTGAAAAGAGCCCGCGTAGGCATCTTCGCGTTCCTGCACGGGCGGCGGTGACATGGGCTCGGGCGGGTTTTCGGCGGTCGGCATCGGTCGGCTATTCTCGGTTTCGCTCGCCGAATCGCTCTCGTTTTCGCGCTTCATATTCTTTGCCAGGTCCGAGTAGCTGGGTAAAGTAAGGGTAACATTGATGTTTGGAATAAGGGTGCTGTTAAAATGCAATATAGACCGACTGACTTTGGTACTTACTCGTACATTTAATATTACATCAAATTATTTGACTTATTTCCACGATAAAGATAAATTGGTAATAACAAATCTAAGTTTTAGACCTCAGCATCATTGTTGTGGAGACACGGAAGCTGCAAATTATCATTTTCAGTCGTCCGTGGTGAAGAGAGCACATTGTCTTGATTTCTTTACCGCTGTATTTTCATAAGTATCGTAAATTCACGACAAATTAATATGAGGTTTTGTGGGCCGGCCATGCCTGTCGCATGCACCCAGACAGATGGGCGAGCATCGTCACTGACTGGGTGCCACAAGACGGACGCCGGCGGCGCGGCGTGGGGGCAGGCCGCGCAGATGATGAGACGACCTAAACTACTGTCTGTCAGGGTCGACGGACGTAGCCCAAGATAGGGAATTGTGGTTTCAACTAGGGATGCAACCGATACGATACCGATACTGATATATCGGCGATATTTCGGGTTTGCCGATATATCGGCGATATTTTTATGGCCGATACAACAATACTTTTAAAATATCGCGCTTTAAAAATGTAATTTAAACGCGCGTGTTGTCTCGTCTATTTCGTTGCAAACGAGGCACGTTAAAAATACAATGTAAATGCACATGTTGTTTCGTCTATTTCGTTGCAAACGAGGCACGAACTATGCTCGGAGAAACCCCGCGCTCTATTTATAAATAAAAATCTGATTAATGTTAATTTTAATTACTAAAACTGTATCAACCTGTCTATATTTTTGGTATAACGTAATAATAAAAAAAACTTGACTTGTATTTTACCTATTTAACCTTCATTTTCTAATTCAATAAGTGAATCGGTATCGGTATCGGTATCGCCGATATTTTTATTAACGTATCGGTATCGGTATCCTATCGGCAAAAAGGCTTAACGTTGCAACCCTAGTTTCAACATGGGGAGGCCTTTTGGCTGTCAAAAATAAAGTTCGCTTAAGTCCTCACCTCACCACCCTATGCGTGCAGTCCACGAACTCTGGTTTGGAGTTCCACTGATGGTAGGTGATGTAGGAGCGAGTCTGCAGCCAGATCCACTGCTGGCCCTTCGTGAGGAACCGGTAAAAGCAAGACGTGAGCTCGCCTTTCTTCAGTACTGTGGAAGATGCAAGGAATTTGCATAACTTATCTAAAGGTGGCAGTTGTGAATAAGATGGTGTGGTAAAGAAAAGGTAGCAGTGGGTGAATGTCTTCGATGATTGATGATGAATCTAAAGGTTGCAAGTTCTATTTTATTTGGGGGGCGCGCGTGATGTGCTCTCGATTACCAAGGAGCCAAGGTCCTTGGTGCCGGGCCTTGGCATTAAAGGTTTGGTATAAAAAACCTGAAAAGTGAGAGTTGGACTCGCGCACCAAGGGTTCCTTATAAATCGCATTTTTTTTGTGAAGCAATTACAAGTTAAAGGTTTTCAGGCTTGTGCTATAAGTCCTCTTGCTTCGTGCCAATTTCAAGATTCCAGGTCAGCAATAAGTATCCTATAGGTTTGGATTCACTCGGGAATATCAAGCAAAATTGTGACAAGAACGGCGGTATCTTTTGATTGCGTTGACTTATAAGTTTATTTTTTAAGGTTCCGTACCAGAAGGGTGCCAAATGGGATCCTATTTTTAAGCCTCCGCTGTCCGTCCGTCCGTCTGTCACCGGGCTCTACCGGATCAACCGAAATAGGAAGAGAGCTAAAATTTTCACAAAGGGTGTATTTCTATTGCCGCTATAACAAGAAATAATGAAACATACCGATTTTTAAGATTTAAAAGAAGTACATCTACAAGAAGTTGTTGGTATGGCCATTTTCTTAGCCATTTTATTTTCTTTGTTTATTGGTGAAAACTGGACTCTCCCGATGTTATCGAAAAAGATCTTTAATTGCAGGTATTGAGTTTTGTGCTTAGGTATTTGTCATTATGCGATTAATAATTGCTCATTTGAATTATAATAAATAATATAAAGTTTTTAACATATTTGATTTTATTTTTGAAAACTAGTAACTCAATTTCTATTCACTTCCGGTTTCAATAAGCAAAGAGTTTCGTTAACCTGAGTACATAGTTCAATACTTACATACTACATACACAAAACGATTTTTCAATGTTTCAATATTTTATGGTGTCCGGTAGATCGATGCAAAGACTTAACCTCTGCGTGACCCAACCGTACCGACACGTCAACGTAAACAAACACTATTGACCCAAGAGTACCGACACGCACTCGATACCTTTTTTTAGACCGGAATGAATTAGCCAATTGTGTTCGTATTGGAAAGGTTTTAGTGTGTAAAAACGGCCAATGAGCCAATCTTCTATTTCCGGTATGGTCTTTTGTTCATTTCATTCATTCAAGACGCTGCAAACGTGACTCGAAAAAATCACTTTTCGTAAACATTTGAATGTTTGCATTGAAGTTTGTATAGAATTTTGTACGGTAAGTAGTAAAGTATGATACACTGTTAGAAAGCCTAGTTTGTCTACTACTTAGAATGGCTAATTCTAGATTGATAGGAATCACATATTGCCTAATCTTAGACAATACAAAGTGTTGATTCATACCCATTTTTATGCTTTCATGCGACATATGTCCTACTCACAATAATTATTTATGATTTAGTGGTAAATGCTACTTCTATTCCTCTTATTCAACAACTAACCTATCGTAGAATCTAAGAAATATAACGCTAGGTGCTCTAATCTCTTCACAAGGAATTTCACAAGATTTGATTGATTCGCGCACTGCGACCGGTATTTCATGAAATCTTCGAACGCTGAAATATTGAAAAATTTCTATTAGAACATACTAATGTCTTTATTGTTTTCAAAAGGTAACAAAAAGTTATTGTTTTCAAAAATTGTGTATATTACGAAAGTATCAAACAAAATGTGTATTTTGTTGTGTTTTACTCATGTCGACTACATTTGTGACGAGAGGAAGCATTTTATTAGAAGTCTGTGATTCTGATGTCGGTACAAAAAGATGTACAACTCTAAGAGTTACCATTCAGACATAATCACTTGATATGTCAGTCAAGTCGCGCGCGCCGCGCGGGCTCATGTATGCCTGGGATTAGAGCTGGTTGGCGCCGGGCAGCCGGGTTTCGGAGATGTTAAACCGAAGCTAGTGCAGACCATTTAGAACCATTTGAGCCAAACATACATACGGCGAAGTATTACCTTTAAATTTTTATTGATGATTAAGTGTTTTTGAAGAAAATTTCCAGATTTCCACAGTTATGAGTTAACATTAAACTAAGAATATATTGAAGAAAATCCAAGACGTAAAGAAACAATGTGTGAAATTATCCCAGTGAAATAGCAATTGACATTTAAACAATAACAGAAGATCGCGAAAAATAATAATAAAATAAAGAGGTTCAATTTAGTTCAATCCAATTAATTTCAGTTTCGTAGGCTGTTTAGTGCATAGGAGATGCATTAGGCGGTGAGAAGCTATCTTGACGACTGTTTTCCCAATGCTGGATCGGCAGAGACGGGCATATTCCTTGGCCTGCTCGTTCACCCGACCTGACCCCAATGAACTATTTTGTGTGGGGCAGAGCCAAAGAACTGGTCTATACCAACATAGCCATCAACACAAAACAAGAGTTGATTTCAAAATAAGAATGGCTTTCGACACCATGAAAGATGAAATGATGCTCAAAATCACGACCACAGAAGTCCGAAGACGGGCTCGTGTCTGTGTGAGGAACCAAGGATCTCATTGCGAGCATGAATAGCATAAATTTAATTAATTAAAAATACTGTCTAAAACGTCAATTTTCCTCCCTCAAACTGGTTAGTAGGTCATAACTTCAAGAATGTATGAGGTATCTACGTCAATAATACCTTAAATGAAAGATCATCAACTAAGAATGTTTTATTAAGATTTGCACATAAAAGCTTTCACTTGTTTTTGTTAAATTAGGTCCGAAAAACTTAGTTTATTGATGATTGAAATTTGCCGTGTTCTTCAATGGTCTGTAAAAACCAAGTCTGACGTAGCAGATGCACAAATCACGATTTATTAGAATGCTTTTTAAGTGATTTATTAGAATCAATTTTAAAATAATCCAATTATTGTCCAGTCTCGCAATGATAAACACTTAACTGTGAAAATCTGGAAATTTTCTTAAAAAACTCTAAATCATCAATAAAAATTCATCGGTAAGACTTCGCCGTATGTATGTTGGTTCTAAATGGTCTGTACTAGCTTCGGTTTAAGTCTTTGCATCAATCTACCGGACACCCTGTATAATATTTTATCATTAAAATTAAAAAGGTATACAAAGTGTAATAGGTATACAAAAGACTGTCATTTTACGTTGTTCCTTGTGCAATGGTATGGAACCCTTCGTGTGCGGCTCAGCCGTCCTACTCGCACTTGACAGGTTCTTATTTCACAACTTCACAAGACTACTAGACACTTGAGTAATCGATATTAATTTTAACTTGATACCTCCACGCGTTCATGAGTAAAAGGGTCTTGACTATTAGTATTCCTTTATTTGTGCTATAAGACCCTTTATTCATGCAAAATTTCATGATTGTGCCATAGAAGTTTTGATTCAATTGCGAACATCAAGCAATTGCAGTAGCATTGTGACAGTTAGTGCTTTGATCTACAAGTTGAATTATTTTTCACAACTTTAACAGACCACACACCTGGGTAATCAATATTAATTTCAACATGATGTCTTTATGCGTTCCTGAGAAAAGGGATCCGGACACAGGGGACAGACGGACAGACAGACGGACAGACAGACGGATAGACGTACAACGAAATGATCCTATAAGGGTTCCTTTTTTCATTTTAAGATACGCAACCCAAAAACTCAATTAAAAACAAACAACAATAACTAAAATAAAGCACTAACAGGTTTCGTGGCACGTGATGACTTTCTCCAGGTCGTCGAAGTGGTAGTAGTCGTAGCCCGAAGTACCGAGCACCTCGAAGGGTAGGTATCCGATGATGGGCGGCGCCCTGTGGACACAGCGTAACTAGTTTAAATTATTAACATCCAGAAATTTAGACATTACTCACAATCCTCTAAACACTGTTACACATAAAACAGGTTTTAATTTAAGTCAACACAATATGTATTTTTTTAGTTATGAACAAAATGAAAACTAATAATATCATCCCTCTGAGCTCGAAACTTCAAACCTCAGTTCCGCTTGGCTAGTCAACGCGTGACGTCATTCGCCTCTTAGTGTGGTCTGTTGTGCGTTGAGAATGGCTGCTTTTAATATCTACAGAGCATTACGTTTTGGCTCTGAACCTTATATTTCTAGAATATTGTGTCATGGAAATGCTACTTTAAAAGCAGCCATTCGGTTGTTCAAGAGTTTTCAAGTGGTGTAATTTATAATGGAGCAGGCTTTTCACCTTGATAAATCGTTTTGCAAGGATGTGCTATGCCTCTGCCACCCCATCTTGGAAAAGACATTTTACATAGAAGGCCTTGACCGATTATGAAACAAATAGTAGCTTTATCTATTTTTCCTTTGACTTTACACCTTTTACTTACATAGAAATTGTCAGACATTTCAGAATTCAACCTCATTAGAAATCGACTTACTGAGATCCTGGTTAATAAGTAATCTGACCTACTCAGAATTAGATCAAACTTCTTCCGATTTCGTCCTATAAACCTGAACTGGCACAAGAAAAATCTGGTTTGGGGTTAATCTGGCTCAACACAAACCTTGCTGTTAATAATTTTGTAATTATTTATTCCTGCTTATTAATTATGATAATTATATTAAAATATTTGTATTAGTTAAGCACAGCAATGTTTAAAAGAGATCTAAAAATCAATCTGTGGGAGTTTCTACGCCCTGCTTCTCCCACTGTGGTCCAATGTAGATAAGTGGCAAAAATGACGATTGCTAAATATATGTAAATATCCAAGGTAATAAAGACATTTGGAATTTGGTTTGCCTCGCCCAAAAAGAATTTCTGAAGTTATGAAAACAACTATTCTGGGACCAAAGAACTTGTCAAGACGAATCCAATGAGACCAATCTCGATGGAGTCGCTTTATTTTATTATGGAATTCCCATGATCCTCGTCATCCACGTCCTTTCTTCGTATCCGACGACAGCGACCTCAACTATCTTCTTTCGTGTGCTCGAATGCTCTGATGTGGCTGGGGAATCCGATCTTGCTTTTAAATATCTTGTTGCATGGGTTAACGTATAGTTGCCCCGAATCGTTGTAAGTGTAAGTGTAGGAGGGCTTAGGGCGATCTTAGCTTTCTTTGTCTGACGTTTCGCTTCTAGGTCTGCCAGACGTGTTTTCTCGAATTCGTCTATACCTTTTTTTTTTTCATACAAACTTCACTCTCTCCCTCCCTCCCTTAGTGGAGGAATTTCGCCAAATCCCTTCTTACTGCTACCGTACGCTTTACAAGGAACCCCTGTACAATGTTTCCTTCTCTAGGACCAGTGGTTTAATCTGTCAATAATTCAGGACATTCATAGATAACTGTGAACATTTTTGTTGCACGTGAGTTTACTCGCGCAAACATTCAAAATCAAAATCTGTCTAAGTTATATCCCGACAACTGTACCCATAAACAGCGACGTCACATAAACATTCAATTATTTTTCTTCGTCCCCGGGATTCGAAACCGGAGCTCTTGGCCTTTGACGCGGGAACTCGACCACTACGCCACAGAGGTCACCACTACGGAGATGCAAGCAGAATCACAGATCACAGACCTGTGGTCCAGAAACAGGAACTTCCACTCGAGGCTGTGTCGCGAGGTGAACTCGTTGCGCGCGGCGTCGATGAGCGAGACGTCGCGAATCAGCTGTGGCGTCTGCAGGCGACCAGTGCACACGAACAGCACGCTGGAATACGGACGAATATGTTCATAGGTAAAATTGGAAACATAATACTAGAAATAGGCCGAATACATAGAGTTTAGTTCGATTTTTAAGCAGGCTTCGATTATTGACGGAAGCATAAGAATTACGTCTTTATGAAAAAAAAACCTAAAAAATCACGCCAAAAATCAGTTTTTTTAGGGTTCCGTACCCAAAGGGTAAAACAGGACCGTTACTAAGACTCCGCTGTCCGTCCGTCCGTCCGTCTGTTCACTAGTCTATGGTTACCCATACCGTCATATATGCGTTATAATGCGATACAAGTTTGTTTTGCGCAACAATTTAACGAAGAAAGTCTAACCTTAAATTGAATTTCAGGTGCTTGAAATTTCGATTTATAAACAGGGTGGAATTTTGTGACACCACCTGGAGAGCAAGTACTCTAACTTATGGAGGTAGCAAATTTCCCTCAAAGGAAACATTCCTTTATTTTTTTAAAGAAACAAAACTGCATTCAAAGATTTTGAAAAATACGCTTGCCACAACCAGGAATCGAACCGGCTAAAATTCAAAAAAACATCATAATGTACCTTTATGGCGTCAATCGACAGGGTCACAATTCAATTCACAATTCTTTATTGCACAGAACATTAAAACAAAACATTTTACAAGAAATTAAAAGGCAAAGGCGAGCTTATCTCTCAACAGAGATTTCTTACAGCAAACCTATCAGGATAGGATACATATAAACTGAAATCATAAGTCACATCTCTCTAACAAACATAGTAAATCTTAAAACTTATTTTATTATTAACCTAAAAACATGTAAAAGCTAACTAATAAGTTGTTCGAAATGGGCTCCCTCTCGTTGAATACATAAATGTATTCTTCTAAAGAACTCTTTTTCAGTAGCCTTTAATAGCGTGTTGTGGTGAATATGAAAAATTATACTGTAAACCTCAGCCCTCAAGTCGTTCACAGTTGCATAGGATTTTAGGTAAACTTAATTTTTTACATATCCCCATAAAAAAATCCAGAGGGGTGAGGTCTGGTCATCTTACAGGCCATCGGATTGTGCCGTTTGTACCGATCCAGGTCCTGAAATTGTTATGAAGATAGGCTGCGGTGATTCTGATGTTATGGGCTGGAGCACCATCTTGCTGTAATATTACACGGTTTCGCTCATCCTCGGGTAAAACATTCAACTCGTTTCGTAAGAGGGCCAGTATTTCAAGGAATTTGACCGAGTTTAGATGCCCTTCATAAATGTGGATTAACACAACCATATTTCTCATTATACTGCACCAAACGTTGAAAGAAAATCTTACTTGACTGTTAGTTTCATGAACACGAACATGATTTACTCTAGATAAATAATGGTTATTGCGGCGGTTGTACATGCCATTATTACTAAAGTTGGTTTCGTCAGACCACACGGTTGCGATTTGGAAGGCACGGACAACTAGCCGCTCTAAACTATTTTGAGAACTAATATTAGTTTGAATTACGTTAATCGGTATTTGGAAGTCACGCTCTCTAAACGCAAACTAAGAATAGTTGTCGTTTTTTTTTCCAACTAAACGAATTACCGCCCCTAGAGACAGTTTTGAACCACAATGTATCTTTTTATTTCTCGATTATGTTTCGATAAAATCGATATATTTCGTCATAGTCAAATAAAGAAACTGTTCAAATATATTTTCAAATTATTATTACACGTGCATTTTATAGTGTTTAAATTATATTTTTAAGATAATTTCAATAATAATCCATGGATAGACCCATTTTGAATAAACTAAAATTATGTTCAATCAGTTTCAGAACGTTTGTGTTGCAAGCCGCGGGTGGCGCGAACTGTCTTGTCGCCTGTCACTCACACTTACTTCAGTCATTATTCTTTTCACTGTGATTTTGATTTCTTTTTGTGCTGTATTTCGTGTTATTATTGGAGAAGAAGAACAGCAGGAAACAAATGTCGAAACGGCAACAGGCGCTGCTAACCGCTGCTTTCAGAGCGGCTCCATTCAAACAACGAGATTGTTCGGGGTATGGGCATTGCAATAACTTGTTTGTTTGGTAAACAGATTGTGATGTGTTTTGTGACTGCGACTTCTCATCTCTCCCCACTATGGGACACTGATATGCATGTCTGACATGGTACCCAACTATCATTTTGCTCTTATTCGGGATGAGAAGACCTACCACTAGGTATAAAAGACAGAAATCCGCCGGCAATTTTCCCGCGCAATCAAATTACAAATAGTGAGGAAGGGATATGTTTTCACTTTGCTAAACTTTTGCAGGGAATAGAGCGAGGCCCACGATAATGGAGCAGGAGCAGTGGTCGGCCCTTGCCACACAGCTCAATTTATTGGGCTGCGGCAGAGATTTGAAGGAGGCAATAGGTATGTCTAATATTTGTTTAGATAAGTTTCTACTGACCAGATAGGTACTAGAGTGTGAGAATGATACACATAATAATATGTAGCCCATTAATGTCCCCACCGAGGGGCATGGGGCTTTACTTGGATACAAGTAAGATTGAGTCATACTCCACCATGCTGGCTCTGCCGGTTCGATAGAGGTGTCAACCCTTAATTGTGGCCAACCCAACTGTCAGAAGAAATCAAGCTGCCCTTTTAGGGCCTATGACACAGCTACCACCGAGTATGAGACACATAAGTAATACAAATAGATTAACTGGCCTAGAATTAGCCGGAGAACATAGCTTATTATGAAAGTTATGTCATTCATGAATTTGTTTGTATTGTGTAATGTATTCTTTTTAAATTGTATTGTATAGGCATGGACCTAGTGGCCATGCCGTGGTCATTACAACAAAGCAAGTCATTCTATTGGTCATAATCATAAATGATAGCTAATCAATAAATTGTGTTGATAAACTTGTCCACCAAGAAAAGTCCCATGTTACTCTAATACTTCCATGTCGGTTGGATTTTCCACTGTCTGACGTCTTAATGCCGTCTCGCTCAAGAGTATGGATTGCATGTCTTTGGTTAGTCATTTTCATATTAATTAGTTGAATGGTAGCTTGTTGTATATTTCATTTAGGCTGTTGCTTTTCAATTTGTAAGCAAACAACTTAATGAAAGCAATAAGTTGTTTGCTTACAAATTCTTTATGTCTCTGTTATACTTCATTATACAAATACTTATGTAGTCTTTTGTTTACTTTGCAGGGCAGCGGATTCACCTGCACTCCTGTTGGTGCAGGCTTTAAATGAAAACTCCCGCTTGATGCTCGAAACTTTGCGGGAGTCAACAGCTGAATAGATGGCCGCTATCAGGGCTGACACAACCGCTGTTGCCGTATGCTCGAGCCGCCAGACTGTGCAGAGGCACACGGAACCACAATAAATAAATCAGTTTGTTAATAAAATATTTAAAAGTATAAGATTGTGTTTATTTTTTTATGTAAATTAACAAGATTAGCCCGCTGCTGACGGCCTTCCTGCAGGAAGTCAAACGCGTCTTCAACTTGCAGCAGTGGTCTCCTCTTCGTCTTCTGAATCTAAAATAAAAATAATACATAGTAGGTCTATATAATATTGGTATGTATTTCGAAAGTTTTGGAAAACGTTATAATCGGTGAACTTTTGCAGCTTCCATTCTTATGTCTATATATCTTGCCATCATAGTTATGAGCCTGGCATAGTTTGGGCTGCAATATGCAAGTATAATCAATTTAGTTTACCTATCATAACT
Organism: Argyresthia goedartella; assembly: GCA_949825045.1. Taxonomy (NCBI): domain Eukaryota; kingdom Metazoa; phylum Arthropoda; class Insecta; order Lepidoptera; family Argyresthiidae; genus Argyresthia; species Argyresthia goedartella. Next base: position 18,190,320 of record OX463806.1, read on the forward strand.
GTAGAAGAGGTAGAAAAAGGAAAGGCACGGGACCTGAGTAGGTATAGATCTCGTGGTAAAGGAAGGCCTGTACCCAGCAGTGCGTAAATGTGCGCTGATTTAATTGAATGAAGGAAATTGATAAGTATGTGAATAACAATCTGTTCTAACTTTCCGCCGGTAAATAGACTCTTCGTCTAGGGCTAAGAAGCCGCCACGCATTCGATATCCATTTTATTTCGTTATACATATTTTAGGATCAACAATTCACGACGCGTGAAAACCGCCAAAATAGAAGTCATGACAAGAAAAATAA